>JANUWF010001119.1:600000-1055000 GCA_026120185.1 Voacanga thouarsii
AAGAGGTCCATGTAGAAGTTAACAAATTCCTTTGCAACCTCATTTTGACTTTCAGTTATGTTGCTATCTGCTTCGTTCACATAAGCAATAAAATTTCTTTTTGCATTCTACTTGACCAACCCATGGTAATATGATGCGCATCTATCAACTTCCACTAGATGTTTAGTTTTAGCAAGATAAAGGTAGAAATTAAGTTCCATGTCAACAATATTCCAAGTGGCAAGTTTTGCTTCTTTCACCTCCAACAGAGCAGTGTCATTCGGACAAAGGACCAACTGTGCATGAAGTTTCTCAACTCTTTTTTTGGCTCGATGGACTCTACTAGATATGTGAGAGAAGTGCTTTGCATTAAGCAATTTGAAATCCTTCGAGTAATTTGAGCTTCTTGCAAACCATATATTGCTTTGTGCCCTCCACTTCAGAGGACTAGGTTTGTGCCATAGTGTGACGGTAGTGCGGAAAACATATTTTGTGATACAATTTAAAATATTTTGACAATATTTATTAAAATCTAAATTTTGTCTAAAACTAAATGAAAAATATTTTACAGCTACTATTTTAGCTAAGTCTTCTCTATTCCTTTTTTAGATTATATAAATAAACCAACAGAAGGAGGAGTAGAGGTAGCAATAGTATACCCAGTAATTTATTGATGATTGAAATCCAAACTGAATTCTTGAGAATGATGCCTTTTTAGATATTGAGAAAGAGTACCATAATCTATTCTTGACTTGAATGTATAAAATTTAGGAGTAACAGTGCATTAATTGACTTAGCTTTCACTTCATCGGACGAAATCGTTGTAACAGTAAAATGTTTAGTGAATATATTAGCTTCTTTTTTTCATGCTTTCTTTGTTGTAGTCTCAATTTTGGTCTTGATTTGTGCTTCACTTGAATATTAAAAACTTTCTTGAGTATCAATGTATGATTGTTGTTGAGTTTCAACTTCTTCATCATTAACTTGCATCGGTTAGTCGATTGTCGGAGAAGAACATATCACCAAAAAAGAATTGGATCAAAATTGGAGGCCGATTGATAACTGGATGGAGTACTAAATGGCTCCAATAGAAAATTTAGATCATAGTTAACACTCATTTCCCCCTTACCCTTAGAGTTAGTTGGTTGAGACATTTTTTTTTTCAAGAAACTAGAAAAATCTATATATACATAAGCAGTTGCGAAATCTCCCTGTTATGACACCTGACAACACCTGAAGTTATGAAACTAAAGTTGTGAAGGTGACATGTGCCACTGTATTTCTTAGGCTCAACTGTTGTCACAAGTTATCTGCATCCCGCAAGTTAGACCCTTCGATTTACTCCGGAGTTATTAAATAGTTATCTTAAATATTTATATGTATACATTGCACAAGATACATTTTATTCATTTACAGAGGTTTATTAAATCTGTATAGACTCTTTGATTTGCTCTCCAGTTATTATATTCATTGCACAATATAGCTTTTATTCATTTCAATTCTCAACTTTTGGATTTCCTATCGTTGTTAAATAGTTCCGTCAATATGCAGGGATATACATTGCAGAAAATAGATCTCATGTTCAATTTATGTTCAATTTCTGCATAGATTTAGAATGGCACCACAGAAGGTTTAATAGACGGTACATCGCCTTCCAAACGTCCAATTCTAGTTTTCTATGTGGGAGGAGTTCACGGCCCCATTAGGCTAATCCTTCTGCAGCACTGGGAAAATAGGGATGAAGATGTTCAGGTCCATTAGTATCTTCCAAAAAGGGTTTCATACTACGAATGATGAGAAAAAGCAGGTATTGTATTTGTCCCAGTGGGTATGAAGTGGCAAGTCCAAGAATGGTTGAAGCACTCTACATAGGTTGTGTACCAGTTCTGAAAAAGGATAGGTACATTTTTTGCCATAATTCTAGTGAAAGATATTCCCAATTTGAAGAAGATTTTGATGGGTATTTCTCAAAGGCAATATATAAAGATGCAAAGGAGGGGAATACAAGTAAGAAGACATTTTGAAGTTAATTTTCCACCAAAGTCTTATGATGTCTTTCACATGATTCTCCATTCAATATGGTTTAGAAGGCTCAATATCAGAGTATATGATGGCCATGAATCATGAATACTTTGATGTTTAGAAATAGAATTGAGCTAATTTTTTTTCCCCCTAGGCAAAAGCAAAGTATTTTGAAGTGTAGAGAAATTATTAATTAATGTACATAAATTAGGCTTTTAGATGGAGTTTTTCTCTTTTTCCACAAAAAAATTATTTAAATAATTGGACAATAGGTTCTCAAGTATCTAAGATAAGAAGAGTCTATCATTTATCTTTTAGGCCCAATTTATCAACTTTCTTTTGTATCCTTTATCTTTTTCAGTACTTCATAACAAGGAAAGCATATTATTCAGGGAATAGAAAACTCTACAAAATACTTTTGATGGATATTGTAATCACTTCACTCAAGTTTGAACATTTATATATTTATTTTAATTCAATTCAAATATATATATATATATATATATAAATATATAAATATATATTATATAAAAGTAGCTACAGAGAGCTACCATTGAGACACGTGGTAGTGTGCTATACTGACACTTGGCAAAAGTGAATTTTGGATTTTTTGAAAAAAAAATTTAAAGATTATATTTGAATTTATTTAAAATTTTAATTAATTAAATTAACTAATAAAATATATTTATTTAATATTAATACATTGAAATATGTTATTCTTTGAATACTATCTAAATTCATTTAAAATCTTAACAAATTAAATAATTAAATAAATTAATAAATAATATATATTTATTTAATATTAATACATTGAATTTTAATAATATAACAATCCGTGTAACGCACAGGACATCAACCTAGTAAATATAATAACAATATATTATAAATTTGAAATTGAGAATTGAAAGAGTTAAGAGAAGTGTAAAAAATGAAAGGGAAATGAGAGAAATATTTATAGATAGAGGAATATTTGAGAAATATTTTATTCCCATGCAATGGCTATATGTTGGCCCTTATATATATATAATTTTTTAAATGTTACTACATGTTATCACGTGGCAAGAAAAAATTAAGAAAAAAAAAAATGGCTAGTGGTTGGAGAAAACGCCCAACCCTAACCAAATCGTGGATCACGGTTTCGGTTGTCGATTTCAATCGTGAACCATATAATGATTTTTTAATTGTTGACCACGGTTTTGATTTGTGGTTGAACTAATTAGAGCTACCTACTTAAACTTTGTCAAGCTAGTTTAGCAAGGGGCACATTTAAAGTCCTACCTATGTGGCTAGTCTTTGTGAAATCAGTTTAGTTAATTACTTTAGAGCGAGCTTACCCGCGCGCACCTTTAAAGTCTTACCTACTTAGTTGGTCTTGAACTTTGTCAAACCAATTTGGTTGGTTGCGCGCCTTGTTGATCCTAAAACAATACCTAGAACCAAACTGACTTTATACAACCAAGATCATTATAATGATAGAATTTGTCTATAGAAAATAAAAATAAATCTAAATATTAATTATTAACTTTAAATATCTATTTTGATCTAATAACAATTTAACTTTCACATTATTTTAGTACCTGTTTAGTTAGTTGTGGGTTTGTCAAGTCAGTTTTGTTGGTTGCGTGGTTGGTCCTCAAGACACTTGCCTGGTTATGGTGATCTTGTTTCATTATATGCTTTGTCAAGCTAGTTTGGTTGGTTGTCTGGATGGTCCTAAGAAAGCTTGCTTGGTTATAATAATAATAAAACATATGAATAACAAATAAAAATTAGTTTAAATATCTATTGCTAATTTTAAATATTTATTTTAACTTAGTAACAGACTTTATCACTGTTTTAGTAGTGTATTAATAGTTTACGAATGATAATAAATAAAATATAAGTTTAAGAAAAAATAATATTAAAAATTCAAAATAATAGAGTTTGACAGAAACCCTATCCGTTTAAATTCAAGATAATACAATATAAAAAAATGTTGTCTTTTTGCTTTTACATTTAGTTTGAGATTGTTGTGTTACCAATAGGATAAGCCTGTGCCATTTGCTTTGCACTTTCCACATATTTTATTAGTAAAATAAAATATTTTTATTTAAAAAAATTGTTTCTAGACTCTGAGAATGATAGTGATAAGATAATTTCTTTGGTACAAATACAAGATAATCAATGGATAGACCTAATCTGAAAGCAGGAAAATTTTATTTATTTAACTTATCATTTTCATCCCATAGTGCTGATTCATGAAGTCGAGACAAGTAATGCCGAAATAAAAGCGTTGTTCCTACCAGGTAAAAGCGGAGTTTCATTCTTATAATAATAATAATAATAATAATAATAATAATAATAATAATAATAATAATAATAATAATAATAATAATAATAATAATAATAATAATAATAATAATAATAATAATAATAATAATAATAATAATAATAATAATAATAATAATAATAATAATAATAATAATAATAATAATAATAATAATAATAATAATAATAATAATAATAATAATAATAATAATAATAATAATAATAATAATAATAATAATAATAATAATAATAATAATAATAATAATAATAATAATAATAATAATAATAATAATAATAATAATAATAATAATAATAATAATAATAATAATAATAATAATAATAATAATAATAATAATAATAATAATAATAATAATAATAATAATAATAATAATAATAATAATAATAATAATAATAATAATAATAATAATAATAATAATAATAATAATAATAATAATAATACTGAAAATATCAATTCACAACTGTTATCTTATAATATGATACAAACCTTTGGAATGTTAAATTGAGAAGGAAATTCTCTTTTATATTAGCAAAACAATCCCTCCAAAATTAAAGATGAAATATTTGACATTTACTTAGTTTTTACTTTAATTAAATAAAATAAGAATAAATTATATTTATTTTATTTAATAGAAGTAAATATCTCCCCGTCCCCGACCGTGAATGAGTTATTTAAGAATAAAATATTGACATCCCTCAAATGGCTCAATAATTGGTGGTGTTGGTAGAGCTATTCTCTTACTATCAAAGCAATTTTATGTGACAGGACAATTTTATTCTACTCTAATCAAATATTATACTCTTGTTATAAAATTAGGGTAGTGTTAGAATAAAATTTTCACACTACACACTAATAAAACTCTAACTATTTTGCACAAGAATTTCTCTCTTTCTCTTCTCTCACAATTTTCTCTAATCTTTCTTTCACTAATCTTTTTTTCACAAAATGATGGTGTATTACAAGCTTAGAGAATAGCTCTATTTATAGAGCTCTAATTAGTGGAATACATCATGGCATACATCATCTTCCACTAATCTCAATTAGTGGTGTCTCCACTAAATGGTGGACATTCATAAAAATCTTCTATAATAATTCACATAAATTCATAATTAGTGGAGCCTCCACTAATTAATGGAGATTCCAATAATTCATAACACTCCCCCTTGGATGTCCATCCATTACATAAAGAATATGCCTCGTTAAAACCTTACTAGATAAAAACCCAGTGGGAAAAAAATCTAGTGAAGAAAAAAAAGTACATTATTCTATATGTCTATTTATTACTCCCCCTGATGAGATGATTCCTTTAAATCTTTAAACCGACGCATACCGATTTTATATCTCAACTTCTCAAATGTTGTAGTAGGTAAAGTCTTCATGAAAATATCTGCGAGGTTATCACATGACCGAATTTGTAGCACATCAATTTCACCTTTCTTCTGGAGTTCATGAGTAAAGAAGAATTTTGGTGAAATATGTTTTGTCCGATCTCCTTTAATATATCATCTTCGTAATTGAGTTATGCAAGCTGCATTGTCTTCATAAAGATGAGTTGGAATATCTTTGATTGATGATAATCCACAACTTTCTCGGATATAATGAATCATGGATCTTAGCCATACACATTCTCGACTTGTTTCATGAATGTCTATAATTTCAGCATGGTTTGAAGAAGTAGCTGTTATAGATTGTTTCGTAGAACGCCATGATATAGCAATATTTTCATATGTAAATAGATAGCCTGTTTGAGAACGTGTTTTATGTGGATCAGATAAATAACCAGCATTTGCATAACCTATCAATGTTGGACTAGTTTTATTTGAATAAAATAATCCAAGATCAATTGTACCTTGGAGATATCGAAGGACTTGTTTAATTCCATTCCAATGTCGTCGTGTTAGTGAAGAACTAAATCTTGCTAATAAATTGACAGCAAAAGCAATATCAGGTCGTGTATTATTAGCAAGATACATCAATGCACCAATTGCACTAAGATATGGTACTTCAGGACTAAGGAATTCTTCATCATTTTCTTGAGGTCGGAAAGGATCTTTATCCACATTTAATGATCGGACGATCATTGGAATACTCAATGGATATGCTTTGTCCATGTAAAATCGTTTTAGCACTTTTGCTGTATATGTTGATTGATGAATAAATGTTCCACTATCCAGATGTTCAATTTGTAAACCAAGGCAAAATTTGGTTTTACCAAAATCCTTGATTTCGAATTCTCTTTTTAAATAATCAATTGTTTCTTGGAGCTCTTCAGGAGTTCCAATAAGATTAATATCATCAACATATATAGCTAATATCACAAATTTAGAACCAGATTTCTTAATAAAAACACATGGACATACCTGGTCATTTTTAAATTCCGCTTTCAATAAATATTCACTAAGACGTGTGAACCACATGCGCCCAGATTGCTTCAGGCCATATAATGATTTCTGCAACTTGATGGAGTAATTTTCATGAGGATAATGTTTATATGCTTCAAGCATATGAAATCTTTCGGGGATTTTCATGTAAACATCATTTTCTAAATTTCCATACAAGTAAGCAGTGACAATATCTAATAGGCGCATATCTATCTTTTCATGTACTGCCAAACTGATAAGATATCGGAGTGTAATAGCATCAACAACAGGAGAATAAGTTTCATCATAATCAATACTTGGTCTTTGTGAAAAACCTTTGACTACTAATCGCGTTTTATATCGAATGATTTCACTCTTTTCATTGCGCTTTCGCACAAATATCCATTTGTAGCCAACAGGTTTTACACCTTCTAGTGTTTGGACTGCAGGTCCAAAGACTTCACGTTTTTTCAGTGCATTTAACTCCGATTGAATCGCATCTTTCCATTGCAGCCAATCTTTTCTATGCCGACATTCATCTACTGATATTGGTTCAGGATCATCATTATCCTGTGTAACATCAAGAGATATATTGTATGCAAATATATTATCAATAATAGTTTCTATCCGATTCCAACTTCTACCGGAAGTGGTATAATTGATAGAAATTTCAGTGTTACTTTCATTAACTTCTGGTTCTTTGTCATCAGTTCTCTCTTAGTCTTTATCATTCTTTTCTTCAATATGATCTTCTGGATCATTTAATCCTCTTTTCTTTCGATAATTTTTATCTTTAGAACCAAGAGGTCGGCCACGCTTCTGTGCGTGTTTTTTACTCAGCAGCTATAGGTATAATATTTTGTTTTGCTGGAACTTCAATTCGAATAGGAGCATTTATAGCCGGAATATGCGATTTTGTAACTCTTCTGGAGTCAACAAAAGCGTCTGGCATTTGATTTGCAATGCTTTGCAAATGAATTATCTTTTGAATTTCAAGTTTACATGCGTTTGTGCGCGGATCAAGATAATTTAATGATATTGTCCAAGCAAGATCATTTTTATGCTGTTTTGGTTCTCCCCCTAATTTAGGGAATAATGATTCATCAAAATGACAATCAGCAAATCTTGCTGTGAATACATCTCCTGTCAGGGGTTTAACATACCTGATAATAGAGGGAGAATTATATCCAACGTATATCCCATTTCTTCTTTGAGGACCCATCTTTGTACGTTGGTTTGGTGCAATTGGAATATATACAGCACACCCAAAAATTCTTAAATGAGCAATATTTGGTTCTGACCCAAAAGCCAATTGCAAAGGAAAGAATTTATGATAACTAGCTGATCTTATACGTACAAGTGTTGCAGCATGTAGAATAGCATGTCCCCAGGCAGATGTTGGGAGATTTGTTTTCATTAATAATGGTCTAACAATTAATTGTAATCGTTTAATCAAAGATTCACTAAGACCATTTTGTGCGTGAACATGAGCTACAGGATGTTCAACACTAATCCCAATTGACATGCAATATGCATCAAAAGCATGTGATGAAAATTCATCAGCATTATCCAAATGGATATTTTTAATGTGATGGTCAGGAAATTGTGCTCGTAATTTAATTATTTGAGCAAGTAATCTCGCAAACGTTAGATTGCGAGTAGATAATAAACATACATGTGACCATCGGGATGATGCATCAATTAAGACCATAAAATATTTGAACGGTCCACATGGTGGATCAATAGGTCCACAAATATCTCCGTGAATCCGTTCGAGAAATGTAGGACTTTCAGCTCATACTTTTACTGGTGATGGTTTAACAATTAATTTTCCTAGGGAACATGCAGTACATGCGAATTTTTCTAATGTTAATATCCTTTTATTTTTTAAAGGATGACCATGTGTATTCTCAATGATTCTTCTCATCATGGTAGATCCCGGATGACCCAACAGGTCATGCCAAATGCTAAAAGTAATAGGATCAGTAAACTTCTGATTTACTAGATGATGAATTTCAATTGTACGTATTTTTACAAAATATAGGCCAGTAGAAAAAGACGGCAGTTTTTCTAATACAGATTTCTTACTCAAATGCATTTGAGTAATAAAAAGATGCTCAATCACATTTTCCTCATTTGTTTCAACATGATACCCATTTCTGCGAATATCTTTAAAACTCAATAAATTTCTTCTGGATTTTGAGAAAAATAGTGCCTTATCAATAATAATTGTTGTTCCTTTAGGCAACAAAATACTAGCTCTTCCGGAGCCCTCAATCACATTTGCACAACCGTTTATCGTATAAATATTTATTTCTCCCATTTTGAGATCAGAAAAATATTTCTTATTTTTTAGTATGGTGTGTGTAGTTCCACTATCAATAATGCATACATCATCATTAACAACAGCCATCTGAACACAAATATATATATGCAAACGTAAATATTATTAAAATAGAATGAAAATGAAAATACAAAAATATCAAGGTGAGGCTTTAGTTCTTTTGGACACTGTCATCACCAATTAAATGGTATATCCTACCGTCTGGGTGTTAAAAAAATCCGATACATCCATATAGGTAATATTGATATTATGATCTTCAGGATCAATATCATCATCATCATCAGCATCATTTATTGGATGTTGAAAAAAATTTGCTTCCACATTTTTATTTTTCAATGAAGCTTGATATAATTCAACTAAATGCTTAGCCGTACGACAGTTTCGTGACCAATGACCTTTCATGCCACATCTATAACATATATTCTCATGCTTTTCTTCAATTTCTTTTTCTTTTCCCTTATGATCTTTTATGTTCTACTTCAGGTGGCCAGTATTTCTCACAGTTTGATTATAATTGTGATAAGAAAAATATCGAGCATGTCTACGACCATAACCACGACCACGACTATAACGATGGCTTCTGCTAGAGCCAACAACATTCACTTCTGGGAGTGCTGTTGAGCCAGTTGGTCTGGCTTCATGATTTCTCAATAATAACTCATTATTCTTCTCTACAATGATGAGGGCAGTAATTAAATCTGTAAATTTTGTATACCCCTTTTCTCGATATTGTTGCTACAGGACAATATTTGAGGCATGAAAGGTGGAGAATGTCTTCTCCAACATATCTTCATCAGTCACTTTTTCTCCGCATAATTTTAATTGAGATGTAATTTTATACATTGCGGAGCTATATTCATTCACGGTTTTAAAATCTTGCAATCTCAGGTGCAACCATTCATACCGTGCAGTGGGTAGTACGACAATCTTCAGGTGGTCAAATCTTTCTTTTAAATTTACCCACAGGACATATGGATCTTTTTTGATAAGATATTCCATTCTCAAATTTTCATCGAGATGACGACGAATAAAAATTAAAGCTTTAACCTTGTGTTGTGCAAATGCACTATTATTTGCTTGAATAGTTTCACCAAGGCCTTCAGCATTTAGATGCATTTCTACATCGAGAACCCATGACATATAATTTTTTTCAGAAATATCAAGGGTTACAAATTCGAATTTAGCGAGATTAGCCATAGAGATCAATAAATGCGTACATGTCTTCTGGTTTTGTTAACGGCAGAAACTCGTGCTTAGTCTTCTGGCTTTTGTATCGGTAGAGACTCGTGCTGATAACGTGTTATAAAATTAGGATAGTGTTAGAATAAAATCTTCACACTACACACTAATAAAACTCTAACTATTTTGCACAAGAATTTCTCTCTTTCTCTTCTCTCACAATTTTCTCTAATCTTTCTTTCACAAAATGATGGTGTATTACAAGTTTAGAGAATAGCTCTATTTATAGAGCTCTAATTAGTGGAATACATCATGGCATAAGTCATTTTCCAATAATATCAATTAGTGGTGTCTCCACTAAATGGTGGATATCCATAAAAATCTTCTATAATAATTCACATAAATCCATAATTAGTGGAGCCTCCACTAATTAATGGAGATTCCAATAATTCATAACAACTCTTTATTAAATGTGACTTTTTTCTTTCTCTCCTTTAAAACCACACTTTTATTATTTCTCTCTACCATCTTTTCTTTAACAATTAACTACAATTCTTGCCATTTAGAAATATTGCCATATTTAAGTGGTGATTATTGCCCTGCGCATATTTAAATATTTAAATACAATACGGAGAACATGCACTTTCATTTGCTCTGACCATATTTAAGTGGTGATTATTTACTTAAATATTGTGTTTAACATTTCCTTAATTCACTGCATCTAGTTAACGTCGGTCACAAACAAATGAAAAACGTTAAAATCAATAGTTTAACTACCAAAGAATACTCTTGCTCTTTTTCACAGTCGTCGTTCCTAGTCCTTTGGCATGTGTTCCTTACAGATCTGTGTCCCTCGGCGCGTTGATCCTTTTTCTTTGTATTTAATTCGTATTGGACTTTTTTATCAGATCTCTTTTTTTTAGACGATTTTAAAGACCGACAATATGTCCATGGTCTTCTCTATTAGTGTTTACAAAATTCGTAGAGTTTAGCAGCTCATGCTTTGCTCTCGGTGGATGGCGTCTCAAAGGCTGATGATTCGCTGTTGCATGTTCATTTTTCTTTATACTGTACTCTATACTTTATTGGGATGTAGTGTTTTTTCGTTTACTTTTTGCTGTATGTGCGTGTTTTGAGTTTTACAATTGTCTCCTCCTAAACGGACATCTGTCCCAATTCTGACTTGTGCTTCCCGCACCCATTGTTATCACTTATCAAGGGTAAAACAACCATAGGATAAGGAAGCTTCTTATTTTAAAACCACATATTTTAATATTTGTATTTTGAACAAAGTTTGATGTAACGGTCAGAGATGGAAGGGGAGGCGTCCGCGTTAAGTGATAATTATTTTTAAATATTTTATAAAATAAAATTATTAAATAAATAAAACTATTAGGTCCTTATGGTCATTTGTTACAATCAATATTTGACGACACCTGTTTTTGGCAATTTGGGAAGTAGCCAATTCTAATTGAATGCTACATTTGCCTAAGCTTGTAACCTGTGTTCCAAAGAACAAAGAGACACGCTTTCACAAACCTAGTGAATACGACTTTTGAAGCCCACCCCACAAAGTCCCAAAGAATTTTATGTGGTAGTTAAGAAAATTCTTTGATTTCGTCCTTCAACTATTTTAGTTTGGTTATTTTGATTCTTAATAATCGTTTCTCAATTTTTTTTCATCTTCAAATTATTTTTGTTTTATCTAATTTGTTCTTCCGATTAATTTTCCAGTTGATCTTCACATTTTTGTAAGAGTAAAAGTAAAATTTCATTTTTTAAAATTTGAAAATTTGTCAATATCATCTCCAAATTATTTTAGTTTGGCCATTTTGGTCTCTAATATTTGTTTCTCAATTTTTTCATTTCCAAACTATTTTTGTCTTGCCAATTTGGTCCTTTAAAATAGTTTTTTGACTGACCTTCACATTTTTTTGGGATAAAATTAAAAATACACTTTTTTCTCACCAAAACTCTAGTCAAGTGAGGGATTCATATTTTATTTAAATCTATCTTTTTATACCCAAATAATAGACATGCTTCATGTAATTGTACTTCCATATCCAAACCAAGGCCACAGTAATTCTCTTTTCCAATTCGTGAAACAACTAGCCTCTAAGAGCATTAATGTTACCATAATCATCACTTGTTATACTGTTAAGTACATTCACGATAGAGGCTTTGTTCCTATCCGGAAAGAGAATGTGTGCCATTGCCAAAAGATTCAACATTTTCCAATATTGAAACTGACCAAAGTATTATAACTGCGACCCACAACACATGATGCACGCACAAACGACATTTTCCCTTCCACTTCTCTCACATATGCGAAATTTAACTTTGCTTGTTACTCCAACCGTTTTCTCATAGTTATCACTTTTGGAGTGTTCATACGTATTTAAACAAAAGTCCTAATATTCATATTTTTTTTATAATTTTTTTGAATTATCCTTATTAAAAAATTTAATTAATGTTATGATTTAATGAAGTAATAAATGGTTGTATTGCATTTAAAAAATAATAAATATATGTTTTACTTTATAAAATAACAAGTAATTATAAATAAAAAAGTCTCAAGTAACACACAAAGTTAGATGTGTGCATTTAGTTTTTTATTCGATTTTCAGTTTTAATTTGTTGTTTCTCAAAATTTTCAAAATCGAACCGACCGGATTATATATTGAATTAACCAAACTGAAATTAATTTGATTCGTTTTGATCTGGTTCAAAATTGAATTTTAAATTTTTTAAAAAATTATAACTCATTTTAAACTTAATTCTATCAAAAATTAAAAAAAAAAATGTATTTCATATATTATTTGAAATATTTAACCAAAGTCAAATAACCAGAGCCATTTTCAGTGTATGTTATTATAAAATTATAAGAAAGAAAATAAATATTGATGTTATACATAGTAATTTGGAAATAATATTAAAGAATTTACAATTTACTATATAAATTTGAGCAAGTTAATCTGACAATAGATTTGTCAAAATTCCACATGCACAAATAAATACTAAGCAAGTTTTCTTGTGATTATATGAAAATTCAAGTTATATAGATAACCAATGCGTTGTGAACATGATCACACCAATGACACTTTTGTCTGTATCAAATGTGTGTTTGCAAATGTATACATCGAGATTTAGAGCAATTCATTTGTGGCATTTCCATCCACCGTCAACCACTTAAATGGACATGTCTCAAAGGGGCGGGCCCCAAATCCCCAAAACCATAGGTTATCTGACATGTTCTCTCACCTTGAAAAGGACAATCTCCTATGCAGAGAAGAAATTGTACATTGTTAATGGCCATAGAATCAGAATCTATGGAGGACCAAAACATCAGCAATACGCTACAGGCCTATCTTTGTTAGCCATACTTCATCCTTTTGTGGGATGCGTAACAAAAAACTTTAAAAATCTATACTCAAATTCAGCAGAAATAAGAAAACCCTCGAAAGAAGTTACCCGCAAGCAACTAAGATGCAATACATATGCATTGATGTACACAATCACTTTGGTGTTTTAGTTAAACAGAAAACAAGAACAAAATCAAGAAAAGACTCGATATGTCTCAGACTTCCAAGAAGCCTTAGGATTTCTGCCATGGTGAAAGTTCGTTCTAACAATGGGGAGTTCTCCATAGTCTACTACAACTTGCCTGAGTTGGAGGTGAACATCAATCAGAGACCAAACAGAGCTTCAAAGCATTAATTAGGTCTGTTCACAAGCATTTTACCAAGCCCAACTCTGCTTTATTATTATTATTTATTTTTTTCACATCTGCAACTTTTTTTCTCCCAAGCAATTCTTTGGAGGTGCACCATTTTTTTTTTACCCCCACAAGTACACCTTCTAAGACAATAAAGCAAATTTCAAGGCAAATTATTTCCTGCAAACCACGCCTTCCTACAATCATGTTAAAGAAGCTAGACAACTATAAGCAACTTATAGTTTCACCACAAATTGGGATGTACTGCCCAGATACTTGAAGTTATGGCCATCAACATACAAACGACATTCATCACTTCGGACTCTCTCAGTTTTTCATTAGTATTTAGATCAGATTTAAGTATGCAATGACATTAAACCACCTACATGGGGCACCGTCTTCTATACACACTTGGGTATCTCTATCAGTAGTGGAGCTTTTCTACTGCTTTAACTGACTCTACCCAAATTCCCAGCTGGGTCCATTTAGCATAATAGTGGTTTCTTCCTTCCAAACCCCAATAATCTTTCAAAAACCATAACTCACCATACAAAACTTCTGTAACCTCTCATTGGATATGCCACGCAATGAGGAAAAGTTGCAAAATAAGCAAAGCAAGATTTTCTTGAGGCAATGAACACGTTTGAATTCTTTATCAAAAGCTGAAAGAATAAAGCAACAAATAGGAACCTATATACTCGTGGAAGCAAAAAAAAATCAGAACCAGTATACTGGACAAAAGAAGAAAAATTTTGTAAGATCAGCCAGATATTCATTATCTCTGATTTCTGTTTAGTCCAGAGAAAGAAAATTTCACATATATCAGCAATTTGCCTCGTAATATTGGAACAATCAAAAGAAAACTCACGACCAAATTCCCTAGGCACAAACTGTATCAAGTAAGAGCATCATCCCCCCACTCCAGCCTCCACCAATATCTGTTAAGTGCTCTTTTATAAAATCTTAGCCACCACCAGACTTAAGTGTGTTGCTCAACCTATACATTAGAAGAAACGTACATCAGTATCAAGAAGTGAGACAGCAATACACAAATAAAAGTGATAACAGAAAGAAAAAATGTGAGTAGGCTACTCGACAGAGATATAGTCAAGAAGACAATCAGTAACATCCAACTTACACTTTTGCTTGAATCAAGAGGGAAATGCATCTAAACAAACTGATTACTGACTGAATAAAGAATGATCTTAGTGGTACTTTAAAACAGTGACAAATATTTGAGTCCTAACCACAGTAATATGCCATGGACAACACTGACATGTCTATTCCTATTTCCCATTGATTCAGCCCTACTTCATATCTCAGGAATGAACAAAACCATAGAACATTCCCACCTCCAGAACTAATACCACGTGATAACTAATAGTAAAAAATATGGTTGGAGGCCCGTCAACATCATGGGCCCAAGCTTTCCTGGACTAGACTGTTTCCACATTGTTGAAAGAACTTAAGGTTCATGGTAGTCTTTTTATTTTTGTCTTTTGTTAATGGATCCGAATTATCAGTTTGTTACTACATAGAGAAGCAGTCCAGAGAGCTATAAGACAATCATCATATCAAAACTTCAGCCATACCAATCCAAGCCCTCAAAGAGGCCTTCTCCTTTTAGGGCGGAAGTCTTAAAAATAGCCCATTGACGGTTTTTAATCTTGTGCAATTCTAAGGCCTCTGTCACTGCAGCATCATCAAGTGCACCTGGAAGATCCTGTAAAGAGGAGAAAGACAAAGTCAACAGTTCTGCTTGTGTAGGCTTACAAAAGCAAGCAAGAGAAGTGCACACATAAAGACGGACATGTTAATACGCATGTCTGTTTGTGCAACCACAAAGATACATGCTCAGAGATAGAGGGAACAAGGAGAGCAAGAGATGAATTTTTCCTTAAAAATGAGTCAAGATGCATGAACGGATAAACAAAGGGTATTTCAGAAAACAAGTGAGATATCATTTCCACAGAACAAATAAAATTGAAATTCAGAATTACAACAACTACTTCTCTGACTTTATCAAAATCAATGTTTAGCAGTTTCTTCTAAACAAAAACTGCAAAACAATAGGCAGTAACACCTACCTGCTTGTTGGCAAAAATGAGAACAACAGCACCTTTTAACTCTTCCTCCTGTTAAAAAGCCATAACATCAGGTTGTTAAACAAATTAACTTCAACTTACAATTTGATGGGGATGACAAAGACAAACAAAATGACAGACTGTAACACTCGGATCAGCTTTTGAGGGAAGAAATACAGGCAAAAGAATTGTTAGCATTCTAAATAATATGCTGTTTGATTTTTTGTGAAAAAATTGTATTATCTGGAAATGAATTCTTAATTCAAAACAAATGTTCAACATTTAATTCTCACATTAGAAAGCCCTGCAAGTTTCACTACTGAAGGTCCCGGATAAAAGCATCAAAAACTAATATCGTTGTAACAGAAGACAACATGACAAGTATGGTGATCATTACCATAATTGGAAACTTGGTGATAAAAATCTTTCTGGTGCATTTTTAACCAATCTGTTCTATACATTTCCTACAGCTGGTATTAGAAAGTCAATAACTTTCTACATGAGACATACCCTTTTTGCTACTTTCTACATGAGACATACCCTTTTTGCTTTTTTAACCAATCTGTTCTATACATTTCCTACAGCTGGTATTAGAAAGCCAATAACAAGAGTCCGTTTCAAAGACAGAATACTATATCAACTGCTGCTGTTATTGGTCCTCTACCAAAATGTAGCAGTACAACTATTAATTGAGAATGGTCTCCCATGCTTGCAAGATTCAGGGGCCACATCTCTCTATACCAATCACCACCTAATGAAAACCCTGTCTTTTATATCTGGTGTGGTCTCTATAGGGAGACAGGTGAGGGTTTTATGGACACATTGCAATTCACAACCTTTTGGTTTTGCTATCAATCGCTCCCACAGCCAATATATCAGTAGTTAATATTCATTTTTTAAAACAAAATAATTAACCATAAGATGAGAAATAGAACATTTCTTTTTATTAGCCATTAGTCTCTTCCATCTCCAGAAGAGACACATATCACCATTCGTTTCCTGGTCTCAAAGTAAAAGGACAAGGGGAAGACAGCGAGGCATCCAATTATTCTCTATAAATTAAATGTTACATCACGCTTCCTTTCGACACAACAAAATACCAAACTAACCAAACAAAGAAATTTATATGATTTTAGATTTTCTTAAATAAAATAGTGAACAGTAAAGAAGAATATTAACAATTTGAATTGTACGTACATAAGATAGTAGGAACCAGGCACAGTCCAAATATAGTATGCCAAACAAAACCCAAAAATTACAAACTTCAATTGCCTTTGAGCTATGTGAAGAAAGAAGTCAATGATACCTCTAGTATTGCATGAAACTCCTCTTTAGCAACCACCAACCTATCTGTGTCACTTGAATCAACGACATATATTATGGCTTGGGTATTTGGGAAATAACACCTCCAATATGGCCTAAATAAAACAAACAAGTCCAATCAGTTCATGAGCTCTCTCACATTCGGGAGACCAGAATGAATATAACCAAATCTTAGGTAGTTGAGCGTTCTAGAGAAACATAATGACTTTGAAGAAAGGAATCGTACAATTATAACATAGTTTCTTTTACAGGTAACAATACCAAAAAATTATCTCTCAGTTTCTAAATTAATTTGCAAGTGTAGAATCTAAGGCTAACAGAGGCAGATCCAAATGATTAACAATAAATACATAAAAGACTTCAGCACATCCAACTATCACTTCTATATAATTGATAAGCCTACTGACACAAACAGTTGGTATGGAATGGGTAGGTTGCAATGCATTTTAAACGGACTCTTGTTTAGCAACTTTGTTACCTAACAAATAAATAATGAAAAATATATCCATTACTACTTTAATTTTGGACATCATAATGGTATTCAGATGGACTACTTCTCAAAAAAGATCGTTAGGATCATGCAGCAAAGATAGTCTTCATACCTGCTTGCACCTCACCAGACAACTACAGAAATATTTTAACTGACTCTAATAATTGGCATTTTTTTGTTGAGGTGTTGGCAAAAGAATATGTAGAATCTTTGGGAAAAGTCCATTCTATTGGCATTGTTATAATCAATACTATAGGATCAAAATCTACAAAGATTAAGAAAGGATCCAGCTTTATCCTACATTGTCCATTTTGAGAATTTCAGGTTTGTTCAATTTCTTTAGAATAAATTTTTGTTTTTTTTTTTAATTTTATAATCATAAGTTGTAACTAAATGAAAATTGCAAATTGCCAAGAGTCTCCCTAAATTCTCAACCTATCATTGGTCATTAACAAATAGCATGAATCTCATAACTTTCAAATTACACGTGCTTGAAGCATATGATCAAAATGTGCCTATTTTCCATTTGATATTTGAGTGCCAAAAGATCTTATTGAAGGAGTAGTGCAGTCATGTATCGTACTTAAAGTAGTTAGAGCATGCAAAGAGAGAGCTTTGGAATTTGGAAATGCAAAGAGCAAGGGTAGCACTTTGCATTTTCTGAAGCATAGCTGTGTAATAAAGTGCAGGATTTTTGGGTTGAAGAGAAGAAGAAGTGAAGTGCAAAAAAGCCCTAAAGCATACGGTTTTTTACTTTTTTGGGGAAAAAAAATTGACTAGTCAAATCATTACTTATTTACTGTCATACTTAAATCTGTGCTACCATGGTTTCCTGTTGGTAATCGTCAGCCAGACCACGAGAATGGGGAAAATACCCAACCATAGCAGTTTACCTTTTTTAAAATTTCGAAAATCTATAAATACCTCCCTCTTTCATTTTTTTTTCCTCCTTACCAATCTCTCTCAACTCTCTCGGTTCAATTTTCTCAGAATTCTCCTAATTAATATTCATTTACATTAGTTCTCTTTCTCAAATTTAATATTAAAACATATTTACTCTCTCAATTTCTTGAAGAAAAAAGCCCAATCAAACTCCAAGGTTAAGAGGAAAGTGATTCAAAAGATAAATAAGCAACTTAATTTCAGGTGAATAAAATTAAGTACAAACCTTCTAATTTTTTTTTAACTCTTTGGAAAAAAATAAAGAAAAAAAAGAAAATAGGAAGTTGCCAGAATTGTGACTGGACCAGCAGCTGCCAGTTGGCAATCACAGTGCCAAAAATGGCCAACAGCCAACTGGCAGTCCCCCAGCCATGGTCAGGCCTACTTAGTTCCCTCCTCTCTTCTTCCTACTTCTGTTCCTAGAATTGCATACTTTTGGGAAAGCAGGTTTGAGAAGAACAAGAAATGTTGACACAAACAAAAAGGAGTTTGAGGATCATGTCTCCAATAATGGTGTAATTGATAATCATGACCTAAGTTCTAAGGAAATAGATTAAGTTTTTAGACCTAATATCAAAGTTTAACAACTGAAGGACACTAACAGAGTTGAGTCTAGTAGTCTAGTAATAGTTACTTGGTCATTTGATTTCTAATTCACTTTCCATGACTTGTCTCTGATAGCTTTCCTTTTGATGAGTTATTTCAGATCTTACAGTATTTTTGGATAGCTATGCTATATTGTGGAAATATCGTTATATGGAACATGTTTACTTGTGTTGGTGCATTAGATGATGAAATACAATCTCCTACACAAATGTGCACTTTTCATGAAAAAGCCCATGCTTCCCTCAGCTCACCTTGCATACTTAACTAGGTGACCGTACTATATGACAAAATGATTAACTTTTCCTCTCAGGAAGCAAATAAATTATGACACCTATGAGTTCCACAATGTTAGAACAAAGTCCAATGCCTAACAAATTCTTGAAAACGCATGGGAAGTAGTGCATTCAAGTTCTTAAGATTATCACACTAGCATTTCATGTAAAATGAAGTACAACTTTGCCAAGAAAATAAAGATTTAATTTGTTCTTATGGATAGAGAGGAGAGAGAACACATAATTTCAATTTGTTCTAAAAAATCACATCTCTTTCTCTAAAAAGGAGGGCAAATGAAGAGAGTGAGAACACTACTTCATATAAGGCAAACCGTGGTCAACGGTTAGGTTAAGGTTGGGGGTTTTCCCCAACCGCCAACCGGTAGTTTAAACCGCCGTTTTACTTTTTTTTATTATTATTATTATTTTAAAAGCCACGTGTCAACTTATATGTGGCAATGATAAAAATAAATAAATAAAGGGCCATTCATTCTGGCCGTTGTGATTTCTTTTTTTTTTTCTTTCCTCTATAAATATGTTATTAATTCATCGTAATTTTTTATACTTCTCTCCACTCTCTTAACTCCCTCAACTCTCTCATCTCTTTCAACTCTCTCAATTCTCAATTTCAATTAATATATTGCTATTATATATATTTTTTTTGTTTTTGAAAAAAAATGTCTCATTCACATAACTCTAAGGGTAAGGAAAATGATGAGTAATAGTGCTAGTTATAATCCACATTTTCAACCGAAGACATTTACTACTCCATCCAGTTATCAACCAGCTTCCGATTTTGACCCAAATTTTTTTCCCGGTGACATTTCTCCTTCAACAACCTTAAACCGCCAAATCCGAAGTTGGCCAACCGCAACCATAATCGCCAACCGTCAAACCGCCAAACCAGGATTGAGGGTTTAAGGTTGAGCCGGACATTGCCTAACCGCCAACCGCGGCCATGCCTACCTTTTTCTCCTATTTGGAACTAACCCAAACCCTAGGGCCGGGTTATAAACATGATTATCATTAAGAATATCCTTGCGCAAACGATCAATCCATTTCATGTATGGATACATAATAAATAGTTTTGCTGACTTGGCACCCGCGCATACAAACTTTCTTGCTATGCTTTTGATATATTTTTTAAATAATATTTAAAAATAATGTTTACATCATTTGCTGACTTCACAACAACAAATTTTGCTTTCTAACCAAAACAAAATTGGAGTTGTAGCGACAAATGTTAGAATCTAAAGGCTTCAGAATTAGTAGAAGTAAAACTGAGTATATGAAATGCAAGTTCAATACTAGCAGAAATATAGATCAGAGTGTCACTTTGGATGGCAGAGATATTCCAGTAGATGGCTACTTCCGATATCTAAGATCTATTATTCAGAGATATTCAAAGAGATGGAGAGCTTGATGGCAACGTTGCATACCGAGTTATGGTTGGTTGGTTGAAATAGAAGAGTGCGACTAGTATTTTATGTGATCATAATATGCCTTTGAACCTAAAGGGAAAGTTCTATAGAATAACCGTAAGACCTGCTTTGCTATATGGTACAAAATGTTAGGCAACTAAAAGGTGTTATATTCAGAAAATGAAGATAGCTGAAATGCGTATGTTACGGTAGGTGTACGGGCATACTAAAAAGGATGGAATAAGGAACGAGATCATATGGGAGAAAGTGGAAGTGGCATCCATTGAAGGCAAGATGGGAAAAAACCTCTTGCGTTGGTTTGGACATATATAGAGAAGGCCAAAGGATGCTCCTGTTAGGAAAATTGAGGAATGGAGGCACGATGGGTTAAACAGAGGTAGAGAAAGCCTAAAAAGATATGGATGGAGGTTATTAGAAGAGATATGTCTTTGTTGGATTTGGATGAGAGTATAATAGTGAACAGAGAGAAGTAGAAGAAGAGAAGTCATATGGATGACCACACGTAGTCTTGTAGTATTAAGTTCATGTAGCCAACCCCAAGTTTCTTGGGATTAAGGCTTAGTAATTGATGTTGTTGTTGTTGTTGTAAATACACATTTTTTGAATCTACCTTTAACCATAAGGGACATGAAATATATCCACAAGGTGTACAACCTAGTGCATCTTATATTTATAGAATGATATGTAGCACCACATTTAAAATAGAGAACACTTTTTTCTCCTCATCTTTTTATGTTAGAAAATTTTGATTTCATAGCCATAGCCCAAGTTTGGCATCCAGATTACTATTATGCGCAACTTTTGCGTCATAGACCATCAAAATCATGGTAAATTGGCAGCAAGATTAAGATCAAAAGCTCCACAACATCATAATGGAGAAGACACTAGTTTAGATGGGTGAACTAATGAAAGTTACCCATATGCATTGCAGCAGGAAATAAACTAATGTACAAAGTGGAAAGAAAAAAATGCAAACAGAATGCTGATATAAAATATCAGAAACCAATGGTGGCAACTGTTTCTTGCATAAGATAGGTAAGTGAAGTTACTGATAGAAGCCTAAAGTCCAGTAGTAGTTACCTGATACTAGTCTGCCCTCCTGCATTATCCAGAAAGGAGGAAAAAGAAGCAAAATCAGGGGACATGGTAAATATATACTTCTATTTCTTATATCAAGTAATTTGCATAAACTTAGACGACAAAATAAAAATGACAAACATATGAATCCTGTGGTAACAGGTGAATTCAAGCAGGCAAAGTTTCATCGAGTGAAGTGAAGAAAAAGGAAAAGAAGAGTATCAGAGATAAACTAATATGTCAATGACTCATCCACAAGAAATCACCAGATTTATGACCAGTAAGTAATTGGCGTTGTTTCATGACCAACTTTATATTTAGAATTGCATGAAGAAATTCAGTCCCCTCCCCACTCTGAGGTGCATATCCCTTGGAGCTGGCAAAGCAGATATATTCAACCTACTTTTATTTGATATAAATACAAAATGCAGCCAAAATACAGACACATATCATAAAAAGGTCTAAATGTGCAGGAAGGACCAAGTTTCTTTAGTTTTTTTTTTTTTTTCTTAATGAAAATAACATTGATATGGAAGGAGAAATACAGATACGTATTCCTTCAAACTAATTCCTTTTCCTATCACAGAAATGGTACAGTGCACCTTCTTCCTTTCAGAGAGGAAAATGTTTCTGCAAAGCAGCTTGTATCCATATAGCTAAAAGCGTAAAGTGTATAAGGGTGAGAAGACAATTCTCAATGTAACAGTCAAACATGCGCCTTCCGATCAAGATACTAGGTCAATTCATAATTAAGTGCCATTAACAGTAGGAAAACAGAAACAGTATCATTTGAACAATCAGTCTTGCAAAAGAAAATTTTACATGAATCACCAGTAACTAGATCGGTTGACTTACCTAGATCCCAAACTTGGAACTTTATGTTATTATATTGCACAGTTTCCACGTTAAACCCAATTGCTGCATCAAGCAAAAAGGACGCATTCTAATCAATTCACTATCTTTACGACACCCAAATTAAAGAAAAAAAAATATCACAAATTCAACCACAGTAATTTACTTTTTTAATCTAAAAATTTAGTAAAATACAGTGTAACTTTCACTATTTTAAACTTCCAAAAACGTTTTTTAAGGGAAAATATTGTATACTAATTTATCCTCAATAAGCATTTGCATCTTTATTTACAGTAACAAGACCATCAAAATAAAAAAACAATGATGATGACCAATCAAGAGAATGAGAATAGAATACCAACTTGGTATAGTAGAAACTACTTCACCCATCTGAAGCCGATCTGAAACAAAACCAAAAACCAGAAGAATCAAAATTTACCATCAAAACAGGCCGAATGACACTTAACAAAAAGGAAACTAGCAGAGACAAAAGAACAAATTCATACAGAGAATTGTGGTTTTTCCAGCATTGTCAAGCCCGAGTACTAAGATCCGAGCTTCCTTGTTACCAAAAATAGACGAGAATAATCGCGTAAAAACAATACCCATTGACCCTCTTCACTTGTTTCAATTATAAAATCAGAAAAGAATTCAGATCAGATCTATCAATGTAGCAGTCCTCCCTGTAACACAGAATAACAAATTACAACAGCCACAAAATTCTTGAAAGGCTTGTGCCTGCATAATGATAAAGCTCGATACATTGGAGCTTGTTCAATATACACATGAATTGAAATTGAAGGAGATAGGGATCTGGGAGGGAGCCTTACCTTGGAGAAGGGAAGGGGTCTGCTTGCTTGAGAGAATTGAGAAGAAAAGGGGTGATCAATTTGAGAATTTTGAGAAATAATGGGGATTTCGATGGAAGATCGATGAAGATTAGCAAATTGAACTAGGAAATATTCTCACTCGGTAGTCCCCTCCAGGTGGAATGTTTTGTGTGTGAAGGAAGCGAACACAGAAGATGTAGACGGTGCCAGGGAGGAAGAAAGCATACTGGGGAACGACTACCCGACCCGCAAAACGAAAAGAATTACTCTTAGGAGTGCACTTGAATAATAAATTTTTATTGACATGAATTTATTTAAATATAATAAATATTATAAAATTAAGATAAAATAAAAAATAAATAATATAATATATTATAAATATATAAAATTAACAATTAATTAAACTATAATTATTTTTAATTAAATAGAAGATTTAGATGAGAAAAAATTTCTATTCAATTATGCCTCAGGTATTTATAATTGAAAATTTTGAAATAAAATAAATTATTTTTAATCAAATACTTAAAAGAGATAAAAGTTTTGGGTAGTTGTAAAATTTTAAAATCTTTATTTTTATCTTTATTTACAAAATATATAATTTTTCTCCTTGAGCTATCAAAATACGTCAAATATTATCATTTTATCTATTTTCTTGATAAAAATGAATTAATTAACTATTAGTTTAATCAACTTCGTTATTCTTTTCATTTTGACTCTTTTTTTCTCAAATATTTCACGGATATTTTCAATAGGACCAAGACCGTCCACTGATTTATTTAGCCCACACCAACATTCTAACTTTTCCTTTCTCAAAACCATTTGACATTTGTTGACTTATTTACAAAATCCATTTAAACTATTTTTGACGCTTCTTAATAAAAGAAAAAAAATTAAATTAAATAATTATTTTCTATCCACGTTGAATATTATGCTTTCTATAAATCATAATAAAATTTTGATATGCCACTTACATTTCATTTGTAAATGAGCCTATAAAAGTACCATGGTTTTGATAACTTTTTTTTAAAATAAAAATATTTAAATTGACTAAAATACCCCTTTTTTGATATGTTCTGATAGTATGATGATAAAACTATATGCTTTATGCTAAAGGATAAAATTTTAAAATTTTTAAAATACTTAAAATATTTTATCCTACCTACAATATCCAACTGTGGGTTTTTGACAAAAATGGATTGATTTTTGAAACTCACACAGAAAATGGGTTTATTCTTGAAGTAGTGGTAATGGGGTTTCTCACACTTGAAAAATGTGATGTCTATTTGGACCTTGTTATAAAATTTGGATAGCGTTAAAATAAAATCTACACACTACACACTAATGAAACACTAACTATTCTTTGCACAAGAATTTCTCTCTTTCTTTTCTCTCACAATTTTCTCTAATCTTTCTTTCACTAATCTTTCTTTCACAAAATAATAGTGTATTACAAGTTTAGAGAATAACTCTATTTATAGAGCTCTAATTAGTGGAATACATCATGGCATACATCATCTTCCACTAATCTTAATTAGTGGTGTCTCCACTAAATGGTGGACATCTATAAAAATCTTCTTCAATAATTTACATAAATCCATAATTAGTGGAACCTCCACTAATTAATGGAGCTTCCAATAATTTTGAGATATTCATAACACTCCCCCTTGGATGTCCATCCATTACATAAAGAATATGCCTCGTTAAAACCTTATTAGATAAAAACCCAGTGGGAAAAAAATCTAGTGAAGGAAAAAGAGTACACTATTCTATATGTCTGTTTATTACTTTCCTGATGAGATGATTCCTTTAAATCTTTAAACCGACGCATACCAATTTTATATCTCAACTTCTCAAATGTTGCAGTCGATAAAGTCTTCGTGAAAATATCTGTGAGGTTGTCACATGACCGAATTTGTAACACATCAATTTTACCTTTCTTCTGGAGTTCATGAGTAAAGAAGAATTTTGGTAAAATATGTTTTGTCCGATCTCCTTTAATATATCCTCCTCGTAGTTGAGTTATGCAAGCTGCATTGTCTTCATAAAGAGGAGTTGGAATATCTTTTATCAATAATAATCCACAACTTTCTCGAATATAATGAATCATGGATCTTAGCCATACGCATTCTCGACTTGCTTCATAAATAGTTATAATTTCAGCATGATTTGAAGAAGTCGTTGCTTGGAGATATCGAAATACTTGTTTAATTCCATTCCAATGTCGTCGTGTTGGTGAAGAACTAAATCTTGCTCATAAATTAACAACCAGCAAAGGCAATATCAGGTCGTGTATTATTAGCAAAATACATCAATACACCAATTGCACTGAGATATGGTACTTCAGGACCAAGGAGTTCTTCATCATCTTTTTAAGGTCGAAAAGGATCTTTATTCACATCTATGACCGGACGATCATTGGAATACTCAATGGATGTGCTTTGTCCATGTCAAATCTTTTTAGAACTTTTGCTGTATATGTTGATTGATAAATAAATGTTCTACTTGCCAAATGTTCAATGTATGAACCAATGCAAAATGTTACCAACATCCTTGATATCGAATAATCAATTGTTTCTTAGAGCTCTTCAGGAATTTTAATAAGATTAATATTCTCAATATATACAGCTAATATCACAAATTTAGAATTAGAAAACACATGGACATACCTGGTCATTTTAAATCTCGCTTTCAATCAATATTCACTAGGATGATTGAACCACATGCGCCCAAATGACTTCAGGCCATATAATGATTTCTGCAACTTGATTAAGTAATGTTCACAAGGATAATGTTTATATGCTTCAGGCATATGAAATCCTTCGGGGATTTTCATGTAACATCATACAAGTAAGTAGTGACAATGTCTAATAGGCACATATTTATCTTTTCATGTACTGCCAAACTGATAAGATATCGGAGTGTAATAGTATCAACAACAGGAGAATAAGTGTCATTATAATTAATACCTGGTTTTTGTGAAAAACCTTTAGGTACTAACCGTACTTTATATCGTATGATTTATTTTCATTACGTTTTCACACAAATATCCATTAGTATCCAATAGGTTTTACACCTTCTGGTGTTTGGACTGCAAGTTCGAAAACTTCACGTTTTGTCAGTGCATTTAACTCCGATTGAATCGTATCTTTCTATTGTAGCCAATCTTTTCTATGCCGACTATCATGTATAACATCAAGAAATATATTATATGCAAACATATTATCAATCCGATTCCAACTTCTACCGGAAGTGGTATAATTGATAGAAATTTCAGTGTTGCTTTCATCAACTTATAATTCTTTGTCATCAATTTTCTCTTAGTCTTTCTCTTCAATATGATCATCTGGATCATTTAATTTTCTTTTCTTTCGAGGATTTTTTATCTTTAGAACGAAGAGGTCGGCCATGTTTCTGGCTTGCTTTTGACTCAGCAGTTATATGTATAATCTTTTGTTCTGTTGGAACTTCAATTTTATAGCTAACATATGCAATTTTGTTACTCTTCTGAAGTCAATAAAAGCGTCTGGCATTTGATTTGCAATGCTTGCATGCGGATCAAGATAATTTAATGATGTTGTCCAATCAAGATATTTCTTGTATTGTTTCTGTTCTCCCCCTAATTTAGGGAATAATGATTTTATAAGAGAATAATGAAAAAGAAAAGGAAATGTAAGAACATGATGACAAGTAGAAAATACCAAGACATTTATTATAAAAATCTCATATTTTTTTTCTCTCTTCCCGGTATCGACTTTTCCTCTTCATCTCTTATCTTTTCTTCTCTTCCGACCCTCTACCTACCATCTACCTCTTCTTCTTCCTCATACAGATATATATATATATATATATATGTATGTATATATGTATCGATATATATCTCAATCATCAGTCATTAGTAAACATCAAAAACAAAAATCACAAAGCAGATCTGGAGACTCGTAATTCATTTGAGATATGGTCAAATTTTGACTTGGCTTCTAACGTAGAAGATTTTGATGTGTTTTCCTTTCCAAGCCAACCGCTTCCGCCTAATTCGAATGTAAAAGATTTTGATATGTTTTCATTTTCAAGCCAATCGCTTCCTCCTAATTTCAGGTGAGATACCTTTAAGGGCTTCCTTTTTTTTTTTTTTTTTAGTGTGCTTGATAATGAAATTAAACTATCTTTTGATTTGTTTTGATGTAAATCAGTGAACATACTGCTTGGGACCAATTTGATCTGCCCATGCAAGAGACTGCTTTTGATGTTGTTCCTCTTGATGCTATTCCTCTGAATGAGGATATACTTGTGCATGATCCTTTCTACTCCTTAATGGATTTTGAACAAAGCCAAAATATGATTCCAGGTTATCATATATTCAAACATGAATTTTGAATGGTATTATCTTTACTAATATTGTTTTTCTTTTTCTAGGAGAAATAATGAGTGGTATTGGTAATGAAGTCGGAGTGAGGACCCATGACATGCATAATATCGAAGTTCAAGATATTATTTCAGACGAAATTCCTATAGAGAATAAAAGGATTAAGAGGCAGAGAGAGAAGAAGGGCAATAACTCCCAGACACTATCAAGATAAACCATTTCGCAATACTTTTACCTGCCAATCAAGAGCGTGGCCAAAGAACTGAATATTGGCATAACCCGTCTCAAGAAAAGATGTAGGGAGTTAGAAATTCGTCGATGGCCTCACAAAAAGTTGATGAGCTTGGAGACCCTAATCCAGAATGTTCAGGTTCTCACACACACACACTTATAATTTGCAAGTATGAAACTATGAAAGATTTATAAGTAAATAACCGATGATATCACTTCGATTTACAGGAGATGCAAAATAAAGAAGAAGGAGGATATATGGCTGAGAAGAAGTTGAAAGAAGCCATTGAGATACTGGAATGTGAAAAGTAATTGGTGGAAGAAAGTCCTGATACGCAGTTGGAGGACCAAACACAGAAATGGAGACAAGCATGCTCCAAGGCCAAATATAATGAGAAAACTTAAATATAATAAACTTAAGGGGATCATAAAATCCCAAGACTCATTTCACAGTAACTTCACGGCTAATTTTGCTGCTAGTCTAGATGCTGGCTCAAAATGGAAGGAAAAGGAGGAGGATGCTGAAGAAGAGGATTTGAAGTCCATAATTGCTAATTATTTGTCTTCCTCTAATGTAAATATTGAAAAAGAACAATTACAAACATTCATCTTAAATTTGTCAGCTCAATTGCAAAAGAGTAACTACAAACATGTATCCTCAAATTCATGTGAACACTAGTCATATGAATAAAAGATGTGATGCTTATTATTAATGGAAATATCATTTTCCCTTTCTATTTCACTTCAGGTGGCCAATATTTCTCTGTGATAAGGGAAATATCGAGTGTGTTCATGACCATAACCACAGTCATTGCCACAACTACGACTAGAATGATGGCCTCTATTGGAGCCAACAACATTCACTTTTGGGAATGCTGTTGAGCCAGTTCATTTGGCTTCATAATTGCTCAATAATAACTCGTGTTAAATTTGTACATTTTGGATACTCTTTTTCTCGATATTGTTGTTGCAGGACAATATTCGAGGCATGAAAAATGGAGAATGTCTTCTCCAATATATCTTCATCAATAACTTTTTCTCCGCATAATTTTAACTGAGATGTAATTTTTTTTATACATTGCGGAGTTCACGGTTTTAAAATCTTGCAGCTTCATGTGCAATCATTCATACCATGCAGTTGATAGTACGACCATCTTCAGGTGGTCAAATTTTTTTTTTCAGCATTTAGATGCATTTTTGTATCGAGAATCCATCGGAAATATCAATGGCTATAAATTTGAGTTTTGCCATAGAGATTAATAAATGTGTACCTGTCATCTGGCTTTAATAACGACAGAGACTTGTGCTGATAACGTGTTATAAAATTTGGGTAATGTTAGAATAAAATCTACACACTACACACTAATAAAACTCTGACTATTATTTGCACAAGAATTTCTCTCTTTCTTTTCTCTCACAATTTTCTTTAATCTTTCTTTCACTAATCTTTCTTTCACAAAATAATAGTGTATTACAAGCTTAGAGAATAGCTCTATTTATAGAGCTCTAATTAGTGGAATACATAATGGCATACATCATCTTCCACTAATCTTAATTAGTGGTGTCTCCACTAAATGGTGGACATCCATAAAAATCTTCTCTAATAATTCACATAAATCCATAATTAGTGGAGCCTCCACTAACTAATGGAGTTTCCAATAATTTTAAGATATTCATAACAGACCTTACATTTTCCCAATACGAGGTACAATTCTACCCAGGATTTTTTTTTTCTTTTTGTGAAAATATGAATTTTGCATCTGCTAAATGTGAGATTCAGATGCAATATGCAAAAGTACCTTGATGCCTGTGGCCAAATGCAAAAAAATAAAAAAAATAAAAAGAAAGAAAGAAAGAAAGAAAGAAAATCCTAAAAAAAGAAAAAAAATCTATGTTATCCGGCCTAATCCGAATCCTTTTTACCCAATCATTTTTATTTTGGCCTAATAAGAGTTTTGATTTGGGCCAAATAAGAGATTTGCATTCACCAAATTGGCTTATTCTAACCCACTTCAAATCTCTTATTTTCATTTGAACAGATAACCTGTGGAACTTTTAAGTTTTAAACCCAATATCCCTTCCTTCCTTTTTTTTTTTTTTTTTTTTTTTTTTTTTGGCTAAGTAATCAGCTAAGTATATTGAGTAACAGAACTAGAAGCATGCACAATTCCTCTGTTGCGAAGAATAGCTAGGAGGATAAGGGGAGGGGGGATATAACCAAAAAATTTACAAAGTTTAGCCTATTGTACCAGATTATAAGGTCCAGAATTACAGTGTCTAGGAGTATAACAAAATTCTCATTGTGGCCACTTTTGCTGCATACCCAGAGCTTCATCAATAGTTGCCTTGGTTGTCCATTCCATGTCCCTAGAAGATCCATTGAGAGTTTTCACCACACAAAGGGAATTCCCTTCAATAATGACTTTAGTATCCTGTTGTTCATCAAACAGTCTGATTGCTTGAAGTGTTGCAAAAGCCTCGGCCCAATAAACATTAAATGAAACCGCAGTGTTAGTCCTCCATTTAACTATGTCTCCTTTATCATCCCTGTTAATGCAAGCATAAACAATCTCTCCATTCACAAAAGATGCATCAAAATTCGTTTTAAGCCAACCCGTAGGAGGAGGCGTCCAGGTAGGAGTAGAGCGACATGGCAGTAATCTCATCTTTCTTCCAACCATAGCCTCCCAATATCATTGAGCAATTCTGTTGATGCTACGAGAAACAGATTCCCAATTTTCTACCTCTTCTTCATGTTTCATTTTATTCCTATAGTGCCAGATTGTTTCCATGGCAATGGTGGCAAAGTTAAGCATCTCCTCCTTTTTCTTTATGGGGATAGGAAAGATATTATGAAGCTCAAGAAGCATGTTAATCCAGCAAGCAATATTCCAGTCCCGAAAATGATCAAGTCTAATTTGCTATTTAGAATTTAACCAAATGGAGATAGAAAGAGGACATTTCAAGAATAAGTATTCAGAGGTCCCAAGTGAATAGAAGAAAGCCTAGAATTGGTATGGAGAGCATAAACCAAAATTCTCCATTAAAGGATATTGTGACGATTATGTAAATCAGTGTTCCATAGATTTTTTCAGATAAAGAAAGAATGAGAAGGATGGGAAAGAGAGTTACCTTAGCATTGTATTCTGTTAGGAATGACAATTTTCCTGCATAAATTGGGCCCCGATCTAGTCTGATTGGGTCGGAGATTTCCCGATTTAAGTGGAGACGGTACCGGAGGAGGGCTCTCCACCTCGGCTAGCTAGACGGGGACGAGGATAGTATGATTCCAGACCCGTCCCCGACTTGCCTAGCCCATCCCTGCCCGGCCCGCATAATATATATATGTATAAAAATTATAAGTTATATTATATATATATAAATATATATATATACAATAATTATATATAGTATATGTAAAAATAAAATATATACATACTATATAATATGTGTATATAGTTATATACATAGTATATATATTAATTATAAAATATGTGTGTATATATATCTTGTATTATATCTACTTAACTATGATAAGAAAAATATGTCTTGGTTTATGAAATTATAGATTCTTATGTGAGATAATAATATACCTATATTAATAAATTTGTAATATTAATGCACTAACAAATAACATGCTAACAAATAATATAGTAGTTGGGATGGTAAGGTAGTATGAACATTTTATTTTTCATTGATATTCTAAACATTATAATTTTTTATAAATTTTAATTGGTATTAATAATAGTACTCCATAATTTATTTATTCTTATTTCTTTAATATTCAAAAATATTATTTATTCATTCTTATTTTTCTAATACTGTAAACGTTATATTTTTTTTTAATCTTTTTAAATAATTTGACTAAGTATATGTTAGACAATTTTATTCATAAAAATTCTTATTCATAAAATTTATTATATATATATATATATATATATATATATATATATATATTTAAAAAGACATTTATGAAATAGTTACAATTAAGGGGGGAAAATGAATGAGAAATTAAGAATAACATTGTAAAGTGGCATGGATATAAGTTTGTTTCTCAAACCATTAAAAGTCTTGAGAGGCACAAGCAAAAAATGCTTGGTTTATAAACCTATATCCTTAGAGTCATTACTTATTTTAAAATTATGTTGTCATTTGCAATTTATGATTTTATTGTATCTCATACTACAATTCGAATTTTATTTATCTCGAATTAATATTTTAACTTTAATTTTTTTTTCTCACAGAGATAAGATATAAAATAGAATACAAATGGTAATAATATAAGATTTGACTATAATTTAATATGACAATGATAAATTTGATAAAAATATAAATATTTGTGTGAATAAAAGTTTGTTCAACATCAATGAGTATTTGTTATGTTAGTAATAGAATAAAGTTGAACTTATTCGAAACACAACTTCGTTCAAGATTGATTAGTATTTGTTGGATTAGTAATTGAACATACTTAAATTTATTTGCAAATATTTAATTTTATTCGATTATTAATATAAAATATCCCACATTAACACACAAGTATATATTATTTCTAAATTAAATCTTGATATTAGTAGTGCTTATTTAGAATTTATTTAGATTTACTTTTTTTTTTCTATTAAGAAAATATAAAATTTTATTTTTATAAAATTTTAAAATTTATTTAGATTTAAATTTTTTTGTTGGGTCGAAACCGGGGGTTGGGGTTCCTTGCTGGGCAGAAACCGAGCCCCCACATCCTCGGTTCCCTATTGGACTGGGATCGGGGATCCCCGCCTTTTCCCGTGTCGAGGATGAGTCGGGAGCGGGGATACGAGGGAATGCGGGGACGAGACCGGGATTTCTAGTCCCCGATGCCATCCTTATATTCTGTAACTGGATTTTATAGAATAGTTTCTTGACGTGGAGAGAGCCCACACTAAAGAGTCATGTTCCTCCCAGGGAGGAATATTAATTTTAAAGATTTCTTTGGCGGTTTGCATAGGGAACAAAGCGTGAACAAGATCATGTTTCCAACAATTTACATCTGCATCCATGCGATCTTTTACAAAAATTATAAGTAGTGGGCAGCTGTTCAACATCAAAGGCCTAAAGTTGGGAAGACTTGTTATCCATGGATCTCCAAAAAATCCTTACCATTGAATTTGATCCAATTCGATAACATATTCCAGCTTTAAGCAATCTCTGCTTTCCCAAATGCTATTCCAGATCCAAGAAGCATTAATGGGAACTTTTTCTAAATCTAGAAACTTGCGACCTCATAAATATCTGGCCTTGATTAATTGCACCGAAGGCTTATGATCATTAGTAAGTAAAGAAAAATCAAGTTTAGCTATGAAGGCGATATTCAAGTTTTTGAATTTCTTGAATCCTAATCCTCCCACAAATTTAAGCTACAGAGCGAATCCCAAGATTTAAGATAGAGATGTTGGTTCCTATCATCTTTAGGACCCCATTGGAAATCCCTTACAATTTTATCCATTTTTTGGCATGTAGATTGAGGCAGCAAGAAACTGCGCATGATGTGAGAAGAAATTGCTGTTAGAAAACAGGGTACCTACGAGCACAGACAGGCAACTCAACTGAATTGAACAAGCACCGCCTATACCCAACCAGGACTCTAACAATTGCAATTATCAAATATCAACAATGCCGGCAAGGCCACACAGTCCAAACGTAATATAACTAGACAGAATTCACACTTAATAAACAAATCAGTAGTATACCTGATTGACTTGCTCGCGGTTCTACCAGAACGTACCTAGCGCTGGCACTCCTCTGGACAAGCTGCGCCGCAACGTACTGTACTGCTGACCGAATCACCAGTCTAATACTGGTTTGCCTTCAAGAAGCTATTCGCCCTACTCCAGTGCGATGGGTACAGCGACTCTTCTTGCAGGATAAGACGGTCTCAGATCACTGTTGACGCACACCAACTATGATCACCTCGAAAATTCCCTTAGTTCACCGGTCCCGATAAGTAAAAAATTATGGATCGTGGAGAGAGAACCGAAGTGGCGAATTTTCTCACAGAAAGCAAAAAAGTATGAAAATGGGTTAACCCTAATGGCGGCTCTATTCCCCCTTTTAATCTCGCCTTAGGAAAATTAAAACCCAATTCGGATTAGGAAGCCCTAATTCCCTTACCAGATTTTATATTTCCTATTCATTTTCAAGTTAGAGTTAATTGGGCCAAATAAAAATAGAGGATCGTGAAAACATCTTTTTCAAGTTAGAGTTAATTGGGCCAAATAAAAATAAAGGATCGTGAAAACATGGGCCAAGCCCAAGCCAGGCCTACCAGGCAGTGCGCGCGTGTGGCATCCTCCATACCTTGGGCTTTTCTATTAAGTCTATAGAAAAGATTTTTAGTATATAAAGGCTTCCACACTCCTCTATTTTTCCCATGCGGGACTCATGTCTAACATGAGTTCCCAAATGATTAAACACCTAACTTTAACAATATTTAATTATGAATTTCCACCATGAAAATGGCTTCTACCACAATTAAAACAATCTCTAACATGTCAAGAACAATTCCCATTAATTATTTTAGGCTAACTAATCATGAGTTAAAAATTATTAACTCCCAAAGTTGCCATTTTCAACAATTGTCTCAGCAACAGATTTAATCAAAACCCGTCGCCCAACTTGAGACAAAATTTTCACTTTCCATATACTTATCTTGTTCTAGAGTTTATCAACAATGCCATCAAAAGATACCTTCTTTGATCTCTGTTTACAAAAAGGAACTCCAAGATAAGTAGCATTATGAGTACTTTCCTTCATCCCCAAAGCATCACAGATCGACCCTTTAAGATCATCATCAATATTCTGATTGAAATAAATGATTAACTTTTCCATATTTACTGACTGCCTAGTCCAAGAAGTGTAAAAGGTAAGAATATGTAGCCCTTCACGAGCTTCAGTGAGGTTAGCCATACAAAATAAGGTGAGATCATCAGCATACATTAAATGAAAGAATATAAGACTGCCATGGATTTGCTAATTTTGTTTTCACAATTAATCTAGATAGTAAATCAAAATAGAGGACGAAAAGACAAGGGGACATGGAGTCTTCCTGCATTAAACCACGAGTAGACTTAAAGTAACCAAAGGGAGAGCCATTGATTAAGGTCAAAATAGAAGGAGTGGAGACACATTCCAAAAGAAGGTCAATGAATGGGATAGGAAAGCCATGATACTCAAGAATCTTCCTACGAAAATGCTATTCCACTTTGTCGTAAGCTTTAGCCATGTTTATTTTGATAGCCATAAGCCGGTGATGGCCTCGTTTCTGATGGATATGGTGAATAATTTCATGACAAATAATGAAATTATCATTAACGCCACTATTAGGGATGAAAGCCGTCTGAGAAGGGTTAATAATAGGATCCAAAAAAAGTTTCATCCTATCATCAAGAATTTAGTAATGACCTTATAAACAACATTACAGAGAGAGATAGAACAAAAATGCTCCACCTTGTGAACCTTACCAGTTTTAGGAATTAGAATGACAAAAGTGTGGTTAAGTGCTTTCAAATCATGACAAGTAACGAAAAAATTATTGTATAGCCTTAATCACTCTCTCACTAATTAAGATTTATAAAAGGAGGAGGTCATCTCGTCTGACCAAGGACTTTTCCCAGTTTTTATAGAAAAAAAGATCTTTTTAATGAGAATTGGGGTAAGGATAGAACATAAGTGATCCTGGTCTGAATCAGAGATGGAAGGTATAATGAGATGCTACAAATCAGAATGAAAGAATGGGTTAGTGGAAGAAAACAGATTGGTGAAGTATTGATAAAAAATGTGATCAATACTAAACCAATATGTTTTCCAACAATTATCTATAGTAAGAAGATAGTCTATAGTATTGTACCTCCTATGAATAATAGTAGATAGATGAAAAAAGTGGGTATTTGCATCACCCTTCTCCAGCCAAGCAACTTTGGATTTCTCCCACCGAAGTATTTGCTCTCTCTTCAAAAACTCATCCAATTCATCTCGTTTAACTTTTTCGCTGTTGAGATTAGTTGTGGTTTGAGAAATGGCCTGTAAGGACTCAATCTCAGATTAAAGTTTAGAAATTTAGGTTTCAACATGACTAAAAAAATGTTTATTCTAGACTTTGAAGGCATTTTTGGTATTTTTGATAGACTGGAAAAGTTGGAACATAGGAGAACTTCCAAGCACAGTAGACCAAACAAGGTCTTGACAATACCATGTGAGGATACATCCCGAGTCCACATTTCCTCAAATTTGAAATTTTAGGCAAGAATAAATCAGGAGAAGTGTTCAAGAGTAGAGGACGATGATCTGAAGCAATGGAGGCTAGATGAGTGATACAGGCCTCGGGGAAATTAAAATGGCAAGCAACATTGATAAGACGCCTATCCCGCGTAGCTAGCGATGGCAATGGGATCGGGTCGGGTCAGGGATTATAAATCTCAGTCCCGTCCCTGCATATGTCCTCGTATCTCTATTCTCGGATCGTCCCCGCTACGGGAAATGGCGGGGATCCCTACCCTCGACCCACCGGGAACAAAACAATCTCCGATCCTGGCCCGGGAAAACGGGGGCCCGTTTGGATCCGAAAATAATTATAAAGATTTAAAAAAAAAATTTGCCTCAAATATATTTTTATTCAAAATTTTTTAATCATATAGAAAACTTTTGTAGTGATTTCTAACAATTCACATATTTATCATATCACTAGATTAGTAAGAGTAAAATTAATAATTAATAATTTTTTTCTTTTTTATTTTTCTTCTTCTTTTCTATTTTATTATATATATATATATATATATATAATCTACCTTTATATACATATATAATTATATATAATATATATAATTTACCTATAATTTATATAATGTGTGTGTGTGTGTGTGTATATATAAAATGTGTAAAGCGAGTCGGGGGCGGGAATCATGCAATCTCCATCCTCGGCTGGCAGGCCGAGAAATGAAGCTCATTCCCGCTTAAATCGGGGAATCCCCATCCCAACCGAGCCGGGCTAGACTGGATCCCCAGTTTAAGCGGGGAAATTGCCATCTCTACGTGTGGCTTGGATATTTTTTTTTTTTATCAATTCGTCTATTATTCCATGTAAAATGGAGCCTATTAAATCCTAAATCAATCAGTCCAGCCCTATGAATAAAAGCTTTAAAACCTCCATGACTGGAAAAAGTATAGGGGCACCCTTCGAATTTCTCCTCCTAGTTGCAAATACAGTTAAAATCACTGATGATTAGCCATAGTCCATTAAAAGCTTGCACAACTTCCTTCAGAGCATCCCAAAATTTAGCCTTCCTTTTGATAGCTAGAAGATGCATAGACGCTAGTGAATTGCCAAGGAGAATTCCCCAAATCAGAGAAATTTAGACAGTTGATGAGGTTTGCATTGGAGACAATGATTTGTAAATCCACAGTGCCTTTCCACAAAGAGCTAGACCACTGGAAAGACTATTAGAAGGTACAAAATGAACAAGTGGAAGCCAAGAAAGTGAATTGGGGTAAGGATAGAACAGAAGTGATCCTGGTCTGAATCAGAGAGATGGAAGGTATAATGAGATGCTACAAATCAGAATGAAAGAATGGGTTAGTGGAAGAAAACAGATTGGTGAAGTATTGATAAAAAATGTGATCAATACTAAACCAATATGTTTTCCAACAATTATCTATAGTAAGAAGATAGTCTATAGTATTGTACCTCCTATGAATAATAGTAGATAGATGAAAAAAGTGGGTATTTGCATCACCCTTCTCCAGCCAAGCAACTTTGGATTTCTCCCACCGAAGTATTTGCTCTCTCTTCAAAAACTCATCCAATTCATCTCGTTTAACTTTTTCGCTATTGAGATTAGTTGTGGTTTGAGAAATGGCCTGTAAGGACTCAGTCTCAGATTAAAGTTTAGAAATTTAGGTTTCAACATGACTAAAAAAATGTTTATTCTAGACTTTGAAGGCATTTTTGGTATTTTTGATAGACTGGAAAAGTTGGAACATAGGAGAACTTCCAAGCACAGTAGACCAAACAGTGCTGACAATACCATGTGAGGATACATCCCGAGTCCACATTTCCTCAAATTTGAAATTTTAGGCAAGAATAAATCAGGAGAAGTGTTCAAGAGTAGAGGACGATGACCTGAAGCAATGGAGGCTAGATGAGTGATACAGGCCTCGGGGAAATTAAAATGGCAAGCAACATTGATAAGACGCCTATCCCGCGTGGCTAGCGATGGCAATGGGATCGGGTCGGGTCAGGGATTATAAATCTCAGTCCCGTCCCTGCATATGTCCTCGTATCTCTATTCTCGGATCGTCCCCGCTACGGGAAATGGCGGGGATCCCTACCCTCGACCCACCGGGAACAAAACAATCTCCGATCCTGGCCCGGGAAAATGGGGGCCCGTTTGGATCCGAAAATAATTATAAAGATTTAAAAAAAAAATTTGCCTCAAATATATTTTTATTCAAAATTTTTTAATCATATAGAAAACTTTTGTAGTGATTTCTAACAATTCACAAATTTATCATATCACTAGATTAGAAAGAGTAAAATTAATAATTAATAATTTTTTCTTTTTTATTTTTCTTCTTCTTTTCTATTTTATTTTATATATATATATATATAATCTACCTTTATATACATATATAATTATATATAATATATATAATTTACCTATAATTTATATAATGTGTGTGTGTGTGTGTGTATATATATAAAATGTGTAAAGCGAGTCGGGGGCGGGAATCATGCAATCTCCATCCTCGGCTGGCAGGCCAAGAAATGAAGCTCATTCCCGCTTAAATCGGGGAATCCCCATCCCAACCGAGTCGGGCTAGACTGGATCCCCAGTTTAAGCGGGGAAATTGCCATCTCTACGTGTGGCTTGGATATTTTTTTTTTTATCAATTCGTCTATTATTCCATGTAAAATGGAGCCTATTAAATCCTAAATCAATCAGTCCAGCCCTATGAATAAAAGCTTTAAAACCTCCATGACTGGAAAAAGTATAGGGGCACCCTTCGAATTTCTCCTCCTAGTTGCAAATACAGTTAAAATCACTGATGATTAGCCATAGTCCATTAAAAGCTTGCACAACTTCCTTCAGAGCATCCCAAAATTTAGCCTTCCTTTTGATAGCTAGAAGATGCATAGACGCTAGTGAATTGCCAAGGATAATTCCCCGAATCAGAGAAATTTAGACAGTTGATGAGGTTTGCATTGGAGACAATGATTTGTAAATCCACAGTGCCTTTCCACAAAGAGCTAGACCACTGGAAAGACTATTAGAAGGTACAAAATGAACAAGTGGAAGCCAAGAAAGTGAATTGGGGTAAGGATAGAACAGAAGTGATCCTGGTCTGAATCAGAGATGGAAGGTATAATGAGATGCTACAAATCAGAATGAAAGAATGGGTTAGTGGAAGAAAACAGATTGGTGAAGTATTGATAAAAAATGTGATCAATACTAAACCAATATGTTTTCCAACAATTATCTATAGTAAGAAGATAGTCTATAGTATTGTACCTCCTATGAATAATAGTAGATAGATGAAAAAAGTGGGTATTTGCATCACCCTTCTCCAGCCAAGAAACTTTGGATTTCTCCCACCGAAGTATTTGCTCTCTCTTCAAAAACTCATCCAATTCATCTCGTTTAACTTTTTCGCTGTTGAGATTAGTTGTGGTTTGAGAAATGGCCTGTAAGGACTCAATCTCAGATTAAAGTTTAGAAATTTAGGTTTCAACATGACTAAAAAAATGTTTATTCTAGACTTTGAAGGCATTTTTGGTATTTTTGATAGACTGGAAAAGTTGGAACATAGGAGAACTTCCAAGCACGATGAGACCAAACAAGTGTCGACAATACCATGTGAGGATACATCCCGAGTCCACATTTCCTCAAATTTGAAATTTTAGGCAAGAATAAATCAGGAGAAGTGTTCAAGAGTAGAGGACGATGATCTGAAGCAATGGAGGCTAGATGAGTGATACAGGCCTCGGGGAAATTAAAATGGCAAGCAACATTGATAAGACGCCTATCCCGCGTGGCTAGCGATGGCAATGGGATCGGGTCGGGTCAGGGATTATAAATCTCAGTCCCGTCCCTGCATATGTCCTCGTATCTCTATTCTCGGATCGTCCTCGCTACGGGAAATGGTGGGGATCCCTACCCTCGACCCACCGGGAACAAAACAATCTCCGATCCTGGCTCGGGAAAACGGGGGCCCGTTTGGATCCGAAAATAATTATAAAGATTTAAAAAAAAAATTTGCCTCAAATATATTTTTATTCAAAATTTTTTAATCATATAGAAAACTTTTGTAGTGATTTCTAACAATTCACATATTTATCATATCACTAGATTAGAAAGAGTAAAATTAATAATTAATAATTTTTTCTTTTTTATTTTTCTTCTTCTTTTCTATTTTATTATATATATATATATATATATATATAATCTACCTTTATATACATATATAATTATATATAATATATATAATTTACCTATAATTTATATAATGTGTGTGTGTGTGTGTGTGTATATATAAAATGTGTAAAGCGAGTCGGGGGCGGGAATCATGCAATCTCCATCCTCGGCTGGCAGGCCGAAAAATGAAGCTCATTCCCACTTAAATCGGGGAATCCCCATCCCAACCGAGCCGGGCTAGACTGGATCCCCAGTTTAAGCGGGGAAATTGCCATCTCTACGTGTGGCTTGGATATTTTTTTTTTTTTATCAATTCGTCTATTATTCCATGTAAAATGGAGCCTATTAAATCCTAAATCAATCAGTCCAGCCCTATGAATAAAAGCTTTAAAACCTCCATGACTGGAAAAAGTATAGGGGCACCCTTCGAATTTCTCCTCCTAGTTGCAAATACAGTTAAAATCACTGATGATTAACCATAGTCCATTAAAAGCTTGCACAACTTCCTTCAGAGCATCCCAAAATTTAGCCTTCCTTTTGATAGCTAGAAGATGCATAGACGCTAGTGAATTGCCAAGGAGAATTCCCCGAATCAGAGAAATTTAGACAGTTGATGAGGTTTGCATTGGAGACAATGATTTGTAAATCCACAGTGCCTTTCCACAAAGAGCTAGACCACTGGAAAGACTATTAGAAGGTACAAAATGAACAAGTGGAAGCCAAGAAAGTGAATGATTTTAGTAAGGTTGTGAAAATCGGACTAGTCATCATCGAATTAATGAAGTAACAGATTTAATGGTTCACAAGATCGATTGTAGATGAATCATAATTAAACTAGAATATAATTAAATATTTTTAAAATATTATTTATATATAAAAAAATTTTATTCACTATTTTATATATATCAAATAAATAAATAATATAACCGTATCCATGACATAAATTTAATACACAATAAAATAATAATTCAATGTCAAATACAAACAATTCAAATATACAATCATAGTACAATATCATCACAAAACTAATATAATTAAAATTTAAAATATATAATTGCGTCTGAGAGTGAAATTTGAAATAGACAATTTTTATTTTTTTTTTAAGATCTAAAACGACATAGTTTTAATCAAATCGGTGGATAATAAAAACATAATTGGTTCATTGATTCGATCAATTTTTGACCGGTTTGAACGATTTTTGACCAGTTTATATATATTTTTATTCATAAGATATAGTAAGACCGACAAGTAATTAGTTTTCGATCCGACTAGTTGAACCGGTCGATCTGGTCCAATTTTTAGAACTATGGATTTTAGTGACTTTAGGGATGAAAAAGATTTTAGTTTCGGAAAGGAAAAGAAGGGAAGGTTTATGCGAGTTGAGAAAGACTCACAGTGTCACGCCCCGTGCCCGCGGACCCGGGAGCGCGACTATGGGTCTGGCAGCACCCACGGTCAACTACTTGACCGCCGTCCTCGCTGAGTCAAAATGGATATCCCAAGTTAACAATAGGTATTTAGGCCCATCCTTATATACCATACATACTTCTCAAGCGCGACTATGAGCTTGGCAGCACTCATGGTCAACTACCGTGCACACTTCTCATTATCACATTCACCCCTCCTTGGTCGCTGTCCTTGCTGGGCAAAAATGGATATCCCAAGTTAATAATGAGTACTTAAACTCGTTGGGCCCATAAGGCGGCTTATATATCATGATATCCCAAGTTAATAATGGGTACTTAGGCCCATTCTTATATACCATACACACTTCTCATCCCAATCCCATGTGGAATTGGGGTATCACATATAGAGTGCGAACTGTCCTAGGTTTAGATAACCCTCGGCAGTTCCAAACAAGAGAAATCATGGAGTCGACGAGGGCATGATAATGCCCTCCTGCTCGATTGTTTTGGATTTACAAGGTGATTCATTTGCAATGTCTATAATAAGAATATTGGGATTTATAGAATTGGAAGGGGAAGGATGATCAAAACAACTAGAATTTTTCCTAACTTTCCTCTTAATATGGATTAACATTTTGCGAACAGATAATACCTCTTCTTCAGCAATTGTTTCCTTATCAATACACTCAGAGGGACACAGAGTGTCTAAAGTTAACTCCTCATCACCACACTCAGGGGGTCACAAAGTATCTAAAGCTGATGCATGGTCAAAAGGTATAGAACACGAGCCAGTTAGGTGGGAAATATTCAGGTTGGCAAACTGAATTTCAAGAGGTGGGCTGGTGGGAAACGGAGGATATGTAGGATATAGTATTGGTGTTTTAAACCTTTCGGGCTATGAGGCAATTTTAGGAATGTGTCTCTTATTAGGCCTAAAAGAAGGAATTAGGGAGTTGGATTGGAAAATAGGCCTGTATGAATGAGGTGGTTGGGTCTTAGGCAAGGAGTTGGGTATGTTAGGAAATATGGAGGATAGAATGGGTTGGGCTATATGTAAAGGCTAACTGGTAGCTGATAAATGGCGCAAAGAGTATTCAGGTAGGTTATGCTCAGTTCCACATTTCACATCGTCTCTAGTGGGAGACACGTGGGGTAAAGTCACATCACCATCAGAGCTAGGTATGTCAGGAGTAACATATAGAGACTGCCCCATCATTGCATTAGGAGCATGCTGAACACTTCTTGTCGGAGGGCAATCGGAATTCGCTGAAAATACCGAGGAAACTCGCCATAGACCCGTTCTCCAAAAGCAACCACGGGCCAAATACTCGCCTCGGGTCTGCAGGGCTCCCACAATTGTAACAAAAGTCTCCCAACCTTTCATACTTAAACTGAATTCAAACCATATCATTCTCACCCTTTTCCAGAAAATAGCCAGTCTTTAGTGGTTTATCCACCTTAATCTCTACCTGGACTTTTATATTTTTTTTCCTATAAACCTTGCTAGTGACCTAATCTTCACCTTTGATAAATTTCCCAGAAAAGTCTTTGAGTGCCCGGCCATTGTCTGATGTCATCTTTTCCGGGGGAAGATCATGAATCTGAATCCAGAAGGCTGAGGTGGAAAAATCGAGTTCTTCAACGGTTAGGCGAGGTTGCCATTGTTTCAGAATCACATGAGCTCCCCAGAGAGTCCAAAGTCCTAATTTGAAGATTTTGAGTAAATCCTCCTCTTTCCGAAAAGAGCAAAGAAGAGCATTTTGGTCCAATATGGAAATGGATAGATTCCTCCCCAGATTCCATGTTGAAAATGGCAACTTTGAGAGTTAATAATTTTTAACTCATGATTAGTTAGCCTAAAACAATTAATGAGAATTATTCTTGACATGTTAGAGATTGTTTTGATTGTGGTAGAAGCCATTTTCATGGTGGGAATTCATAATTAAATGTTGTTAAAGTTGGGCTTGGGATATGTTTTCACGATCCTCTATTTTTATTTGACCCAATTAATTAACTCTAACTTGAAAATAAATAGGAAACATAAAATCTAGTAAGGGAATTAGGGCTTCCTAATTCGAATTGGGTTTTAATTTTCCTAAGGTGATATTAAAAGGGGGAACAGAACCGCCATTAGGGTAAACCCCTTTTCGTGCTTTTTTGCTTCTTGCGAGAAAATTCGCCGTTTCGGTTCTCTCTCCGCGATCCATAATTTTTGCCTTATCGGGATCGGCGAACTGAGGGGATTTTTGAGGTGATCACAGTTGGTGTGCGTCAACAGTGATCTGAGACCGTATTATCCTACAAGAAGAGTCGTTGTACCCATCGCACTGGAGTGGGGCGAATAGTTTCTTGAAGGCAAACCAATATTAGACTGGTGATTCGGTCAGCAGTACAGTACGTTGCGGCGCAACTTGTCCAGAGGAGTGCCAGCGCTAGGTACGTTCTGGTAGAACCGCAAGCAAGTCAATCAGGTATACTATTGATTTGTTTATTAAGTGTGAATTCTGTCTAGTTACATTACGTTTAGACTGTGTGGCCTTGTCGGCATTGTTGATATTTGATAATTGCAATTGTTAGAGCCCTGGTCGGGTATAGGCGGTGCTTGTTCAATTCAGTTGAGTTGCATGTCTGTGCTCGTAGGTACCCTGATTAACTAACAGTCTTCAAGAAGCTATTCTGCAATTATCTGTGTGTGTGCAATGGCCAGTTCGTTAGGTACTGCATCTGCTGCGTATAAGCCTTTGGTTGACTTGAATGGTTTGCCGGACAAGTTTGGTCCAGGGCAGAATTTCAAGCGTTGGCAACAACGCATGAAAATTTGGTTAACCATGAGGGGCTTATTATCAGCAGTGCAGGTAGACAGGCCTATACCAACTGAAAGGTATTCTAGAGTAGCTGAGATTGCTACGTGGGATGAACGGAATAATGTAGGCAGAGGGGTAATACTGTCAGCATTGACAAATGTTCTCTTTGATGTCTACTGTTCTGAGTCATACACAGCAAAGATGCTATGGGATGAACTGGATAGGAAATATAATACCGAGGATCAAGGTCTGGAAAGGTATTATGTCTCCAAATTCCTAAAGTTTCAGATGGTTGAGGATAAGTCTGTGACTGAACAGACTCAAGAGTTGCAATTAATTATTCATTCTCTTCATGAATCGGATATGGAACTTCCTGAGAAGTTTCAAGTGATGTCAGTGATAGAGAAATTTCCTAAGTCTTGGGAGGACTTTGGTATGTCCCTCAAACACAAGACGGAGAAGATTTCTCTAAACGATCTGATGAAATCAATATCCATTGAGGAGCAACATAGAAAGAATAGTCATATTGTACCTATGGAGTTTAATGTCCATATTGTGACTACTGGGAAGAAGAGCAATAATAAGAGGAATGTGGGGGTTAACTCAAACTCTAAAAATATAAACAAGACAAAAGGCAAGGCCAAGAAGAAATCGAAAGCAAACAAACCTTGCTGGAATTGTGGTCAGGTTGGACATTGGGCTAAGGACTGTCCGTCTAAAAAGCCCAAAGTCAAACAAGGATCAAATTCTGAAGCACAAGTTAATGTGGTGGTAGAGGATACTAGTCAAGCGGAGGCTGATTTGAGTACTCACCTTACTGAGGTTTGTACCATTGAGGCTGAGACTGGCATCACTACTTCCAATGATGATGAAAGGTATGTTTCTGTTAACCCAGAAGTCTTTACTATTTATGAGCCACTTGAATGGCTGGTTAATACTGGAGCAAATGTGCACGTTTGTGCTGATAAATTGCTTTTTGTGTCTTACCAGCCTATTAAAGGAAAAACTGTGAAGATGGGGAACTCAACTGCAGCCAATGTGTTGGGGATTGGACGCATGGACTTGAAGTTTCCTTCAAGGCGTATTCTTTCTCTTCATAGGGTGCAACATGTTCCAACAGTTCGTAGGAAATTCTTAGTGGTTCATGTTTAGTTAGAGAGGGTTATGAATTTACTTTCAAATGTAATAAAGTAGTGATTATACACTACAATTCTTTTGTTGGCAAAGGTTATTTATCAGATGGTTTATTTAAATTAAGAGTTGAACCTTTTACTTCTGATTTGAATAAAGCTTCTTCTATTGAGAATTCTGTTTATCCTATGGTGCACATTATTGAATCCACTGATGTTTGGCATAGTAGACTTAGACATTTAAATTTAGATTCTGTTAAAAGAATGATGAATTTAGACTTGATCTCTAAACATTCAATTGATAAGAAAAATAAATGTCAAGTGTGTGTGGAAGCTAAAACAATCAGGAAACCCTATCATTCAATTGAAAGGGATTCAGAAATACTTGATTTAGTTCACACAGACATTTGTGAATTCAATAGCTTATTGACTAGGGATCATAAGAAATACTTCATTACTTTTATTGACGATTGCAGTAAATATTGCTATGTTTATTTACTTAAATATAAAGATGAAGCACTTGAAAAGTTTCTCATATTTAAAAATGAAGCTGAAACTCAAACTGGCAAGAAACTTAAAAGGTTAAGATCTGATAGAGGTGGAGAGTATGGGTCTAATCCATTTGTTGAATATTGCCAAAGCAATGGCATAATTCATGAGGAGACACCCCCTTATTCTCCCCAGTCTAATGGGATTGCTGAATGGAAAAATAGAACGTTTAAAGATATGATCAACAGTTTACTTTTAAATTCTGGATTGCCTAAGTATATGTGGGGTGAGGCTTTGAATACGACTTTCCATATTCTAAACAGAGTCCCTCATAAATATAAAGAGGTAACTCCATTTGAAATCTGGAAAGGTAGGAAACCTAACTTAAAATACTTCCGTGTGTGGGGTTGTCTTGCAAAAGTTCTAATCCCTGAACATAAAATGAAGAAGTTAGGACCAAAGATTGTTGATTCCATCTTTATTGGTTATGTGGAAACAAGTTATGCCATGAGGTTTTTGGTAATTAAGTCCGAAATACCTGGTATAGATTGTAACACTATCATTCAATACCGTGATGCTACATTCTTTGAGAATGTGTTTCCCATGAAAACTGGTTTGCCTCAAGATGTTTCTACTTTAGATTCAGCCTTAACGTCTGATTCCATTCCTGATCATGTGGAAAGGATGAAAGATGTGGGGGCAAGTCCAAATAGTCCCAATACTCAAATTGAGGAATTGGAAGAATCTAGAAGGAGTAAGAGAGCTAAGGCTGTCAAGGACTTTGGAAGTGACTTTGTCACTTACAATGTTGAGGACGAACCTTTGACTTTTCAAGTAGCTATGGCTTCCTCAGAAGCAGGGCATTGGAAAGGAGCTGTCAAGAGTGAGATGGATTCCATTGTCTCCAATGGGACATGGGAATTGGTAGATCTCCCTCCTGGGTGCAGTACAATTGGATGTAAATGGATATTTAAGAAGAAACTTAAACCAGATGGGACCATAGATTAGTATAAAGCCATATTAGTTGCCAAAGGGTTTAGACAGAAAGAGGGAATAGACTATTTTGATCCATACTCTCCTGTTGCTCGTTTAACTACAATCCGAGTGCTTATTGCATTGGCTTCCATATATTGTCTCACCATCCACCAAATGGATGTGAAGACAGCTTTTCTTCATGGTGATCTTGAAGAAGAGATATATATGGATCAACCTGAGGTTTGTGGCCAAAGGAAATGAACGGAAAGTTTGTAAACTTATGAAATCCCTATATGGTTTAAAACAAGCACCCAAACAATAGCATGAAAAATTTGATAAAACAATTTTATCATTTGGCTTTAACATAAATGAGAATGACAAGTGTGTTTACTGTAAGGTTAAATGTAATACTTGTATTGTTCTATGCCTGTATGTGGATGACATTTTGCTATTTGGGTCCAACATTGAGATAATTAATGAGACTAAATCATTTTTGAAAAGTAAGTTTGAAATGAAGGATATGGGAGTAGCAAATGTGATTCTTGGCCTAAAGTTGATTCGCTCAACTGAGTGGATAACCATTTCTCAAACTCACTATGTTAAGAGTGTTCTTGAGAAATATAGGTATCAAAATTGTAGAATTGCTAAAACTCCAAGTGACCCTTCTGTAGCTTTGTTTAAAAATGAAAGTGGAGTTCCTGTGTCTCAATTAAGATATTCTCAAATTATTGGTAGCTTGCAATATCTTGCGAATGGCTCAAGACCAGATATTTCATTTTCTGTATCTAAGTTGGCAAGATATACAAGTTGTCCAAATCGGACTCATTGGGAGGCCTTGGATATAGTACTAAGGTACTTGAAGGGAACAGTATCCCTTGGGCTGCATTCTGGGAAATTCCTTGCTATACTTGAAGGGTATAGTGATGCAAGCTGGATAGCCAAGAACTCTGGTAGCAATTGATGCACTGGATATGTGTTTACATTAGGTGGTGGTGCAGTCGCCTGGAAGTCTTGTAAACAGACTATGATAACTCGGTCAACTTTTGAGGCTGAGTTATGTGCCTTGGATACTACTGGAATGGAAGCTGAATGGCTGTATGGACTATTGTCCTCTTTGCCAATGATCAGCAAGTCCGTTACTGCTATATTTGTGCATTGTGACAGTCAAACCACAATTGCAAAGATAAAGAGTACCAAGTATAATCAAAAGACTAAGAGACACATCCAAGTTAGACTTAAGTTTATAAGGGAGTTAGTGTTTGAAAGGATGGTGTCTGTTGACTTTGTTGGATCCAAATATAACATTGCAGACCCCCTAACTAAGGGACTTGAAACATCATTGTTCCTTAAATCCAGGTTGGGAATGAGACTGATAACCCAGAAATGATTCACCTACAGTGGCAACCCAACTGACCAAGTGGAGATCCCGCAAGGCAGTTCAATGTGGTATAAACAAGTCTGTTTGAGTGAATCTGGCACCAATCTCGATACTTTTGTATCTAGGTCCTTTCCCTGAAAGCCTGTGGTGCATTTACTGCAATAAGTAAGAGTTTTGACTCTGAATGAGATCAAGTCTTTTAGACAGGATGCTAGCAGTCCATCCTTGGAGATCGCCAACTATGTGAGTGTTGTTGTGTGGCCGCAACTAAAGGGAATTGGGTTTTCTCTGAATACACTCATGAGACAGGATCAGGACACATGGCCATAACGTGTCAACCCTAAAGATTATCTCCATAGCCGATAGTCTGTTGTTACCAATGGACGCCGTCACATTCAAGGTTCAGATTCAAGGCTTAAGTCCATCTCGTTCTCGTGGGGGCATCAGTTGGATAACTTAGGTAGTGGTTCAAACCGGAAGGTACCATTATCAAAAGCAGATTATGTGAATCCTGAATAGTCTTTAACTATGGATTTGTGGGGGATTGTTGAAAATGGCAACTTTGGGAGTTAATAATTTTTAACTCATGATTAGTTAGCCTAAAACAATTAATGAGAATTGTTCTTGACATGTTAGAGATTGTTTTGATTGTGGTAGAAGCTATTTTCATGGTGGGAATCCATAATTAAATGTTGTTAAAGTTGGGCTTGAGCCATGTTTTCACGATCCTCTATTTTTATTTGGCCCAATTAATTAACTCTAACTTGAAAAGGAATAGGAAACATAAAATCTGGTAAGGGAATTAGGGCTTCCTAATCCGAATTGGCTTTTAATTTTCCTAAGGCGACATTAAAAGGGGGAACATAGCCGCCATTAGGGTAAACCCCTTTTCGTGCTTTTTTGCTTCTTGCGAGAAAATTCGCCGCTTCGGTTCTCTCTCCGCGATCCATAATTTTTGCCTTATCGGGACCGACGAACTGAGGGGATTTTTGAGGTGATCATAGTTGGTGTGCGTCAACAGTGATCTGAGACCGTCTTATCCTGCAAGAAGAGTCGCTATATCCATCGCACCGGAGTGGGGCGAATAGCTTCTTGAAGGCAAACCAGTATTAGACTGGTGATTCGATTAGCAGTACAGTACGTTGCGGCGCAGCTTGTCCAGAGGAGTGCCAGCGCTAGGTACGTTCTGATAGAACCGCGAGCAAGTCAATCAGGTATATTATTGATTTGTTTATTAAGTGTGAATTCTGTCTAGTTATATTACGTTTGGACTGTGTGGCCTTGCCGACATTGTTGATATTTGATAATTGCAATTGTTAGAGCCCTGGTCGGGTATAGGTGGTGCTTGTTCAATTCAGTTGAGTTGCCTATCTGTGCTCGTAGGTACCCTGGTTAACTAACATTCCAGACTGCTTGGAGAATAGACTTAACAACATTTGGGTTGAGGCATTTTGTAGTCAACAGTTCGGCTATAGTTATGAAATCTTGCCCAGGTTTGTTGACATATATGGAGGAAGGGAGAATAAGGACACCTGTAAGGGAATCCTTAGAGTTTGGTGAATTAGCCATTGGAGTGAACAAAAAGAGAAATGATTTAAATAGAAGCACACAGTAAGAAAGAAGAGGTGAGTAGGACAAAGAAGCACTGCACGAACAGAGGGGGGAGAAAGAGAGGAATACTAAGAAAAAAAAAAAATCAAGGAAAAGAAGAAAACACAGACAACAGTCAATCAAAGTAAAAAAAGACAAAAAGGAGAGTGAGATAAGGAGATCTGGATGAACCTAGAAGAGTGATCTCTACAGAGAGATGGATAGGGGTTCTAAAACACTTAGCGTGAGTTTGGTTCGCGAAGGGGAGGGGGAGTGAAACATTTTAGTTCTATCAAGGGAAGTAAATGTAATTACTTTCATCTTATTTGGTTGGAGTGGAAGGGAAATAAATATGATTTATCTTTCATTGTTTGGTTGTAAGGTATATAAGGAGGAAATAATTATTGAATTATTATTATATCCCTAAGGCTAATTCATAAAAAATTGTAAAGTAAGGAAGAATTGTAATAAGATAAATACCGTAGGACAAGAGGGTCTTTTAATTCTCATTTACTCCCCAAACCCTTCAAAATGGAGAGAATGAAAAATCTGAGGTGGAAGGGATCAATTCCCTCCCACATATACTTCTCCCCCTCCAATCACTCCAACCAAACTAAATAAATAACATATTTACTTCATATTTTACTTCTCCTCTTCTTTTCCTTTCCACTTTTATTCCAACCAAACTCACCCTTAGAGAGGACGGGTTCTTGCATGTTAAACCCAATATCCCTTAACCTTATTCACCAAATTAATAATAATAATAATAATAATAATAATAATAATAATAATAATAATAATAATAATAATAATAGATATTTTGAATTTAAATAATTTATAATCAGAAAAATTTAATATGAATTTAATTTTAATCAGTAAAATATTTAACCTATATTTTAATTCAAATAATTTACATTTGAATAATAGTGAACAATCAATGAAAAGATGAAAATTTAATGAATATATATATATATATATATATATATATATATATATAAATATTCAAAGTATTTTATCACTTATTGAGTTAAGTAGAAAAAAATGTAGGCGAATTCTTATTTTTTTCATTATACTTTCTAATTTTTAACTTAATTAAATATGTTGAGCATGTGTTTAATGAATAGATATTATTTATAATTCAAAACCAGAATAAACTTTGATGAGAATGAATTTAGCTTGAAATGTGAGTTTATCATGTATCTCGCATTTAGATTTAATTTCAATTTATTATATGGGCCGACTTCGTTTGTCCAATCGGCTTTTTATTGGACCTTTAAATTGATAAACCCTACATTCCTTAGCCCAATTCATTAAAGTTTTTTATTAGACCCAACTAAGAAGGAGAAGAAGAATAAATATTTGAATTTAAATAATTTATAATTAGAAAATTTTAATTTGAATTTATTTTTAATAAATAATATATATTTCCAATATATTAGTTGAACAATAAGGAAAAGACACAAATTTAATATATATTTATTTAAAAATGATGAATATATCATGTTATCATTAAACTTGATAACATGAAGTTTGCTCGTTCTGGATCGTGTTCATTCTGGAAACAATGAAGGGGAAAGTATTTGCTTGTTCTGGCTGATATTTTGAGTGAAGATTTCTCTAAGTCAGATTTGTTGAAGGATGTGTTGTGAAAACTAGGTAGTTTGAGAAGAAGCAAAATATTAGTAACGACTAGTTCTACATCTATTGGTAAGATGATGAGCTCCGATTCAAAATATTATATTATAGTAAGATTGCAAACTCGAGACGAATGCCGGAACATGTTTGAGAAAATAGCATTCGCAGAAGGTGGAGGGCTATGGAATCTTAAAATACTTTCAACTACTTTGGTTTTCCTTGGTCTTAAATTCAATGTCCCATTTGTGATTATTTACAAGACCATGAGTTGCTTAAGTTAACAAAATTTTAATTATTTATCATTGTAACTTCATACCTATTTCACATTATCCATTTTGGTTCTTAATCGAAGATTTCAATGATATTTAATGCTGCCAAATTGACCTCGTCTTGGCCTTTGGCCACAAGTTAATTACTTGCCATCATCCACGATGAACCTAAGGCTGTCCATATGCTTCTTGTGGTTCAAGATTGTGCCTGTATTGTATGCACGTATACACTTGCTTACCAAGTTGATATATAGGACAAAATTTGGTTCTCAATGAAAGCTTAATCTTCAAGTTATTTTGCAACAAGGAGGTGTGGATAGGGTTGGTTGGAAAGGCTTTTCTATAGAAAAAGGACGAAGCTAAACCTTAATATTAGAAAATCAATTGTTATATACTTCTATGATCAAGTACGCATCTCATTTGAGTTCAATTTTAGAGATATTAATGTCGGTAAATAATATTTTTTGTTTCTCCTTTTTAAATGATTATATAAAAGTCAATTAGAAAAACTTTTTGCTTAGTAAAAAATACTTCTAACTAATTGATTTCCCACTTTGTCATAAGCAAATAAAGCAATAATTCAAAGACTGTTATGAATTATTGGAATCTCCATTAATTAGTGGAGGCTCCACTAATTATGGATTTATGTGAATTATTAGAAGATTTTTATGGATGTCCACCATTTAGTGGAGACACCATTAATTGAAGATGATGTATGCCATGATGTATTTCACTAATTAGAGCTCTATAAATAGAGCTATTCTCTAAGCTTGTAATACACCATCATTTTGTGAAAGAAAGATTAGTGAAAGAAAGATTAGAGAAAGAATTGTGAGAGAAAGAAAGAGAGAAGTTTGAAGAGAAATTCTTGTGCAAAGAATAGTTAGAATTTTCTTAGTGTGTAGTGTGTAGATTTTATTCTAACACTACCCTAATTTTATAACAAAGACAAATTATTTGATAAATTCCATCCATATAAACATCATATGTTGATGGTTACCGCGGTAACCTTTAGAAGTATAACTCTTAAAGCATAAAGTACAAGCATGTACACGGCAGAGGTGAATTTGATGATTTAAAACATCTGTAAAAGAAATAATAATTGTTCTACAAGGTCATATTATTTCTTCTGAAATTATCAACAAAAAAAAAATGATAAAAACTAATTCCACAATAATAACTTCAATGATTCCTTAGACTCGTCTTAAAACTAATCCCTTGTCTTCTACCTGTGTAATATGTTAGGGACTTTCATCTTCTTGGGACTATCTTCCGTCTAAACTCATTAGTTGAAGATAGATATCTACTATCAAAGACCAAGTATTCTGAAGTAACAACATCATCATGCCTATCAGTAGCCTCCACAGGTCACCTTCTCTATAATCATTTTCTGCTCCATATACAAATGGGTTGTGAGCCTATTAAAAAACACCAGTTGTAGTACGTCGCATGCCAATCTACCACCTTTCCAAAAAACTGGTGCTTCTTGATTGACTTGTTACGAAAGTAACAGTATTGGACCACAAGTATAGAGATGTCTAGAAGGATTGTATGGTGGGCGGTTCAAGGATATTAATTCACTGGTGGCAAACCAATGTAGGTGTGCAAATACATGAAATTGTTCCGAATACTTGTCTTGACAATGTATCAATATTTTGAGCTATTTTATTTCCTATGTATAAGATTCGTTGTATCGCATCAATCTACATAGGTATTTTTTATGTCAATAAAAATATATAAGTTGAAATTATATAAATAATTTGTATATATAAAAAAAAATTTACTTACCAATACTTTGACTGTCCTGCAATTAGGTTGGTATCCCACAAGATTAGGTTCTAATACAATCAAATTGCCAATCAATCGCCTAACTTGGAATCAATACCAAGTATCATAATCATTTGAAAGTTGAAACTACATTCACACCAAAGGTGGGCTGTCCACTCACAACATATGCATACCGATTAATCCAATTAGCGATATTATGAGCATCATTCTCATTCCACCCAGTACGAGTAGTCTTTATGTCCCGTCCATGCAAATTTGTTGAGATGTTAACTCCAATAGGGATTGTCTACACAAATTATCGCATAGCCCCTATCAAGATGATGTAACTCTAATGTCTCCCAACAAATGAGACGTGATAGATGCCTAATGTGTCACCCATGAGTACAATATTGGATTCCTTGTTATAGGACTGTTAGATAAACTATATACAGATACGTTGTAAATGTCAACTAAAAAATAACAAATTTATTATTATTGATAGCAAATTGCTAAAGGTAATACTTACATGGTCTGCATCATATCCAACTAATCTCTGTATACAAGTAGGACATGTCTCGGGATATAGGAAATTTCTAGAAGCCCCTCCCAAGCTGAACCTCGAGGCAAGTGTGGAATAATATTCCCTATGAGATGTACTCTATTCCGTCTAATAGTAAGTATACTCTCCTAAGCTTATAACTATTTTAAAATTAATAATAAATTTAGAAAAATGTCCCAATTTATTTTAAGATAATGCTAAATTAAAAATAGTTAATGAAAAAATAAAATTTATTTTATACCTAAATCAACAGTGATGGACCGTTGATGGTATGCGATGTGTATAATGTAGCGTTACACAAATAATGGTACAAATAGATCAAGGTTATACTTTCCCAACTAAGTGTATCCAAATATTGTAAAAAAGAGTAAGGAAGCATAAATAAACCCCATTATCAAACTTGTTTAAGAATAAAAAATCACTAATAAACTGCATAATACGATATTGTACATGCTGTGCAATCATCTCTGGAGTCACATATGATAACAATGGTTGACTAAGTGATCTTTCAAGTGAAATTATATTTAATCCATAAGCTATTCACACATGTCCAGCCACTCTGTAGTCATGCGAACGAATCGACAACCACAAATAGCATCATAGTCTACATGCAATCTGAAAAGTACCCCCATATCTTGTAAGGTAATAATAGTCTTTCTAACTGTATAATGAACTTTGTGTGTTTCCTACCCCCACCTCTTTACCAATGCTATAAGCAATGGGTGGTCAATTTACATATAACTTAAACGTAGGACTCCACCCAACCCGATTATATCCATAAATTGTTTAACATGATAATTGAATAATCGAGCTTCTCAAAATATATATCATTATGCTTTAATTGTCGTATCTGCTGCAGAATCAATAAATCTAGCATGATAGGCCCATGATCAATTTTGTCAATTGTAAGTTCATACATAATGTTATAAAAGTCAAACTTAAATAAAATTAAACCCTTAAATTAAAAAACAAAAGAAAAAGAAAAACCCCCTATATGTTAATGTTATGTTTCCTCTTTCTCTTTTTCCTCATTTTGGACATCGCCATCTAGTCTTCAACAAGTCACCAAATCCTAGAAATAATTCTCTACCTTTTTCTCCTCTATAATTCCTCCCTTCAAACAACCTAATCTCTTTTTGTTTTCCTATTTGTAACTAATCACCAGAACCTCTAATTCTGTTATTTTCCTTCTACCTCTCGCCTTCATCCTCCTCTAAATCCAAGCCAGCCACCATCTCTCTACTTTCACTTCTCACTACTTTCTTTCCCACCACACTCACTACAAAGGTAACTAGCAAGTTCCTTCCAAATTCTTCTTGATCTCGTGCCCTTCCCAAAAGAAAAGCAGTAGCCAGTTCACTGCTAACTCCACTTGTACAATGGCAAAACTTGCTTCCTGTCTTGTCCTCTTTTTTCCTCCATTCCCTTGTTAATTTATTTCTTTTATAGTCCTTTTGATTTTTTTTTTTGTTTAAAAAAGTGCTGCACAAAGTTAAATATTACATACAAACTTGCAATACTTTCGAGAAAAATAAACTACAATATTAGTTTCATATTTATTGCCATATGATATTTTGCTTGGTTATAGATATGATTAGAGTCTTCAGATTGTGCTTGTCACTAAAACGATTAAGTAAAATTTTTTATTGACCATCAGTAATTGTACTGGAGAATGATTGATCCAAAGTAAAGATTCTTTTGACTAATAGTTAAATTAAACTAAAATATCAAAAGAAAAAGTAGTAAATGTTTAGTGACTCTATAAAAGTTAGGTTAAGATTGATCTTTTAATATTTATAAAGAAATTCAAAAATCACGAAATCTATATATCTATATAAAAGCCAAAGGTGAGAGCTGTAGTGTTGACATGTGTTATGTGTGAGAGGTTGACACGTGGTAGAAGAATGGCTGATCTGATTTTGCTTTCTTTCACCACTTTTCCACTCAGCTTCGTTCGGCTTCTTCTGGCTTTTGTTATTGGCTTCTTCTTGCTCTTCTTAGATATAGCGCCTTTGACTCCACCGGCTACCTCTGGTTTCTCAATTCTGTAGCTCATCTCAAAATCTGCGTTGCCTCTTCGTTTCCTGTATCTTATCATTGTTTGTGTTTCATCATTCGAAGAATGGCTTAGCTGATTTTGCTTTCTTTCACCACTTTTCCACTCACTGGCTACCTCTGGCTTCTCAATCCTGTAGCTCACCTCAAAATCTGCATCGCCTCTTCGTTTCCTGTATCTTATCATTGTTTGTGTTTCATCATTCGAAGACTGGCTTAGCTGGCTACCTTTGGCTTCTCAATTCTTTACTCACATACTTTCTGTGCGAGTGGAGTGCTTTTGCAAACGTAGTGATTAATCATCTCAAAACCTACGTCACCTCTTCGTTTCCTGTATCTTATCATTGTTTGTCTTTCATCATTCGAAGAATTTGCAATGACACAAAACTTAGTAGTTCAAAATCCCAGATCTGTGCTGACTCATGACTTCCACGATTTGGTGTGTTCTTATCTTCTGCCATTCAATCGATCGTATGCTGATCTGTTTTTAATGCTCTTCGATCCTTTATCATTAACTGATGGTAAGTGTTCATTTTAGCTTTGTGACCAGATTCAGAGTTCGTCATTGGGTACGTATTCATATCTTTATTACTGCTAGCGCAATCAATAACCTATATCAGTAACCTATATTGATTCATTTGTTATATAATAGAACATCATTAGGTATTCATAAGCCAAAAACATAGGAATAGAGGGGAATTTGACTGTCTTTGGCAGATTTGATTATACTTTTCTGCATCTTCGATTGTGAAAAATGTTAAAAGACAGATTCCAATTCGTCTACTTCAATGAGTTATCAAAAGGAAAACAAGAAAAATGTGTTCTATTTAGAATCATCCGATTGTAGGATACTTATAATGCTCAAAGAGTAGGAGAGATTATGAGTGTTGATTTTGTGGCCTTGGATGCAAAGGTAAAAGCAAGTCTAAGTTTGGCTGATAGATGATATGATCATAGATAATTCATTATTGTGCTTTTGATATAATGTTTAAAAAAAAAAAACAAATGAATGATGTTGGTATATTTGTTTATATGCAACTGTCAACCCTTAATGTTATTTGTGATGTACATGCTGTTTGATGGTTACTTTCGGTTGTTATGTAGGATAATATGAGGCACTGTACGATTAGAAGTAAATTTGTTTCGGACTTCCAGAATATTATTCAAGAAGGATCTTTTTACATTATGAAAAACTTCACCCTCCAACCACCAAGGCCAACCTACAAAGTACTCGATGAGAATTTACAGATTCTGATTGATAGAAGCACATATATAGAGGAATTAAATGACAAAATACCGCAAATAGCAAATACCAAGGCACAAATTCCGCTTTGTGCAATATGAATATATTGAAGGTCATGCTGGAGATATCACACTTTTAGTTGGTAATTGATGAATGTCATAATCTTCTGTGAGGCTATCTTTTGGTAATTGGTAATTATGTTTTCTGCATGCATTGTTGTACTACATACAATTTGAATTTGTGCAGTATGCATATATTGAAGCTCATGATAGAGATATCATACTCTTAGATTGTAATTGATGAATGGCATATCCTTTTGTCAGGCTCTCTTTATCTGTAACCATTTTCTTTCAGCACATTTGCCTGCCTTTTAATTTTGTTCTCTTCTTGGATTGTTATTAGGTACTGTCATTCCAGAATCCACTTTTTAGCTCGAGCTTTCTTAAGATATCTGATCACCATGTTTCAAGTGAAAGGAGTTTAGTAATTCTAATGATTGTTCATGAATTTGAATTATTTAAAGTTTTGAGGCAGCAACTGTATGTACTGCATTGTTTCTATAACAGCTATACCTGTTGGAAATACCTTAAAGGCTGTTGGACTGCCAAGGCAACCTTACCCAGTTGAAATGCTTTAGATAAGAAGAAGCAAAAGGCGGGGCTATACTATAGTAGATATATTTGTTCACTTTGTATAGATTTATTCCCTTTACTTTTAGAAGCCAAGATAACCTGTGTGAATTGATATACATGTTTGCTTTGAGAACCCTATGGCAGATGCTATTGGAATGATAACAGGTGTGTCACTTATCCAACAAAGGTCCCGAATGGGAACCCAAGTAGATTTACAGTTTGTCACAATCAAGAATGAGAAGTAAGAATCTGCCATGAAATTGTAAATACACATACACACAAAGATATATAAGTCTGATTGAAGCCGTTCCAAAATGCAGGGGACAGGAGATGCGGGTGACACTTTGGGGAAGTAACGCAAATGTGATCCAGCACACAGATGTGCTTTCCAGCCAAACATTGCAGGTTGTTGTTTTGACCTCAATGATAATGAAAAATGACCAAGGCCAACCATCAATATCCAGTAGCGATGCAACAAAGATCTATGTTGATCTGGACATTGAAGAAGTTGCGAGCATCAGACAGAGGTAATCCAAAAATCTGCAAAACTGAGCAAAACTGACAAATGCAGAGCTGAATTGAAATAAAGCAGATACTAATCTGTGTTCTGAAAAAAATATGGAACAGCTGTGCAAAGGAGTATAAAGGTGAAATCGCAACAGAGTTGTCAATAGGAAATCCTGTGTTAACTGCAAAAGTACTTGAAGAAAATGAGAGAACTTTGGCTGAGTTGCATGCACTGATCAATGACGGCGATAAAATGGTATTGTTTTTGTTTGATTGAGAATTTGATCCATTTGTTTCTGCTACTATATTGTACAACAAAAGACAGTGAAGCACATGTATGAATAAAAATAACACTGCTACCTTTGACTTGATGAGATAGGAGAAATCATACTACTGCAGCGTTACCGTGTTGGACATTGACACATACAATGGATGGAGGTACAATTCTTGCACAAGATGAAGAAAGAAGCTGAAAGCTTATGGAAACAAACTAGCATGTGAATCATGCATTAGGACAGAAGATTACCCAGACATGAGGTCGTTATAAATATCTACTGAAATCCATTTCCATGGCAAGATAACAAAAACAGAAAAAAATAACTGCCTAATATCTTTTTACTGCAGGTATCGAGTGGAGGCCATTGTTGGTGACCACACAACCCAAGGGCGATTTATTTTCTTTGATATAGATGTTGAGAAGATTGTAGGGATACAAGCGAGTGAACTAGCCCTCACCATAGCGTAGGTATATCCATTTCATATCCAAAAGAAAAGGTATAGTTAGAGTGTCCCTCAAAACTGAATATTGCCATATAGGAGAGACTGCATGATGCCATACCCGGACCATTGAAGAATATGATAGGCAATGCATATATTTGCTAAGTGAAATTCAACGAGCAAACAAGAGGATTGCCAAGAGAGAGTTTTACTGTGAATTGAGTTCATCATATGTCGGATATTGTTCTGAAAAAAGAACAAACAAAGGTTAGTAACATGAAAGTTATCCCCATGACTGCATGCCAAATAAACAGAATTATATATGCTGAGGGACATTTTACATGCAAAAACCATACAGGCTGCTGAGGAAAATGGAACAGACGCAGAAGCAAGAGAAGCTGATAATGTGGAACAACTTCAGACACCCAGAAAAAAAGACACAAAACGAGAACTTATTGCACGGTACGAAAACCAAATGCCACCAGTGATTCTCCGATAGATATTTAAATTCTGACTACAACATTTTCTTTTATAGGCGATCGCCACCAGCAATGAACAAAGAGATGGCAGCCACCGAAACAAACAAGAGATTGAGATCTGACTAATTAAATAATAGAAGAGAGACAAATTGCAGCATTATGGACATAATATTTTGTTATTATGATTGAATATTCAGAACTTTATCTACAATTTTAATTTCTTCTGTTATTGGATGACCATGGTACATTATGTTTGTTAATTTCAGTTTTAAATTGATGAAGTCTTCTGATGTTGTGATACTATTGTGGCTTATGAATTGGTCTGCGTTCACTTCTTCATGCACAATCTTTTCAGGCAGCTGAATAACATGGAACAGAGACCAAAATAAACAAACAGGTAATGGAGTCTCAAACAAATAACAGATTGAAATCTTACTAAAGAAACAATATCTGAGGATCAAAGAGCAGCACTATGGAACATGCTGCATAATAATATGGAGAAAAATATTTTGTTATTATGATTGGAAATTGTAGTTACAGTAGTCTTTTGATGTTCTCATTTCTCTACAAAACAACAGCTGCACAGTATAAGATGCTGCATGGTTCTAATTGCAATATTTTCTTTCATAGGTGACAGGAGACAGCAATAAACAAACAGTTGGCGGACTCTCAAACAAAGAAGGGATCGAAATCTTTCTAGAGAAACAAAATCAAAGGACCAAAGAGCAGCAGTATGGAAGATGCTGCAAATCAAAAGGCATGGAACAGAGACAGATATACACACACAGGTGCTGGACTTTCAAACAAAGAACAGGTTTAGATCTTACCAAAGAAACAAAAACAGGGGATAAATGATTACTGGCCAAATGAAAGGGGAAAAAACATCCTTGGTGTAGCCTATGACAACCTCTGGAGATTTTTGCTTGATTGAACTCAGAAAAAGAAAATTTACATATATTTGCTGTTTGTGTTCTAACTCTATTACAAGTTTCATATAAGTGAGTTTGTAAGTTCAACCTTCAGTTGTTTACTGTGTTTGGTTTGCAATAAAGCTATGACTTTATTTGATATTATTAAACTTTTGTCACATACTTCTGCAATTTTTATCTAAATTTATGTTATGGAATGAAGAGCAATCAAAGATGAAATTATACATCTTTGAAATAAGTGTCTTTTTCCCTTATTTGAACTCTAGCACATCCTTGATTGCTAGATTTCCATATGCACATTTCTTTGCCTTTATATCAGAATAATGTGATTTGCCATGCATACGGAAAGATGTCTGCTAATAGAGAGAAGTATTCGTAGTTGAGCTTTGAAATTTGGAGGCAATTCAACAAGGAAATCTTTACTTTTTTATTAACTTTGCCCTTGCATAAAACCATGGTTGAGGTTTATGGGGAAAATTGAAGCCAAGTATAAGCTAAAATACTTTGTCATTAGAGTACAAAAACCTATTATCTTGATCTTCTACCAAATGGGAAAGTAAAAGTGACACTGTTTAAATAGATCGATCACTTTTGCTTTATTAGGGGCTACCCTAAGCATCTTCAGAACGTTCATCTATTTATCATACAATGACAATTTTGACAGGAAAGAGATAAGGCGGCTTTGTAATTGACTCACTTTAGACAAGTATTGCTTGATTTTCAGTAATAGAAAAACAGAGCAACTACCATTTTTGACTGAAGAATGAAACAGAAGGGATGTTTGAATTTGTTTCTACAATTCAATGGCAAACCCAAATCAATGCTTCCTTTCAATTTTTTCCTGATGCAACCATTGAAGCATTCTTGAAAAATTATTTCACACGTCATATACTGTAAAACCATTTGCCTCAAATAAAATATGAAACTTTTTGAGCTTTTCATCTCATGATCACCTTTTGAAGTCTTGCAAGAAACAGAAAAGCATTTCAAGATCAAAATGAAATGAAATGAGAACAAAATTCATCACGCATTTATAGAAGAAGATCGATTCGGGTTGCACTCAAGAAGAGTTTACATTATATATCCAGCTCCCGCAGAGCTATCTAAAGAATATGACAGTACAAATAGTGAAAGAAGGAAAAGAAAAAATGATAGTACGCGAAGATAAAAAGGGAAAATTTTAGAACTTTCTCTGCAAGGACTATTACACAATCCACTAACTCCATGGTAATTGCCAGAGAATATTTGTTCAGTAGATGTTTAATGTTATAGTTCAATACAAGACGTTGCATAGTTTAATTCATATCAAGCAAAATTTGCAACTTCACACTGGTGGTAAACGAACAACCTATTCAGGTCGGGACTTTCACAAGCCCTGAAAAGAACTGCACTCTTTCTGTTTTCCTCTCTCCATTTTGTTCCCTCCTCTCTCTTTGAAGGCATGTCACGGGTAATTCAAATAAACCAGTATGTAGGAAGCAATTTGAGTCTAAACACAATTATAATAAGCACACTTCTCATTACTAGACAAATTTCATTATAAAATAACTACGATGATGGCATATCATCACTACTACAATATATAATGAAACCATTAAAAACAAAGTAAACATTCAGGAAATTCAAACATGACTAAACATTCAGGAAATTTAAACATCTTAAATCTTTCTAATGAAATCAACCACTTCAGTGGCCTCTGCAGAAGAACTTTCAACATCCACCATTTCAACATTGTAGTACAGCCAAATAGAATTTTTTGGATCTATTGGCAACTGAAACTTCCGTTTGCCACTGTAGTGCTTGAACAATTCCTTATGAGTGTGGTACTGATTTCTAGATTCAACAATAGCAACAGCAAAAGGTTGATAGAACTTCACATATGAATCTATTTTCCGGTCAGTTTCTCCAGCCTCCAAATATTCCTCATTCAGAAACATGATTGATAATGGATGTTGTAATCTATGCTCATGGAATACCCAGGGATGAGAATCAGTCCACCAATTGCAGCTGGTCACACCTTCACTTATCACGGTTGTAGACATTGGAATGAAAATTTCAACATACTCATCAAACTCATATGTTGCATCATGCAACACCATTCGGACTCTATTTGCTCGCCTATCAGCTATGCCAAAATATGGTTTATGTGACTGCAGTTGCTCTGTTGATAAAACCATTGTTTCTGCAATAAATGGTTGAACACATGGCTTGCCAACCAATGTATGTTCGATAGGCATGCCATTGTATAACTCCATATTAAAACGAAACCAAAAGGATGACAAACAATGAACAACTCTCTGTAAATATCTATATATTTATAGGCAAATAGATTACTCACATAATTAATGCGTGGCTCTACCAATTTTCGAAGATATAGTTTTTTTAAAAAACTATTTCCTGTGTTATTTGTCCGCAACCAAAAGACCTTCCAAATCCCAATTATTTATTCAATGAATACCGCAGGATTGATCCTTCTATACCAATCGTCATATTTAAAAGACCAAGTCCTTTCACATAAAAATAACGTATTTAATAAATACTACACGATGCAATTCCGATAACTGAATCAGCATTTAGATTAATTCCATAGTTATCAACATGCAATCCAAGAAATGATCCTTCGTCTTATTTATTTAATGAATTTGACCATATTCATTCTACACAGTTTGGATTATGGCTATCGTAGCTCTGCGGGATCTGCGCTTCAATAAATGGTATAATGCAACTTTGAATTTCACAAAGCATATGGAAAAGCTAAATAAATAATTCATGTAACATCGGATAAAGAAGCGCACTCAATAGCTTTTTCCACAACTACCAAATCTAAGCAAACAATATTAAATAGTATTCCAAATTCTACAAATTTGAAACCGCAGCCACCTGAACATTAAAATACAAACCATATAGATTAACACTCAACGCCGTACAAATATCAATGTCCACCTTCAACAACCCAAGTGTCGAAGCTAACTTCCATATGCGTAAGCAGTCTATTTGTGCATGTAGCTATTTTCCTAAGAACAACAACAATACCTGAATGAAATGTTTTTTACTACTATCAATAAACTTTGATTAATATGATTTATGAATTTATGCAGATCCATTACAACATGACAACGCAAAAGAAAATAGATTACGAAGAAAGGAAGCCTTGAACAACAAAAGGAAACATCCTTATTCTAAACAAATTAATAAAAGAAAAAGAGATCCAATATCAGAAAACATCTCTTCTACTGACCTGCAATTGCAAGGCATACAGAATACAGGTAATGTTTCTTATTAATAGAATACTTTTCAACGAAATTTTGTTACAGCTATATAATTCATACTGAATAACAAATACAGCTAGGAAAGCAGTGATGCATAGAAAAAAGAGGATTGATATACGTAGAGTAAAACAAAAGGTCCATTCCCACAACATTGAAAAGCATGATGCAGCCTACGCAACCTCTTCAATGAGTATTCAAACAGGTAACATTCATACCACAATTGTTTTAATAATATGTTATATATTATGGGTAACATTAAACTATAGCATTTTGATTGATGATATCAGGCTCTCACACAACCTATGTACTGTATACTGCAAATAATAGCTAACTAATTGCAAATTTCATATCAAAACAGATTCTTCAACAACTCATGTGCTACATTATAGACCTCCTACACTTCAATGCATGCATTGTGATGCAATATTCTGGGAGCAAGAGAAAATCAAAGGGCAACCAAAAAGATTGTATCCAAAATTCAAATTATGTTGTAAACAAGGAAGAGTCCAACTACCAAAAAGGAGATATCCACCTAAGCCTCTAAAGACTCTGCTAACAGGAGTAACAGACGAGAAATCAAGGACATTTCTGGAAAATATCAGAGCATACAACTCAATGTTCTCAATGACTTCTATGGGTGCAAAAGTTGATGACCAAGTGAATGAAAGATCTGGACTGTATATTTATAAAATCAATGGTGCAAATTATCATAGACTTAGCTCATTAATACCGACAGATGGATCAGATGCACATTTTATCTAGCTCTATTTTCATGACATAAAAAATGAGGTCTAGAACAGAATTCAAGCAGTGAACAAAAGGCAGCATAACATGAAAATAAGAGCCGACATCACACAAGAACTCAAATCAATGCTGGATACTTCGAATGAGTTGGTTAAAGTTTTTCGAATGGCTAGAGATAAATATTCCTCAGGAAAAATATAGTAAGAGATCTCACAGCAGAGATCTCACAGGAAGACAGTATGATGCACCAAGAGCATCAGAAATAGCGGCTCTAATTGTTGAGAATCTGAATACAACAACGAAAGATCGTGACATCATTGTTGAGATGAAATCTGGAAGTCTACAATGAATAAGCTATTTACATCCTTCTTTCATGGCTATGCAATATCCATTACTTTTTCCATATGGAGAAAATGGATATCATCCAAAAATCAATTATGTACAAGATGGACAGCACAAAAAAACTAAGAGATCTTATGTAACAATGAGGGAATACTATGCACACGTACTTCAATACAGATACACTGGAGGAGCCACTTTGATTCACTCAGGAAGGCTATATCAGTAATTCATTGTAGATGCTTATACATGCATTGAACATGCAAGGCTAAAATGGATTTCAACAAATCAAGGAAACTTGCGAACAGAATTATATAGAAATGTACAAGATGCAATTGACCGTGGTGATACGGATTCAAGAAAGATTGGCAAAAGAACAATTCTACCATCAACATTCACTGGTGGACCTCGGTATTTGGCTCATAACTATCAAGATGCTATGACACTATGCAGATTCTTTGGTAACCCGGATTTATTCATCACATTTATTGCCAATCCTAATTGGCCAGAAATAACAGACCTCTTAAATGAAATACCCAGCCAATGACCAGAAAACCGGCCTGAAATTGAGCTTCGAGTATTCAAGATGAAGCTTGATGATATGATCAATGACATATTAAAGAACAAAATTTTTGACCGAGTAGATTCAGGTATGTTACTCGAAACAAAGATAATTCCAACATTTTACCTTTACAAATTCTGTGTGTATTCGTTTTAACTTACCTTTTACTTTTGTAAAACAGTTGTATACACAATCGAATTCCAAAAACGAGGACTACCACATGCACACATGATCATTTGGCTACATCAAAGCTAAAAGAAAAAGACCCCTGAAGAAATAGATAACATAATATCTGCTGAAATTCCTGATCCACTTACTGATTTCATTGCCTACAAATGTGTCACAGAATTTATGATGCATGGGTCATGTGGAATTGGATACGAGAACTCACCATGCATGGTACAAGGTAATACTTTCTTCAATGAGCAAATTTCTAAAAAATAGTACATATTGCTGGTTAAAAACTAATACACTTATTTTTAACACAGGACATTGTTCAAAGCATTTTCCTAAGTCTTTTCATAACAAGACATCAATTGATGAATCAGGATATTGTATCTACAGAAGATGAGATAAATCTATAACCATTGAGAAGAATGGATTCTTCCTCGACAATAGATTTGTAGTACCGTACAACCTTCATTTATTACTAAAATACCAAAGCCATATTAATGTTGAAATATGCAATCAATCAAAAGCCATTAAATATTTATTTAAATATCTCAACAAAGGTCCAGATAGAACAACAACAGTCCTAGAGAAAAACTAGGCTGAAAACAATATGCACGTTGAATCAGAAGCGTAGAATTTGAATGAAGTCAAAACATTTTTGGATTGTAGATACATTTTAGCATGTGAAGCATCCTGGAGAATATACGAGTTTGATATTCAATTTCGAACACCAGCAGTCCAGAGATTGGGGTTCCACATTCATGAAGAGCAGAATATCATATTTAATGATAACAGTTGTCTTCCTAATATTGCAATGACTGAAGATGCAAAGAAGACAATGTTTATAGAATGGTTCGAAATGAATAAGGCGGACTCAAATGCAAGAAAGTTGAAGTATGCAAAATTCCCACAGCATTATTGCTGGTACAAAACAAAAAAAAGTATGGAAAAAGAGGAAGACCAAAAAGTGCATTGGACGGATCACCTTCGCACATCCAGCCTCAGGAGAAAGATACTATCTGCGAATGTTACTTAACCATGTCCCTAGTCCTAGAAGCTATGAAGAAATTAGAACATATGATGGGAAAATATATTCAACTTTCAAAGAGACATGCTATGCAAGAGGTCTACTGCAAGATGATAGATAATGGCACGAAACAATTGATGAAGCAGCTCAATGGGCAACAGGATGGTAACTACATGATTTATTTGTCACAATTCTTATTTTTTGTAACATTGCAGATGTGAAGAATCTGTGGGAAGTAAATTGGCAAAAAATCAGTGATGATATTGAATACAGACAAAGAAAAGTCCTTGGATTTCCGTATTTACATCTCTCAGAAGATCAGGTCAAAAGCTATACCTTGAGAGAATTACAAATTCTACTTCAAAAACAAGGCCGAAGTCTAGAAGAAATAGAGGGAATGCCTTTGCCAAATGAAGAGTTGCTGAAGGATCTACGAAACACATGCATTAGAGAAGAAATCATGTATGATACAAATATCCTGAGAGTAGAACACGAAGTTATGTATGCACAATTAAATGCAGAACAAAAAGATATATATGAAAAGGTCATAAATGCAGTTGATGATAATAAAGGGAAGCTCTACTTCTTATCCGGTTATGGAGGCACGGGCAAAACATTTCTCTACAAAACAATTATTAACAAGCTCAGATCAATAGCACAAATAGTACTTGCAGTAGCATCATCAGGTACTACTTTCTTATACACCTCCCAAAATTATTTAACTGTCAATCACATTGTAACATCTTCTTTTCTAATGCATCAATTTTATTACACATTGTCATTTACGACATTGAACAGGGATTGCATCATTACTACTACTAGGTGGAAGGACGGCACACAACAGATTCAAAATTCCATTGGTAACCTCAGAAGACTCCACATGCTCAATAAAAATAAATACTCAGCTTGCCGAATTAATTAGAAGAGCAGCACTCATAATTTGGGATGAAGCTCGTATGAATTCAAAATATGTTTTTGAGACTGTTGACAAAACACTCAAAGACATACAAAGAACGGCAAAAAATTTCAATGAGAACAAGCCTTTTGGAGGCAAAACAGTGCTATTAGGGGGAGATTTTCGTCAGATTCTTCCGGTTGTACCAAAAGGCCAAAGAGCTGATATAGTGAATTTGACACTCAATCAATCAGAGATATGGAACCATTGTGAAGTCCTTACACTATCCGAGAACATGAGGCTTAAAGAAGGAAATGAGTTACAACAATCAAAGGCTGAAGAATTAACATCTTTTGCCAACTGGATACTGAGAATAGGAGATGGTACAGAACCTGCAAAGTGTAGAGGGAATGATAATGAACCTACATGGATCAAAATCCCAAGCAACTTGATGCTAGAACCAAATGGTGATCCAGTGGAAACAATAGTCAACTCTACTTATCCAAATTTTCAAGAGAGGTACACAGATCCTAGCTACTTGATGGAGAGAACAATCCTAACACCAAGAAATGAAACAGTTGCAGAGTTGAATAATTTTACTTTGGACAAAGTACAAGGATCTATTACTGAATATATAAGTGCAGATAGAATAGATAGTGTCATAGGCCCAATGAAAGATGCAGAAAACATGTATCCAACAGAATACCTCAACAGCATCAGTTTCCCAGGTATGCCTGATCATGTTTTACAGATTAAAAATAATGTGCCTATTATGCTACTGAGGAATGTCAACCCAGGAAATGGATTATGCAATGGCACAAGACTGATTGTGACACAAACAGGTAAAAGAGTTATTGAGGCACGTATCATTTCAGGCTCAAAAATAGGAGCAAAAGTATGTATTCCAAGAATAGATATGTCTTCGACAGATTCAAAGATTCCTTTCACAATGATAAGAAGGCAATTTCCAGTGAACATATGCTATGCAATGACGACCAACAAAAGCCAAGGACAAACTTTGTCGACTGTTGGACTGTACTTACCAAAACCTGTGTTTTCTCATGGACAATTGTATGTTGCACTTTCAAGAGTCAAATCACCAAGAGGAATCAAAATCATGACACACGAAGATGACATAGAATTCAAGTCATATACACAGAACATAGCCTATCAAGAAGTATATGATCGGCTACCAAAGGTAACTTTAAATTGTAATTTTCCAGATTCTTAAACTTCCAACTCTAAATTCACATATTAATTCTAACAAACAAAATAACTATTCTTAAATTTAGGCTGCAAAACACACATGATATGATCCAGTAAACAGTAGCTCCAGAACAATGAAGAGTATAGACGAAGCAATGCAGTCAGAAGACACAGTTCAGTTATTGTGCATCATACATAGGCTTCTGATGGTAAACCATCGTCGCAAAACACCGAAAGGTTCCCCAATCATGCTTTTATTGACGCCCAATATACTTAGCACTTCATGTAATATTTTTTACTTTTTACTACAATAGTTTCAGCGAAATTATTAACGACAATCATTCTTTTGCAAAAAAAACCAAAAAAAAAAAATACCTTCTTTTTTTCCAAATAAACAAAGCTATTGTTGCTGAAAGATATTTTAAAAAAAGCACTGTTCAGATTATTCTAACAAACAGAGTGTTATGAAAAAAAGTGTCCAACGAAAGCCAATAACATTCCCTAGTAAAAAACTATTGCAGAAAGGATAATATCCAAAACAGTACAATTTCATTAAAGCACACAACTTTGAAGACGCACTTTTTTGTATAATTAAAACCACAGTTAAGTTATTGTGCACTATACGTGGGCTTCTGATGGTAAACCATCGTCGCAAAACATCGATTAGAAACCCAATCATGCTTATATTGACGCCCAATATACTTAGCACAGACACATGCTTTTTTCCGTGACTTTGTTCATGACTTCTAACCAACTAACTCTAATTATTAAATAAGAAAAGCCACAAATCTCAACCAAACTACAGTCTAAAATTCTGCACTTAATTATGTGTTTACTAGACAACCTAATATGCATGCCTATGAATTGTAATGTGCATGTCCATGAATTGTAAATATCTAATGAATAATGTAATCCATGCACTCAAAGACATTAAACATGCTTTTGTGTAATTAAAACCAGAGTTAAGTTATTGTGCATCATACGTGGGCTTCTGATGGTAAACCATCGTCGCAAAATACCGAATGACTGCCCAATCATGCTTAGATTGATGCCTAATATACTTAGCACAGAAAAATGCTTTTGTTCATGACGTTGCAACTCAAATAAAGACCATTTTTCCACATAAACCATAACAAAACTTCGCCAACTCAAATGTCTATTTGTAAAGACCTATTCACCAGTGCAAAGTCTATTCTACACCACAATTGAGTTATTGCAAATATATTGTACAACAAAAAACACAAGCAATTCCTCAAAATTCCATAAGAAAATTAAATAAAAACAAAGAACCATGACTAAGATACAATAACATCAAAAATAAACTCAGATTCATGAATGATGTCAACATTGATGTCATTTAGGCCACGATGGCAATTGATATTAAGCTACTGTAGCAAAGAAAGCATTTAAATGCAGCAATGAAAGCAGTACTTGACACCCAATATACTTACAAAATAATCAAACACACAAACCTTATAAACTACGACCATGATTAAGTAAAAAATGAGGCTAAATAGGCAAGTTAAGCATTTTATTATAGGTCATTTGTATTTTAAGAAACCAAATCTAATTTTAAAATTTCTCAATGGTTTGCTTTCAGTTTTCTCAATTTCAAAAACTGCTAAATGGTATTCAGTTAAAATGCCACTTAATATGAGCAAGCCAAAAACAAGATTACATAAGAAAAGCCACCAATCTCAACAAAACTACGTTCCAAAATTCTGCACTTTGTTATGTGTTTACTAAAGAACCAATATGCATGTCCATGAATTGTGCATCATACGTGGGCTTCTGATGGTAAACCATCGTTGTAAAACACCGAATGGTTGCCCAATCATGCTTATATTAACGCCCAGTATACTTAGCACACAAACATGCTTTGGTTCATGACTTTGTTCATGGCTTCTAACCAACTAACTCTAACTATTAAATAAGAAAAGCCACAAATTTCAACCAAACTACAGTCCAGAATTGTGCACTTAATTATGTGATTACTACACAACACAAAAAACATGCCCATGAATTATGCATCATACGTGGGCTTCTAATGGTAAACTATCGTCGCAAAACACCGAATGATTGCCCAATCATGCTTATATTGACGCCCAATATACTTAGCACACAAACATGCTTTTTTCCATGACATAATGACAAGATATTATTGTACTTATCCACTGTCTTCGTTACATCAGCTTGCATTAACTATTGCAAAATATTACAATGGTATACCTGATATCTTTGATGCGTTGACATTCTAAAAAAATGAGAGAGATCCAAAATCAAATAGAGACAGGAAAATATAGTCTTTCCTCACTTCAACTTATTGTAAATTTAAAAAAATAAAAAAAACCTCTCTAAAAGACTTTCCTCAAATGTGTCACATGCTGCAAAATTTACTACACAACCCATTATGCATGTCCATGAATTGTGCATCATATTTATCATATGCTACAAATTGATTCCATTTTCTATGGTAGAAGCCCAATATCTCATTAGCTATAGATCCTTATGACAGTCATAGATCAAAATTCCTAGCTACTGACCATGTTTCTGTAGTTACTAGACAATTAAAATTCTGCTCCTTTCTGAAATTCTTGAAGAAAATATAATAATTATCTAATTGTGCACACAACAATTACAACACAATTATTAAAACATTTTATAACATGTCATGCACGGACAAATTCAGAAAACAGCATCTTCAGTCTATTTAAACCCTGTGTTTTAATGCATTTCACCATAGTATAAATACCTTAAAAAAGACAACATAACTGCAGCAGAAAGAAGGGGGGGGGGGGGAGTCCAATAAACAATGGACATCCACACAAATACAAAACAACCCAATATGCATGCCCATGAATTGTGCACCATACGTGGGTTTCTGATGGTAAACCATCGTCGCAAAATACCGAATAGTTGCCCAATCATGCTTATATTGACGTCCAATATACTTAGCACAAAAAAGGCTTTTGTTCATGACTTTGCAACTCAAACAAGGACATTTTTCAACAGAACTCATAACAAAACTTTCCCAATTCAAATGTCTATTCGTAAAGACCTATTCACCAGTATAAACGCTATTCTACAACACAATCGAGGTAGTACCAAGATATTTTCTAAAAAACACAAGCAATTCCTCAAAATACCATAAGAAAATTAAATAAAAACAAAGAACCATGAATAAGGTACAATAACATCAAAAGTAAACTCAGATTCATGAATGATGTCAACATTGATGTCAACATCCAGATCATGATGGCAATTGATATTTAGCTAATGCAGCCATGTAATTTTCTGCTATCAAGCAGTACCAAGAAGTTTATGTGCAGAGATATTAAGTGAAGAACAATATCCTTTGCTGAAAAGAGAATATTATTGACACCACAACTTCTTACTCAAAAATTGGTTTGCTTTCAGTTTTCTGAATTCCAAAAACTGCTAAATGTTATTCAGTTAAAATGCCATGTAAAATAAGCAAGTCAAAATCAAGATTTCATAAGAAAAGCCACCAATCTCAACAAAACTACGTTCCAAAATTCTGCACTTTGTTATGTGTTTACTAAAGAACCAATATGCATGTCTATGAATTGTGCATCATACGTGGGCTTCTAATGGTAAACCATCGTCGCAAAGCACCGAATGGTTGCCCAATCATGCTTATATTGACGCCCAATATACTTAGCACACAAATCTGCTTCGGTTCATGACTTTGTTCATGGTTTCTAACCAACTAACTCTAACTATTAAATAAGAAAAGCCACAAATCTCAACCAAACTACAGTCCAGAATTGTGCACTTAATTATATGATTACTACACAACACAAAAAGCATGTCCATGAATTGTGCATCATACGTGGGCTTCTGATGGTAAACCATCGTCGCAAAACACCGAATGGTTGCCCAATCATGCTTATATTGACGCCCAATATACTTAGCACACAAACATCCTTTTTTCCATAACATAATGACAAGATATTACTGTATTCAAAATATTACAATGGTATAATAATTATCTAATTGTGTGTGCACCATACGTGGGCTTCTGATGGTAAACCATCGTCACAAAACACCGATTGGAACCCCAATCATGCTTATATTGACGCCCAATATACTTAGCACATAAACATGCTTCTTTCTGTGACTTTGTTCATGACTTCTAACTAACTAACTCTAATTATTAAATAAGAAAAGCCACAAATCTCAACCAAGTTACAGTCCAAAATTCTGCACTTAATTATGTGTTTACTAGACAACCTAATATGTATGCCCATGAATTGTAATGTGCATGACCATGAATTGTAAATATCTAATGAATAACGTAATCCATGCACTCAAAGACATTAAACATGCTTTTGTGTAATTAAAACCAGAGTTAAGTTATTGTGCATCATACGTGGGCTTCTGATGGTAAACCATCGTCGCAAAACACTGAATGGTTGCCCAATCATGCTTATATTGACGCCCAATATACTTAGCACAGAAAAATGCTTTTGTTCATGACTTTGCAACTCAAACGACGACTATTTCCCCACATAAACCATAACAAAACTTCGCCAATTCAAATGTCTACTGTAGCAATGAAAGCATTTGGAAATTTATGCCCAAGGAAAAAAATGCAGTACTTGACACCCAATATACTTACCAAATAATCAAACACACAATCCTTATAAACTATGACCATGGTTAAGCAAAAAATGAGGCTAAATAGGCAAGTTAAGCATTTTTTAATAGGTAATTTGTATTTTAAGAAACCAAATCTAATTTTAAAATTTTTCAATGGTTTGCTTTCAGTTTTCTCAATTTCAAAAACTGCTAAATGTTATTCAGTTAAAATGTCACTTAAAATAAGTAAGCCAAAAACAAGATTACATAAGAAAAGTCACAAATCTCAACCAAATTACATTCCAAAATTCTGCACTTAATTATGTGTTTACTAGAGAACCTAATATGCATGTCCATGAATTGGGCATCATACGTGGGCTTCTGATGATAAACCATCGTCGCAAAATACTGAATGGTTACCCAATCATACTTATATTGACGCCCAATATACTATGCACACAAACATGCTTTTGTTCATGACTTTGTTCATGACTTCTAACCAACTAACTATAACTATTAAATAAGAAAAGCCCAAAATTTCAACAAAACTACAGTCCAAAATTCTGCACTTAATTATGTGTTTAACATAATTAAACAATAGATAAGTTACTACATCATAGTATATTTTTTTGTGAATATATTGATAAATTAAGTAATAATAATAATTTATTATCAGACATACTGAAATTATTAAATACTTAATCGTACCTATTATTAGATCGTATTATTCAATAAATATTAATTAATTAATTTTGAATACTTAATAAGGTAACAAGACCTAAGTCTTCTCTATTATCTTCTCTTGAAGAAGAAAAAGAAGAATTAAGAAGAAAAAAGAGTGAAAGATGAGTTACTTGGGTACAAACTTTACTCAATTCAAAACTTCACTTTAATTTAAAATAATATATTAATTTAAATTTTTATTTTTCAATAACTATAACATACTCACAATACATTATATTCTTTCTCTTCTTGGTCTAATTTTGCAAGATTGATTTCTTTCAAAATATGATAATCACACACTCTTTCTGAAATTAAAACTACGTTAGGAGTTCACTACAAGAAACAATGTAACTTGCGACTATAATATTGGTCACTAATTGGTTATTGATTATAATTTTAGTGATTGAAGATCACTGGTCATACTGTAAGTGGTCACTAATATTTTACTAATTGCCAATTTACTTTGGTCGTTTATCTTTCACCAATCTGTCAGTAATAAAAATAAAAATGATTATATTTGAAAATTTGCACGACTACATTGGTCACTATTTAGCGACCGCTAACTGTTTCATTCGCTGAATTTTCGATCAGCAATCTCTCACTGTTGGTTGCTTAAGTTGTGAGTAATTAGCTATTGAATATTATCGGTCACTAATAATCCTGATTTTTTAAAATTATTTTTTTTAGCAATGAATTTGGCCTGTTATCATATATATATTTTTTTATGCATTCACAACTAAAATCACCTAAAACAAATATATATATATATATATATATATATATATATATATAATAGGAGCTGCAAAAGCCTCCTATTATAACATATGGCACTCTCTTACATTGACATTTAGCACATTGAATTTTTTCCTGTGAAGAAATTTTAAAGGTTTTTTTGTTTTTAACTCTGATTAGTTTTATTTTATTTGAATTCATTGAATTCAGAAGTTTATCTCAATGAATTCAGATTGCTAAGGCTTGCTTCTCTTATTTAAGAAGACATTCAGTACAGTTAGTACCTTTTAAGGTTGATCCCGAATACATTCCTTTTGATTGAAAATGAACTGATCATAGTTCCTTGGTGTAGGAGGAATTATTTACGGCTTAATGCGACACCAGAGGCATATAAATGGTCATCCAATTCGATCCAATCACCCTCATCCAAGAAATAAACACCCAATACATATGTATCAAAACCCCTCCGGTGTAGCCATATCTACATATCTATATCTACATATGTATTCGTTTGGGCTGGGGGATCTGCAAATTTTCAAGAAACTATGGTCATCTGTTGAAAGGTTGCTCTGTTCTTCCTTGGTTTCTCCTCATCCCTTTTTCTATTAGTTTGTGATGGTGTCTCTGCTTTTATTCCAAATGCATGCTTTACTAATGAAATATAAAAAGGCGCTTATTTCTTTGTCTTTCGATTGATGATGCAGCAGACGTTTTATATCATGGTGGGAGACACTACACTACAAACTTATTGGAGGGATGCTATGGAGGTAAACAATTCAAACTTTATAAACAAAAAGAGTCATATGCTGTTGGTGTTTGTAGTAAAAAAATAGCAACTCCTTACTGCATAAGCTGTGGTTACAAAGAAAAAATGAAGACAAAAATGTCCAGTCTATGAGAACTAAAGTTCTTTTCATGAATCCAGAGGTCGCATATCCTGCTAGAATGCATGTTTAGAGTTATAGCTATTGCTGGGATCTTCACATATTTTAGATTTGTATAACAAACTACTATTGAAAGATAGGTAGAAATTTTTTTTGATGTTCTTTTTCTACTAGAGGAGAGTTGAGCAGTAGCATTACTCTTGATATCTAATGTGCACGAGAAGCTTGCACCATAGTCTTTTCAAAGTCTATCTCATGGAAATTTTTGCCATTTGGATTTTTCTTAGACATGTGGTTTTGTTCTTAAGGTTCACAATTAGCTTAATGAATCCATGAATTATCAAAATTGGATGCTGAAGGGTTACTTCAACACCGGATGCTTAAATTTCGATCAATTGGTGTAGGAAGTTTTGAAGAAGATAGTCAAGTGGAACCTGAAAGAAGACGTAACATGAAGCCATCAGAAGTAAATTCTCCAAAGACTTCTGACATAGAATCTGAGCTCGATGATCTGAGAAAGAAAATTTTAGAAGCAGAGGAACCATTTGATCCAATCACCAAGGAAGCAATTGTGAAGCTTGAAGAAGATCTTGATCAGGAGATGACCACGGCTTTCATATCAATGGACTTGCAGAATAAGATTTGTCCATCTATACGGATTTCTCATTAGTTAATGTAAACTTATAGTATATTTAGATTTTTCATATTTACACATTATTTGATTTTTTAAAAAAAAAAAGAGAGAGAAGGTAGAGAAGAAATAGTATCTTTACTTTTATCAAAGAAAATAAATTGTATTTATTTTTGTTTTATTTATTTTTAGAGTGAAATAGAAATAAATAAAAAAATTGTTACATTAAATTTATTATTATTTTATTATCTTTATTATTGTTTTGTGAATATCATATTTATTATTCTAATAAATAAAAATTGTGATGAAATATTCTATTTATTTTTTAGATTCATTTACCTTTTAACCCATTCAAATTGGAGGAGAAGATTTGTTGACGCCTTCCTAAATTACTTTCCTTTTACATTTTTTTTCCTAACCAAATATGAATTTTCTCTATTTATTTCCATCTTAAATTTTCTTTCTTAAATACTTGCACTTTTTATCTCAACCAAATATATGCTTAGATTGGTATTATGAAATAATTTTTTTAAAGAATAATAATGATTATAAATTTTATTAAAAATTATGGTTTAAAAATAAACAATTTGATATATTTAGAGTGAAAAAAAAGAGTATCAATATTTTACAAATAAAATTCGTTAGCATTAGGACTTTGTTTTTAAGAACAGAACAAGTCCTAAAATAGTATTACTCCCCCCCCCCCCACCCAAAAAAAAAAAAATCAATACAAGTGCACCCAAAATTCATGCTCTAATTTACGCTACAGTTTTTTTTTTTTTTTTTAAGTGGTTAGCTCAGGGACAGAACTAGGGGAAAAAAAGCCAAGAACTTAGGTTGGAGGTAAATTATATAAAAAGATATATTAGAGAGACAAAGTTATGATTTCTAAAAAAAATTTGAAGGGAAAAATATAAAATTTTAAAAATATTTCTTGAAATTTTTAAAATTTTAAGATAAAATATAAGATTTTAAAAAATTTTGGAAGAGCGGATGCCACCCCCGCCCCCTCCCTAAATCTGTCTCTAGGTAAGTTAGTTTAGTCTTATTTAAAATATATTTTCTCTCTTTAATATATTATTTTAATCAATTAAATTATCATTTTATTAAAAAGTATGAAAATTTTGAAACTTATAAACTATTAGAAAATTTTCTACCATTAAATACTTTTTCCATCTCATAATTGATGGTATTAATTTGACACACAATTTAATGTAAAATTCAAAATCTCTCTCTCTCTCTCTCTCTCTCTCTCTCTATATATATATATATATATATATATATATATAAGTAGTTGCGGAGAGCTGTCATTGAGACACGTAGTAGTGTGTTGTATTGACACTTGGCAAAAATGAATTTTAGATTCTTTTTTAAAAAAAGAAGATAAAGAGATGATATAATTCATATAAATTCATATGAATATAGATTTTAACACTAAATTTACAAGAATTTTTTTTAAAAAAAAGAAATTTGAAGGTTTTTTTTAAAAATAAAATGTAAAGGATTTTTTAAACATTAAATTTAAAATTTTTTAAATATATATATATATATATATATATATATATATATATAAGTAGCTGTGAAAGCACCCTCCAACGATACGTAACACCGTTAACTATTACCATTTGGCAATATAAAATTTAAATATTCTTTTTTTTTGAAAGAAATTTGAAGGGTTTTCTTTTTAAAATATTATGATTATTTAAATTTAATAAATTCATATAGATAAGAATCAACAATATGATTATTGAATTCAGATAAATTGAGATAAGCTTATTTGAGAAGCACAAGATACGTTGAACTCTTGGTTACCGATATCCACTCCAATTCTCCAAAACTCAAATAAAAGTTATCTGAATTTATATTATTCGAACTGATGATTTTTAATATATAGACAACAAACTATTGCCTATTCAATGCTAGGGAATCTAGCTAATATTGATTCTTTTGCTACATACAGGGAACATGGTGGCCAATAGCTGGTCAAGATTTGTGTTGGTTGTATGGTTGTTCATGTCTTACATCTTAATACAGAGCTACACTACAAACTTATCAGTAATGTTTACTAAACCAGTTAGACTTCAGATATTCTCAGGATTACTATATTGGCTACCAAGAAGGCTCATATGTAAAATTAGTTCTATGATTGATCAAAGGGGTTTAAGATCTAACAGCAAAAAAATCCAATCTTGATTTTCTTTTGAAAAGGTGTGACAGAATACAGACCACTTAACGAAAACTCAAAGAACAAAACTTTTGCGTAGAAGATTCATGGCTGAGACTAAGGGAAAGGAAAAAGGAGATGACTTCTGGTGTAGCGGTGTTCCCATTGTAGAAAAAGAAACCACTTAACGATTAATAGGGTTTTGATAAAAGCTAAAATTACTACTATACTCTTTTTTCTTTTTTTGAAAATTTAAAGACTTAATTTTCTAAATGGAAATCTGAAAAGAAAATTAACTAACTACTCAATGAATAATTTATGAAATATATCTTAGAATTACCAATTGTCAAAGGAAGAATAAAGAGGTATAAGTTTCAATGCATTTAATTAGTAATTGAAATTTAGAAATATAAAATAATTTATATCTTTATACATAAGTTTTACTATTTTATAAATTATATATATATATATATATCTATATATATATATAATATTTTATATTATAACTTTTGCGTTTCGAAACGTACCGAAGGAACCTAATTGTCTATGATCAGCGAATCTGGTAACTATGATCAGGTGCTGCATTACCTTCATTTCAATTTAGATGGATTCTTTGAATCCAGGTAATCTTGACATTTCTTAAAAAAAAAAACATTCATTTAAATTTAATTCAGATAATCAATGAATCTAAAATACTCTTAAGATTTCTTTAAAAAAATATATACTCATTTGATTTATTTGAATTCATTGAACTAATCATTATGCTAGCTTTTTTGAACTTTCTAGGATTATTTTCTTTTTAATTTCTCATTTTTCATCTTTTTGGGAACTCCAAAAGTATTATTCTATATTTATACATTTCATCTCTCCAAAAATTTGAAGGTTTTTTTTTTTTTTAATATCATTGTTATTTGAATTGATTTTTTTTTAATTAGAGTTATCTGAATTTTTTATTTTTTTAAATATTAAAGTTATTTTCTTATCTAAATTGTTTTTAATCGCAAAGAAATTAAGAAAATTATTGAAACTATCCCGTGCAATGCACGGGCACCAACCTAGTATACCATAATTAATGTATTCAACAAATCATAAAATATATCAACAATTTCAAATATTTATAATTAAACTACATTAAATGAATAACATTTAAAGTATGTTGTTTGGAGACAATAACATATTTGAATGTATCCATAAAAAAAAGTATACAAAAAATAAACAATATTACTAAAAAGCACCACATATTTCATCACAATTATCACTAGAAGTGTCATTATCTTTATCAGAATTTGGGATAGACTCGTTAAAATATGATGCTCGAGGTGCTTGTAACTCCAAATATTAATAGAGATCTCGTATTTGCTCTAGCAGTTGGATTGTTCTTTTACATTTTTTTTATAAAATTTCTTTTTCACTTTTATATCTTCTTGTCTACCAACATCTGTGTTCACTACAACAAACCATGCAAATTGTGACCGAGTTTAATGACCAATTGTTGACAGATTTGCGTTTCAATCGCTACTCGTTTGCAAAGCTGATGCTAGATTTAGCAGTAGTTTTTTGCGCAATTAATAGCAATCGAACAATACCAGATTAGTGATTGCATACATATTTTGCTTTTAATTTTTTGATGAATTTTTTTAATCAGTCACAATTTCATCGATGAATGGTGACCGATTATTAGATCATTGTTGTTTGGTTAATATTTAATTCAAAAAATGATTTATTTATTTATTTTTAATATTTTGATTGCTAATACGACGCTAAGTAGTGATGGATTACCAACTAGTATTTTTTCTTCTTTTTCCTTAATGGTGGTTGCTAGTCGGATGCTAATTAGCCTCTGACTTTAAAAAACCCACAAAAAAAAAAGGAAAACATCTCGTATCCAAAATTACAAAAACTTTCTCATTCTCTGTTTCTCCTTAAAATCGCTCACTAAAAATCTACCGTCTTTGTTTTGTTTTTGTTTCTTACTTTCTCTGTTTCTCTATTTCTTACTGTTTTTTGTTCCTTGTATTTCTGATTCAAAATCGGCAGCATATGCTTTCTCTGGTGTTAGAGTTGAATGGCCGCATCTGCTTTCTTTAAGGTTGGAGTTGAACGCTACCCTTTCTTTGATTTTAGAGAGTTAGAGTTTGCCCAAGCCAGAACTCCGCTTGTGAGCTCTAGGGACTTTGTTTGTGGTGTTCACTGCTGCTCTTAAGCCTAGATAAAGGAGAAGATTTGCATTAAGGCTTGTGACGGCCAGCTACAGTCACATCCATAACATGAGACCATTTGGAAAAAAAAGTGAGAGTGGCATCTATTGAAAACAAGATAAGAGAAAACCACTTGTTGTGGTTTGGATATATACAGAGAAGGCTGAAGAATACCCCTATTAGGAGAATTGATTGATAGAGGCAGAATATGTTAGACAAGGTAAAGATAGACCTAAAAATATATGGATTGATATAATTAGAAAAAATCTACTCTGTTGGATTTGGATGAGAGTATGACAGTAAGTAGAAATATGTGGAAGGAGATATTCATGTGAATGACACACATAGTCTTATATTGATTTATATAGTTAATAATAAATTCCTTGGAATTAAAGCTTTGTTGTTATTATTGAGAGTTAACCCAAGTAAGATACTTTTTTGATTTGTTATATTTGATTGTTTTGTGAGTTTCCAAGTAAATGCAGTTGAAAAGGTGTGTAGTTGTATGTGTTCTATGGAAAATGTGGTTGTGTTTTCTAAGAATGCTATGGATGTGATATATGCTTTGAAGAGGCAATGCAGGAGTTAGATACTTTTGTCTCCTCTCAAGTCATAATTTTCATCCAATTGACATAATTTTTTATTAGAAATCCATTAGATTTGATTGTATCTGCTGCTTTTATTTTCACTTAAGGCACATGACATGATGTCTGCTTGTATTTTAGTTGCTTAATTTATTTGTTCAATGCAGAAGGAAAAATGTGTGATGTTATGATGAGTTTCAATGCAATCTATTTGAATCTCCCGTGTTAATTTTATCTTAAATCTCACGTTAGATATAATTTATAACTGTTAACAAAAATCATTTTCTTCTTACAGTCAAAAGACCAAGATTAGGGAAGGGAAATGTTAATCGAACTTCTAAAAGAGAAAAAAAAGTTCAAGATTGTACATGAAAAGATGTTCTTTAACTTGCTCCATAATGAATTACGAATTGCTATTCTACTTGAGCTTCCTATTCAACTTTTGATTGATCTGTATAGATTTTTGTTTTCATTTTTTTTTCGTGCTATACTTGCAGACAGAGGATAAATGACTAACCATAATAACCATAATTTTAGATTTTTACATGAAGAGAAATAAGATGGGTCAATTTATCTAAGCTTTTTTCAATGTTTTATTTAGGTTAAGAATAAAGAAGCTTATTTTTGGTGTTGTATAATGCATGTATAGGGAGGTAAGATGCACCTCTAGGAAATTGAATATGAAGTGTCAAATTCTGTATACTTGAAGAACTGATTGGTTGAAAACTCTGCTTTATTTGGGCACAAGAATTTCCCTTAATTCTTTCGTAGTCTCGTGTATTTTTCCCTTCCGGGAATGGAGTAGTGGATGATTGGTTTGATCTGCCTTTTTTGCAATTTTCCTTTGGTGCAATACTTTCTGTTGCATTATGGGTTGGGTTTTGTATTCACCAATCATCCATTCTATCCAAGAAATTTACACTATGGAGCCAAGTATTCACCATGTAAGTTAATTATTCACAAGGCATATCATTTACAAATTCATAAAGCCTTTTTTTTTAAAAAAAAAATATAATAATTATAAAAGCATATGCCTTGATGCTCATCTGTCAATCATTATGGTACTTACTAAAAATTTGATTTTTTTTTTCATCAAACGAAAATTATCAAGTTTTTTGTCGTCAAACATTTTTCCTTTTATTATATGTAGTCACTTTTTAGTTTTTACTGACCATATAATTAGTAAGAAATTTTTGACAAATACTTGTTTGATTTCTTTGAATTAGGAGAGATGTCTTTTGTCTCAAATATTTGGTTTTTGTCAGTACAAGAATTGTAGTTGAGATTCCCAAGGTTCAAAAGGAGGAAGTAGAAGAAGAGGAACTCTTCATTCTTGAGGGATTCAAATTTAAGATTTAAAGATATCGGATGTTATTTGGTTTGTGGTTTTTATGCGTTCCCTTATGTTTTAACCACTTTTTGTTGACTATTTCTTGATTCATTTATATGGTTCTTAAATGTTTTTTTTTATTTGGTATGTTCTATTATATTGACTAGTTTGGCCTGCTTTCATACTTCATCTCAATTGTTTATTAATTAGTTTTCTATAACATGATGCACTTAGGAGAGAATTGAGTATTAGTTTGTATATATTCGGACTTCTTTTAATGTCCACATTAAAGCTGAAGATAAAATCCCAAAGAGATACTCTGCAATATTGGGAAAAATGGTTACCATTAAATGAAAGGTACATCATGTTCTTCAAATGGTAAAGATATCTATTTTAGATGCCTTAGTTTTTTCTTTTCATTCTCTGTCTCTTCTCCCTTTTCTTAGCATTTAAAATTACTCATTTTCTTTTATTTGTTTGTTTATTTTTTTAGCCCAAAGAACTGCTTGATCTTGATGATCACTAGAATTTATGTTAACATAATTGTCCGATTTTTTTTCTTTTTTTGGGGTGGGGGGGGGGGGAGAAGCTATCTACTAAGTGAAATTTCGAAACTATAAATTCATAGATTGCTAAATGACCGGAGTATACAACATAGAACAATGTGGACTTTTTAGCTTTCCAACATGGGCTTTGGAGATCCATTTTAGTCAATGAATTGAAGTTTTCTACTTGTTTGCATGAGAATGGGTATTGGAATTGTTGAAGCTATTATTCTTCTTAATTTCCATTTGGAAAACCTAACAGGGGTTGAATTCGTTTGCTTTCTAGTGTTCATTTTTTTTTTAGATGTCCAGTGCACCAATCCTCTTATCCTTGTTTGGAAAGACATGGACAGGAACAAAAAGTTTACCTCATGAAAACGACTTACTCCTAACTGTCTCTTTCCACTACAAGAATCTAGCCAAAGTTTAAGAATATAAATTTTCCCTTTTAGTCTTCCTTATAATTGGTGGGTTATGAGGGTCCATACATCACTTTGGCTTTTTGTAAATATGTTATGATTTGGTCTTCCATTCTAGTCTTCCTTCCCAGGCTTCACCTATTTTTTTTTTTTTCTCTTTGTTAGAGAAAAATTGCCAACATTTCCTTTTGGCAATTAGCACCCATGACCATTAGGACTGAGGCCTCCCACCAATCAGCAACCAAACGTATCAATGTGCTTGCCCTTGTAATGCATCCACTATAACATTTTGGCTTTTTCCCCCCTTTCCATGCCATTTATGTTTTTGGCTTTTTCCCCCCCTTCCTATGCCATTTATGTTACATCCACTATAGCCTATTTAAGTCACCGGCTTTCCATTTCCCATTCTCATTCCAATTCCCAAGAGCAAGCAAAATATATCCTTGTCTCTGCTCATAGAATGCTACTTCAAAAGTCCACTGACTAATGAATGTGCATTAAGCATATATGAATGTGCAATTTTTATGCTTGGAAAATTGTATAAGGTATGAATGTGCATTAAGTGCCAATTAAAAAATCAAATATTTACATGGATTAATGACAACATACATATAGTGTAGAATAAATGTGAAATGAATTAGGGGTTATATTAAGTCTTATTAGATTTCTCCCAAAAATGGGGGGGGAGGAATACAATTTTACTACCCTACTAGAATATCACACAGTGAAAACAATTCAATTTGGTATTTACCTAGACATTGGATATATCTCATTTCTTTACTCTGTCTTGGTATGAAAATCAAAGTTTATGATTTCTTGCTTTGTTTTGGTTTCCTATAAGAATTGGTAAGAATGTTTACAATGTTATTGTCTAAAATACAGAAAGTTACAATTATTCGAGAAATTGAAGCCATTCATTGCAATCGAAAATAGTAAATTTCTAAAATTGTTTCTTCAAAGGTACATAAGTTTCTACTATCATAATACTCTTGAAGTTTAGTTTGTATGACTTAATCCTCATTAATGATGGGTGATCATTCTCCGTGGATAATAGGCTATTACCCTTAGGTTAGTTTTATACTATATATCTTTTGTATTATTCTTATGTCTATCTCTAAATCGCATTAAAAAAATATAGATAGAAGACTGTACTTGGATGTATAAAATGCATATTTCAGGGATAAGGAAACTTATAAAAAAATTATTAACGAAGTTGAACGTTTTGTTGAGTGGCACTTTTAAATTCAGAATGGCCTGGTAGTGATAATATTAAATATCCTTGTTCTAAGTAAGAACAAGAAGTTTTAAACATCATATATAGTGAGGGTTCATTTATATATTAAAGGATTTATGAAAAGTTACTATAATTAGACATGTCATAGTGAATAGTTTATTCTAACTAATCAATTGACAACAATGTTTAGTGCTGGAGGAAAGGGTTAGAGTTTACAGTGAAGAAATCTCTTTCATAATTTGGTTATAAATGCAGTAAGCACTAAATTCCTCTCCAATCCATACTCACTGACTATTAAGGAACCACCTAATCCTAAAACCAAAAAAATTTATGATCTATTGACGGCTGCCAACATTCCTTTTTGGGATGGATGTATATATCATTTAGAATTGTCAGTTGTGGCTCGATTATTAAACATCAAGTTTGAGAATAACATGCCAGAAAAATGCTTTAACAAAATAGCCCAACTCAAGAAAGAGGTTATACTAATTGGTAATAGGATTCCAGTTGACTTCTACAAAATGAAGAAATTAGTTATTACACTTGATTTACTAGTACATAAAATAGATGTATCCTTTAATAGTTGATGGTGATTCAAACAGTTCACAAGAAGAAGTGTTGTCAATATGTAAACTTGTGGGAAGAAAATATGACAAGATGAATAATCGATATTTAACAAATCAAGAATGGAAAGTTGCTACAAACTACATACGACGTAATTGTCAGATGGTGGAACCGTATATTGATTAAGTTTGATTTACTTATTAGTAACAACTAATTCTAATGATAGGAGGGTTATTACTCAAGATATAGGTCTTGAGTTTGACATTGGGTTATAACTCATCTTTTCTCCTATCACCTTTCCCGCTCCTTATCTTTCTCCCTACCCCTTGTGAAAAAATCAAATAAAAATTTGATAAGAAGTTGGAATAATATTAATCTTAACAAATAGTTGGCTACAAAAAATTTAAGATGCGCTTGCCTACTTTGGTGCCTAGTATAACTAGTGTAGATATTGAAAGAATGATTAACATAGAGTTTGCTACTTAGTTTAGGGAAGTAAGCGCATGGTATAATTCTTTGGGGAGATTTTCCATACAATAGAAATGAAACACTTATAAAACCTTATTTTGGTAGGTTTGAAATGATGTGGATAACCAGTGTTTGAGAAATCTTTATTGAGGACCGTCGAGATGTGTTCATTCATTCAATGGTACTTCGTAAATAGATTTTGATTTCACATTAAAGAACGTTGCGAGGGAAAGAAAAAATTGAATAATGGAGTATGCATGAAAGCAAGTGATACTAGTACGTTGGGTAGTGAATATTACTGAGTGTTGAAAGAAATCATGAAAGTACAATTTTCTGAATCTTCAAATAAAAAAATCATTTTAATCTTCTATGAATGGCTTAATCTAAAACCTACTCGGGAGGTTAGGATATATCCTCAATATAAACTTATTGACATCAACCATAAGAAAAGGAATCAAATTTTTTATCCTTTTATTTTGGCCTCTCAAGCTAATTAAGTGTACTACACTCTCTATCTAGGATGCAAAAAAATAAAGATCGATTGGTGGACAACTTGTAAATCTAAGGCACATCATGTTGTGAATGCTCCAATAGTTGATAGCGCTTGCCAATAAGATATAGATGAAACAAATTTCATCACTATAATTGAAGGGTTTAAAGATATGGGCTCATTAGTAGATGAATTTATTGTAGCTGAGATTGTAGAATTACAAATTGAGGAACAAAGTTCAAATGAACAAGAAGAGAATTATGAGTCCAATTGGGATATAGAAGATGATGACGAGGATGCTATTGAATATGAAACCAGAGACAAATTAGATTATTAAGTTGTAATTTTCCTATTTCTGACATAATATTTTCCATATATGTGAGTTAATTTTTAACTTGATCTTTACGTGAGTTAAATTTTATTGTGTTAGTTGTTATTGTTGATTATATTCTAACTATATCAACATATACTATTTTAGATATGGGACGAAGGAGGGATAGTAGAGCTTCAAGTTCTAGGCATGGAAGAGGGTGACACTAGAACTTCTAGCAATAATCAATCACATATATCTACTATGCCACCATCATCTACCATGCCACTCTCAGACTCTATACTTCTATCTTTTATACCTTCATCATTTGTACTATCATTATCTGTCTCTACTACCTGAGATGAAGCATTGGACAAGAGATTATACATTGCTACATATGGTGACATTTAAGTGGCTTTCAAAATAACATAAATTACATTTCAATATTTATGTATACATATTATGATAATGTTCAATTCTATGTTATAGCTTCATGCACTAGCCAGCCTGTTCCCATGTCACTGCTAGCATATTTAGAGAGTGATTTTGTGGTCCACATCACTTTATCCAATATAGCCGACTTGAGGTGTTAGATATACAGTCTGCAGAGTTCAGGGTAAGTGATTAAATATATAGTATCAATTATATTTGTTTTAACTTTCAAATATATCATATGTTGCATTTGTTGACAGTAAGCTTGATATTTGATTCTAAAAATCACAAAAACACTTCAGATGGGATTCAGAGTACGATGGCATCATCTGGAGGGTATAGGAGTTTAGGTGTGCCAAGCAGCTAATAGATACATTATTCAATATCTAAAAGAGTGGGAAGAGGCTAGTTTAGATGGAGGGATAGTTTATGATTAGCACATGCAACATTGGAGGTTCGAAGGTTTTCTAGAGCGGTTTAGACTTGCTAAGGAAAATTAGGCCAATTCTCGTTATAGTTTAGCCCAATCACACCATACTAGAGGATTAATTTCATTTTCAGAGTATGAAGCTAAGATAGTAACTGACTTCTCAATTCATACATATACCTTATTCGATATACTATTTTTCTTTAAATAATTTCTATTAAACTATACATTACGTATAGTACTACGAGTTGGGAGACACATTTACACATTCTCAAATTTGAAGGCAGTGTCAAGAGCACCAGAAACTTGGGCCTAAGTAAAAATAATTCTTAGACTTTAGAACCCAGAACACTTATGTACATTTTAAATATTAATGTACATGTATAATATCAATCTTTTACATATACTTGCGATAGGGGCTAAATTTACCAATATTTTTCTAGTTATTTGAGGTTCTTTTATGATACTTTGATGTAATAACTAGTCATATTCCTTCATTTTTGATAATTTACCTTTGAAAAGATATTTTGATTATTTTGTGCAGAATTAGACGAAAAACAAGAAAAATTGTCACCATTGCAGTACTGGCCATGAGAAGCACTGCTGGCATCGGTCCCATTCTGGAAGGGCATGAAAATCAAGAAAAAACAGAGCCACATCGGGGCAGATCTGAGCACGGCCAGTGCCAGCCATGAGGGGCAGAGCCGGCACTGGCTCCATGTTGTACAATGTCAACGAATTTTCCTTTTTCAAGTAAATTTTGGCAATTTGAAAGAGTTTCCAAAAGAATCAAACTGAAATTGCCAAAATTTGCTTGGAAAAGGAAAACCCGCCGACATTGTACAGCGTAGAGTTGGCACCAGCTCCGTCCTTCATGAGCGGGGTTGGCCGTGCTTTGGTCGTGTCCGACGTGCTCTATTTTTCTTGGCTTTTTCCTATGTTCCAACCTAGGGCCGGCGCCGGTTGTGTGGAGGCCATGCACTGCAACAGTGACAGTTTTTTTTCTCGTTTTTCGTCCAATTCTGCATAAAATTATCAAAATACCTTTAAAAGGTTAAATATCAAACAGGAAGGAATATAACTAGTTGTTACATCAAAAGTATCACAAAAAAGTCTTAAATAACTAGAAAAATGTAGGTAAATTTAGCCCCTATCATATTCCCCCATACTTAAACTTTGGTTATCCTCAAGCAAACAAGAATTAAAGCACTAAAAATTTAGAACAAGACAAAATAATTTTGCAAATTTTTTCTTAGCAAAATTCATCCATAATGAAGACATAACCTTCTTCTAACATTAAACATAAGTTCGTCATTCATTTAACCCTTTTAAAATATTGTGAACTTATGTATTAAATCAAACAATCCCAAAGCCATCAAAGTTAAGTTAAATAAGCTTATATCTAGTACCAAAAAAATTATCTTACTCCTTAAGAAAAAATATAGATAACATAAACCATATAAGCCAAGCCATTTAACCAATTTTAGCATTATAGACTCAAATTTACATAACTCAAGTTAGTGAAATAAGGAAACACTGACTTGTTTACATGGCTAATCATACTATGGACATGTTTGATTCAAGGAATATGATTCATGGATTACATGGCTAAATCATATTTACTCCACTTTATTATGACTAGAATAATATGAGAGTATGATTCATGGATTATTTTTACCACTACATGTCCATAGTATGATCATAAGTGGTATATTTTTTGTTATGGCAATTGTTTTGTTGATGAATTCATGATAATTAGATAATGTTCATAGACATTGTTCTTGACTTGGGATATAGATACGTTTTTCTTACTATGATCAGGTTGTGAAGTCGTTAGGAATCATATTATAGTTTGAATTGTGGTATTCTATTATTTTTCTTGCAAGTTTTGCAAGGAGGTTAGGTTTAATTAATATTATGAATTGAGGTTGTTGTAGATTCATTAAACATTGTGGATTGTTGGGATTATGTGTGTCGTTGTGTTGTGTTATGTTAGTTTGACTTTATTGAGTGTTGTTACTACATTGTTGTGGTACCTCATTTATATTCCTTATTAACCATCTTCATATCCTTTCATCGTGTCTAGAGAGAAGGGCTAATCTTTTAGACGGACTAGAGTTTCATCTCCCTCCCTCTACCCCTACATCCATAGACCCATTGTTCATCCACCTTGCTGATTTTATTAATCCGTCCTACCAAGAGTGGTACACTAAAAGGATTGCCAATAAGATTATAGTAGAATGCACATTTGCACCCTTCTTAGACCGTGCCCTCAAATTAGGACTCATGTTTAGACGCTTGGGGTGGGGTCCAATAGTTCAACTTAAGAAACCTTATTGTCCTATTCTAATAAAAGAATTTTATGCTAATATAGTCTAAAAAATGCACTAACTATCTTGAGACCATTGAGACTAGGGTAAAGGACACTCCCATCTTTCTAGATAGAGAGAGATTAGCTACCATCCTTCATGTAAATGATGAAGGTCCTTGGTTAGCTATAGATCACAACAATCAAAAGATATTGTCTGATCATGAGTGGAAAGTAAGCGATACTAGAGCTACCTTGAGATTGTATAGGAGATGTCTAGTAGGATAAGTAGGTTTTTACTCTAACAATGACCTTGAAGTCCACCTGCGTGCCCTAGTCTATATCTTTCCTTACAATGTTGTTCCAAAAGCTAGTATATTCAATGAGTCCCGTGTAATTGACATATATATTCTTCATATGATGATGCATATTCAGTCCATCCCGCTTGCTCTTTTAATTATTCAATCCATGGGGGATGTGGTCTATTCCCGCCTTTCCACCGAAGCCTTTGTCTTTCCCCTTGTGATAATGAAAATTCTTGAAGCTTTTAGTAGTTGCTTAGTGGGAGAGCTTACTGAAACCACAACGGAGCGTGATATGGTTACTAAGCAAATGCTTACTAGTTGTGGTTATCAGTACAACATGGATGTGCGGCGTTGGTTATGGCTTTTTAGTGTGCAGCACTTGGGACAAGTTGAGCTTCCATCTGAAGAAGAAGAGCATTCTGCACTACCACCTCGAACTCATGCTAGTAGTTCAAAAACCCAATCTAGGGATGATTTTGAAGATGAGATGTGTGGTCAATTAGAACACTTGAGAGTTGGCATGAAGACCCAAATGGAGATATAGCTACAATTGTGTGAGTCTATGACTGCCCTCACTAGGAAGCAAGATGCTCAAGAACAATAATGGACGCAATGGATGCAAAAATTTTATGGAACTCAAGGGGGCAATGGTAGCCATGGGGCCAACGATGAGGATGATCATGAGGATGAGGATTGAATAGTTTCCCACTACTCTGTATTTCTTTTCTTTAGCTTTCTTTTCTCTTTATATTTTCATGACCTTTCTTAGGATTTCTTTTTAGTTGATTTGTCTTGTCTTTTCCTTTATTTTGATTTTCTTGTTCTTTTTCTAGATTTATGTTTTTTTTTTTTTTTGTTTCTTTTTAGTTAGGTACCATTTCCCCTATGATTCCTTGTGATAGATTTAAAGATGTTGGATTTAATTTGCAATGGAAGTTTTTCTTTTCTTTATTATTTCTCTTTATTTATTTTGGTCCTTTAGCTTTGTTTTCTTTGTTATATTTTTTTGCCATTGAGGACAATGTCCAATTTTAGTGTGGGGAAAAGTTTAATATTGAAGATATTTTTCATATATTTTTTCTAAAAATTTTTAATTTTTTTTGTGGTTTCATTACCTTAGCAAAGCTGTCATTATTTTTCTTACTTGAATATGAGTTTTGTCATTTACTTGGAGGATTTTTAGTGATATAAAATTGGTTTATTAGATAAGATATGTTAAGATTTGAGAATTTGAGTTAATCTTGTTTATGCATTAGTGTTTAAGTATTATTTGACTCATCTAGTTTGAATATGGAGAGTATGATGAATGTGGGGAAAGTTGTTGGCTAACTCTTGTATTATGGGATTAAACTTTGCTTAACTTTGAGGTATGTTGAGGAATGTGAGAAGATAAAATCTTTGAGTGGAGAAGAAAATGCTTATTTTATTTGGTAAGAAAATGCTTATCTCATTAGGAAATTACTTAAGGAGGCCAATGCGATTAGTGGAAGAGAAGAAAAAAGAATCGTCACACTTTCTTGAGGCTAATTCTCAAAAAGCAAAGAAAAACATGTTAGGGGCTAATACGGTGCGTGAAGGTAATGTTCATGCACTTTAGGCTAAAAATAAAAAATGAGAGTGATTGAAAAAAAATAATGAAAAAAACATGAGCGTCTCCTTATTTTGCTACTTAGAGTTTTGCAAATTTGATTCTATGAGTTTTGAAGTGGTTAAACAATTTGATTTGTATGATTTGTGTTATCTATATCTTGGCTTGAAAGGTGAAATAATTTTCTTAGACTAAAGTATAAACTTGTTTAACTTAATTTTGAGGGTTTTGATATATTTGATTTAACGTATAGGTTTAAAATGATTTTTTTTTTTTAAGGGGTGAATGAATGACAATTTTATATCTAATGTTGGAAAAGAAATTATGACTTTGTTTTGGATAATTTAAGAAGAGCTAATTTATACTTTGTACTTTGCTTAGGGACAAGCAAAGATTCAAGTGTGGGGGAACGTGATAGGGTCTAAATTTATATATATATTCCTAATTATTTAAGTATATTTTATGACACTTTTGATATAATAACTAATCATATTCCTTCCTATTTGATATTTCACTTATAATTTTTTTTTTTTTGGTGATTTTATACAAAAATAGGTGAATTTGGAGCTAATTAGATAGTTTTACAGTTTAGACTCAACACCAGGCCAAAAAGACAGACCTGGCACTGGGCCAAGGCTTTAAAAGGACAGAGCAGAAGAGAAAAAAAGAAGAGACAAAGCAGAAGAGCTAAATTGGAAACAGAAATTAGAGAAAGAAAAGAAGATAACAAGTGAAATCTTGGGAGGCTTAATTAAATAGTGAAAAGCTTTAAGAAAGAAAGCCATGGCTTAGTGGCTTCGTGGCTCAACAAAAGACAAAAAGGACAAAAGAAAATAAATGCAGCTCGTGGGTCATAAAACATAAAGTAAACAAAGAAAAGGGAAAAGGACAAAGTAAAGATCATGGGGAGGATGTAACAAGAAGAATGATGGCTCGGTGGGCTCGGTGGCACGACTAAGCCGCATTCGACGAGAAGACCAAAGGAAAAAGAAATTGAGGTGGCTTGGTTCTTGAGGCTCGGGTGAAGCCGGTTGTGAAAGAATGAAATAGAAGTTGGCTTCAGGCAAAGAAAAATAAAAGGAAACAGTCTTCATCAACTTTTACAAAACAATTCGGCTTCAACAGGAATAATTAAATTAGTGGACTTCTTTATTTTTATTTGGAATTCTATTAAGAAAATACTCCTTTTTATTTTGGATTTTTTAAGAAACTTGTAAGCCTATAAATAAGGCTAATTGCGTAGGAAAAAAAGTGTGCACAATGTAGAAACTAAGACAAATATTTTAGAGTGTACTACCAATATTTTCTCTAAAATAATTACTCAAGAAGTATTGATTTTGAGAAGAGTTTTCGTTGAAAATTGAAAGACTTGCCTATGAGTATTTATATTTTTCCTTTGTTTTTTTTTCTTGAATAATGATGAGTTTAATTCTTTAATTATATTTAGATATTACTCTTGGATTTATGATTTTGAGTTAATTTAGTTCTTTGATCAATTAATTATTTTTTTTTTTGAAATTTGATTACTTATTTTTCATATGAAATTGATTAATTAATTCTTATTGTTAACTTGATTAAAAGAGGAGTTGATATTGGTTTTGATCTAATTAATTTCATATTTGTTATCACTTAACTTACTTGAAAAATGAGTTAATTATCAAGAACTTGAATAATCAAAGGTTAGTTGATAATTGCTAGAATATGGATTCATTAACTAATTTCACGCTTTAAATCACCTAAAATATAGGGATTTATATGAGGATTGATTTTAATGCATCTTTTAAGTAAGACTGGTGAGATAGAATATATCCATTAAATTACTTATTGTTGAAAATCTCACGCATATCATATATGGCGCAGCAAAAAATTAAAACGAGATACCATCCCAAGATCCGCATATATGTGGAAAAAAAGACATATATAGAGAACAAAGATAACAGCTTTTACCTTTCTTTATTTGTGTGGAAAACAAATTCTTTCCTTCTTCAAGTTTGACGATTGTGGCGTGATCCAGCAATCCTCTTGCACCACGAGAGTTGAATGTTCAACCACTATAATCACAGTGTATGATTATCTCTAACAGAAATCCACACGGAGGATCACACTCAAGCACCAAGATTTTTCTATGCTAACAGAAAACAACAATGGTGGCTGGATTTTTTCTTCTTTTTCAGCAAAACCAGAGAGAAAAAGAAGAAGAAGGGGTTTTGGTGTTCATAGAGAACAACGAGAGAGAGAGAGAGAGAGAGAGAGAGAGAGAGAGAGAGAGAGAGAGAGAAGATGATAGGAGTCTCTTGTGTGCCCCTTGGTTTTTATGTTTTTAGAGTTGTTTGGTGTGACCCTTGAATCACCCGAAAAACTCTACAATAAAACCACATTTAAGAATTCTAAACAATTCTTCAATTGCAATTGGAACCCATCAAATTCACAGAATTACAAATTGACCTATAAATTATAACTAATTATAATTTGGCCACATCAACTTCTCTCTCGCAATAAAACCTCACTATGTTATCAAATAACATATTGAATATATAATCCTCTATTGTGTGTGACCTATTAGGTTTCTCGGTCAATTGGTAGCAAACATGAATTAATCTAAACGTCTTTGAGATTAATAATCCTTGATTAATTTAGAACTAATCATATTAATTCTAATCAGGATTGGTTTATTAATTCATCAATTAATAAACTCATATTCCCAAATCACGAGCGGTATCTAGCAACAAATCATGACCACCCAAGAGTCCAAGAAGTCAAGTGGCTTGACATGAACCCTTCAATAACAAAATACGGTGCAATTAACTCCTTTCACCATACAATATCTCATTCGGTTTAGAGTACGACATTAATGCCAACTCCCTCCAGAATATATATTAATTCTGGCCCGAATATAAGTTTACTTGTACTAAGAATCCACTACTCTAGATGTATATCAATTGGAACTATTTTCAATACACATACGCCTTGGCCAAAGACTTCTCGAGTAGTTATTCTTACAAGTGGTCGTGAGATATTCGCCCATACTATTAGGAGTGATAAATCATTTATTGACCCTTTCAACTACTTTCGTTTACCTCACAATGTACCCAATATCCATCACATAGGCGGCCCTTGATCTGGCTCCAGAGATTGGAATCAAAGCACAATACTTAGCAAACAAAGTACCTTGGAGATCTCAAGTCTAAGGATACTTGCACGTTTGCTATATTGAGATTATATAATTGACACTAAATAGTTATCCATATGATTATCTCATAGTTAGGTCATCCAATGAACTTGTTCCATTAACAAGCATCCACGTGTTAACTTTGAATATCTCAATACTCACGGATATGAGAACCACCGCCTGATCAAATCAGGAAGTCTAACACATGCTAGTCTTAACGCATTAATGATGTCCTATCTCATTAATACTACGACTAGGGACTATTTAAGTACTAACACTATACAGTGCAGTAGGAATATCATATCATGATCTCTATTATGATTTCCTTAACATAGTATTGTACTAGGGACTTTATCTCACAGTTATTTTACATAGAAGTAAAAGAAAGAAACTGCAAAATAAATCATGCCTTTTATTAAAATAAAATGTGTCATATATAAGGTATATGTGATTGCCTCTAGGGCATAACACTAACACTTATAAGATAGGGAATCATAGATTACAAATGAAATGGTTCTAATTTAATCCTTCATAAGACCAAGATGATAATTACTTGTGATATTTGCTAAGTAGTTCATTGTCATGTTTTCAAAAGTAATTGTCTAAATTATATATTTTCACATCATTGAGTTGTATATACTTTTCTTTATTTTTCTTTTTTTTTATCTTATCACTTTAATGGATCGGTTAAATAATGAATGAAAAGTGACTAGTATGTACTTGTTCTTTTGAGGATTGACACTCATTAATTCCCTATACTATACTCACGATGAGTCTACTTGCTCGTATGTATATTTTAGGATTAATGTTTTAATTAAATTTGGCTAAGGGATAGATTTAAATTTAATGATTTTTATACACCCAAAATTTACGCATCAAATTTTTGACACCATTGTTGGGGAACAATATCATGAAAGTTTGAATTTTGTTGATTTAATCATATCTATATATTTATATATAAATAAGTGAATATGTGTATATGCTTCTTGTATGAATAGGTGTTATATTTTGTTATTTGTATACTTGTAATTTAATGTCCCTACATGTTGTAATTTTTCTAACTTGCTTTGTGAATGTGTACTAACTGTTTAACTTGTAAATTCTATAATTTTACTATCTTCTATTTTCTGCAGATCTTGCCTTTAGTGTATGACCCGACAGTCTAAAGCAGATATAATAGATCTTGATCCTGAGATTAAGAGAACCCTCACAAAGATTTGCAAGGTTGTTAGAAAAAGGGTAAGAGAAGATATGTAGGTTAACCAACTAAACAATTATTGTAATGGTGGTAATAGGAGGACTATGGATGACTTTGTGAAACCGGCAATTTCAAGTACGAGCTCGAGTATTAAGAGACCTAAAATAGAGACTAATAACTTTGAGATAAAGCCTAACATTATTCAATAATTCAAAACATGGTACAATTTGATGGGCTACCTGAGGAAGATCCTAATGCCCACCTTACAGGTTTTTTAAAAATCGGTGACGTATTTAAGATGAATAGAGTTTCTGAAGATACTATCAAACTAAGGCTTTTTTCTTTTTCTTTGAGAGATAGAGCGAAATCTTGGTTAAAGTCTTTGCCAGCCGGATCCATTACCACTTGAAATGTTTTAGCTAAAAAATTCATAGCAAAATATTTTCTCCCAACCAGAATATCCAAGTTTAGGACCAATATTTTTGCCTTCTAATAATTAGAATTTGAGAATCTTTATGAGTGTTAGGAGAGGTTCAAGGAGATGTTTAGAAATTTTCCTCATCATGGGTTCGAGTTAGGTATGCAAATGTAAATCTTTCATAGTGATTTGAGCTTTGTTACAAGGCAATTAGTTGATATATCTGCAAGAGGTTCCATTAACTCTAAGACCCCGAAGGAGGTGTTTGATTTGATTAAAAATCTTGCAACAAATAACTATGCATGGAGTAGTTCAAGGTCGAGAGTTCATGTTTAAGGACTATACAAGGTGGATGCGATGGTAGCTTTGGAGGCAAATGTGGAGGCATTAATGCAAAAAATAGAGCAATTTGTGATATCTCCTTCCCAAGGACAGGTAATGAATGTAAGTTGTGATTTTTATGGGGAAGGGCATCCAAATCATAAGTGCCAAAGTATAGGGTCCACAAGAGTCATTAGAACAAGTTGTGTTTGTAGGTAATGGACGACAAGGTAATAATCCTTATAGCACCACTTACAACTCTGGTTAGAGGAATCATCCTAACTTTTCATGGAACAACCAAAACCAAGCTAAGCAACTTTTGCCTAATTTTGGGAACCAAATGACTCAACCTCCCTTGCCTTACAATACACCATCGCCTAAGCTATCACTGGAAGAATTGGTTAACCAATTAGTAAGTGGTACAAAAACAAGATTTCAAGGAGTGGATGCAACTACAAGAAATTTGGAGGCATCCATACGCAACTTTGAGAATCAAATTGGTTAACTAACCAAACTCTTTGGAGATCGTCAAGTGGGATTCCTTCCGGGCAATACTGAGAACAATCTACATTATCTTGATCGTGGAAAGAAATGATCTTTATTGATTTATTTTCTTTTGATTTTGGGACATCTATTTAATTTTTGTGTGCTTTCATTTATTTTCATGTATTTTTTATTTTTAAAATAATCGTATTTTCTTCATAATTTCATAGTTTCCATTCTTCTATTTACATTAATTAAATATTTAAAATATATATATTTTCGGCCCAGACTAGGTCGGCGCCGGCTCCTGGCTCTTTAAAGTGGCCGATTTGGCCACTTTGTTTTCAAACCAATTAACTTTTCTCAATTTTTCTCTCAACCCAGCGTCATTTATACACCCCCAAACACCACCAGTTCCATTTTTACCTTCAAAAATATCAATCCAACATAAAATCCTCTTATTTTTGTTGAATTTACAGATCAAAATTTCAAAAATTTCAACTTTCTCTTCCAAAACCCACTTTCAAATCTTTCCTTTCAAGCAAGGATTTCTTCAAAACGATTGCATCTTTTACTTGCCCGTGCATTGTAGAACACAAAGGTATGATTTTTCTTGCATTCCTACGGTTAAATTCCTGCAATTGAAAATTTTCTATTTTTGGGCATATTTTTGGACAAAACTTGCATGCATTAGAATTGATGGTTGAAAATGCTTAAGCGTGACTTGCGGAGACTAAACAAACTGAAATTCTCTCACTTATCCGATCATGTTGAATAAGCGAACCAGGCTGTGCTCAATGCCCAACAGCTATTACTTGGCAACCCTGTGGATCAGAATCTTATTACACACTTCAAGGAGTGTAAACGATCAGCATGGCGTATCGCGGAGGCAGAAATGAAGTTCTACCAGCAACTTGCTAAAGGAAGGTATGTAGCTCACTTTGACAATAATATACGTTACTTCTTCAACACTGTCAGACGAAATGAAAAGAGGAATTTCATCTCTTCAATCCTCATGGAGGATGGTAGAATGACCAATAGTCCAAAGGCTCTCGCTGATGAATTTGTGGAATATTACCGAAAACTTCTTGGAACTAGGGTGGATTGCTAAGGGATAAATATGGACTTTGTCAGGGCTGGTCCTATGGTTCCTCATGACATGAAGGTGGACTTGGTTAGGGACGTTACCGAAGGAATTGAACATAGATAGAGCATGCTCACGGTGGTAATAAAAATGGAAGAATATGAACATTAAACAGAGTATTGGAGCAGCATGGAGGCATGAAAACATACCTCTTGGAGCCTTAAAACTAGAAGATTAAAGAAGAATGCTTTGAACCTGGAAAAACAGCTTCTTCTTCACCCGTCTAGTGCACTGCATTTCTTCCTGTTCTGGTATTCTCTTTCTCCTCCAGTTAATGCTTGGCTTTCCAGTTCACGGAATATGACCCAGCCTAATTTTCTGGTGGTGAGCACACAATTGGGATGAAGGAAAAATGATCAACCAGTTTTGCACTGCACTATCCATCCATTTTCCAGGCATGGCTTCTTCAGTTAAAACAAAACCTAGTGAAGAAGTCCAAGAGCCAGAAAACTAAACAGGCACACGAGAAGGAGAGACAGAGACCTTTCATTTTTTTCCCTTTTTTTTAATTTTATTTTTCCACACAAAAGGCCAAGAGTCATGAAACCAAAAATAATTATTTTGATAAAAATAATATTTCCGGGATTTAATACCCGAATATTATTAACAAAATAAATTTTGGCTTCACTCTAAACTCTTTTGAACTGTGTTCGAAAAAATCCTATAGTCCAAGCTATTAGGTCAAAATAATATTTATTATTTTTCTTGGACCCAAAAAGTCCAAAATAATAAACATTAATTATTTTTCTTGGAATTAAATAAATAACCTAATAAATAATTAATGAACCCAAATAAACAAAAAATAATAATAATTAAATTTTAATTATTTATTTCTTGGGATTTAATTAAATAAATAATCTAATAAATAATTAAGTATTAATTATTTTTCTCTAGTTTAAGTCCCGGTTAATTTTTTAATTATTCAAACTAGCCCTAAATCCTAAATAATTAATTAACCAATTAAACCGGATAATAAATTTCTCTCCATTTATTTTATTTCAGTTTAATAATAAATTAGACTACCCGAATAAAATAAAACTCTCTCAACTGAGATCATTTCTCAACCCAAAAATTAATTAAGATTTACGGGCTATTCCAAGGACCAAAAAGACACATCGTCTTGGCTACTAAAATAACCAAAATACCCTACTATATAAATAGATGTATTTTGCATTTTAAATATTTCCTAATATTACCATAAGAAAATATTGACTCCAAGGACAATGCTGCATTAGCAAAGTCTTCGACCTACAGGTAAAATGACTAAAATACCTTTCTACACATCGTCGTACATTTAGAGAGGAAGAAGTGTACTAACACCTCTCTAAAAGACATCTACCATCCTTAGGCTTTTAGTCCAATGATCCACGACTTTTTGGAGTATTTTCTCTTTCCAAGGGAGCTACCCTAAAGCAAACATCCAAGTCACGTTTCCCAGGGCTCTGAATATTTAGATCATTCAGATAACCACAAGGGGCGATATAATGTAGAAACTATCTTGTACAAGTTTGTCTTAACTAACTAGTCACACATACCCAACATGCAAGTATATTGGCCCTCCGATAGAACCTCAACTATAGTATATCAAAGTATATGCTTCCAACTTCGCCAGACCACCAACTCATACTCAAGTCATAGAGTACTAATCTACGTTGTAGCGGTAATAATTTAGGTTTCTACCATATAGTACTTTTTAGAAGACAATACTATAGGTCATGTTATGCGTATTCGAAATACGCCTATGTCATGAAGTGAGTGGACTACTCACTGGCTAAAGGTAAGCCATTCCCCATTTGGAATTCATAACATAATAACCTAAATATGAAGAGATTCAAATTCTCATCAATCGGTTAAGAACAACTGTTTATATGTTTAAATAACCCATGATCCATATCTTACTGTGAAAGACCTCCATTCACATGAATCACTTATTTAAACATAATGAGTCTGTTCCAAACAAAAATATACACAAATAAAGAAAATAAATTCACAAACGATTTTTGAAAATAAATTCGTTTATTAACATATTCGATATTTTCATCAGAAAACTAGTCTAAGAGGGCACATATTCCAACAATCTCTCAATTGCACTCTAAGACTAGGTAAGTCCATAGGTGCCTACCATAATGCCGTCTAAATGTCTTTTGAAGACCCTCTTAGCCAAAGGCTTGATGAATGGATCTACTAGATTGTTCTCGGAGACAATCTGTATCACCACCACTTCCCGTCTCTGGATGAAATCCTGGTCCAGGTGGTACTACTTCACAATATGCTTCCCTTCTTTGTGGTTCCAAGGTTCCTTTGAGGTACTTAAGAATATGCTTTACAGCATGCCAAAGAACCTCCCCTAGGTTTGACTGATATCTACTAACTAAGCCTACGATAAAGCAGATATCTGGCCTAGTACACAGCATGGCGTGCATGAGACTTCCCACAACCGAAGCGTAGGGAATCCTACTCATTTTATCTTTTTCTTCTTGAGACTTAGGATAGTCCCTTGAAGAAAGTGACAACCCATGTCTGCAAGGCATTATAGCTCCCTTACATGAGTCCATGTTGTACTTAGTCAACATCTTGTTAATGTATGCGACTTGGGATAATCCTAACATTCTCTACTTCCTATTTTTAAGAAGTCTAATCCGGTAATGTAGCTGGCTTCTCCTAAGTCCTTCATACTAAATTAACTAAATAGCCAAACCTTTGTAGATAACAATAACCTTACATCATTTCTAATGAGTAGAATGTCATCCACATACAAGACAAGAAAAATCACATTAAACCCCTCAAGTTTCTTGTACACGCATGGTTCATCCTCGTTTTGAATAAAACCATACAGTCTTATCATAACGAATGTTCCACGCCCTTGATGCATGCGTAAGTCTATAAATGGACTTCTTAAGCTTGCAAACCATATGTTCTTGACTTTCAACAATAAAACCTTCCGGTTGGGACATATAGATGTCATTGCTAAGATGGCCATTTAAAAATGCCGTCTTGACATCCATTTGCCATATCTCGTAGTCATAGTGACATGCGATGGCAAGGAGGATAGCCACAGGGAAAAAGGTTTCCTCATAATTAATCATTTCTTCTGAATATACCCTTTCGCCATAAGCTTAACTTTGAAGGTTTTCACCTTCCTATCCGCTCTCCTCTTCCTCTTGTACACTCACTTATACCCAATGGGTTTTATCCCTTCAGGTGAAGTTACAAGATTCCAAACCTAATTAAAGTCCAAAGACTCAATCTCGGCTTTTATTGCTTCATGCTATAGATTTGCATCGGCATCAACAATTGCCTCCTCGTATCTAGTGGGGTCTTGTTCCTGATGGTCAGAGACCAGCTCAAAAGCTTCTCCATACTTTCTATCTGGAACCCTAGACATTCTCCCACTGCGACAATGCACCATTTATATAGGCTCTTGTGCCTCTTCTTGTTCACAATTAGGTCAGAAGAAGCTGCTTCCGAAGATAACTGCTCCTCAAGTTCCAACCTAGTTGAACCTTTTGTGGAAGTACTTTGATCATCCTCTAAGTATCTAACATTGGTACTAACCAGTACCTTCTGCTCCTTAGGATGATAGAAGTAACTACCCTTTGTTCCTTTTGGATACGCAACAAAATAGCATAATTTTGATCTTAGTTCCAACTTGTCTCCCTTGATCAGTACATAAGCTGGACAACCCCATATCCTGAGATGATTTGGCTTATGCCTAGTCCACATCTCATAGGGAGTCCTAAGTACTGACTTAGAAGGCACCAAGTTCAGAATATATGCCGCTGTTTCCAGGGCATATCCCCAAAAAGATACTGGAAGAGTAGCATGATACATCATACTTTTGACCATTTCCATCAATGTCCTGTTCCTTTCTCTTAGCTACTCCATTCTGCTAAGGTGTCCCTGGTGCAGAGAGTTGGGATACTATCCCATGATGTACCATGTAGTCTTTGAATTCACCAAAGAGGTATTCTCTATCAAGATCCGATCATAAGGTCTTGATTAATTTACCTGTCTGATGCTCCACTTCAACCTTAAACTCCTTGAATTTATCAAAAGAGTCAAACTTGCGTCTCATCAGGTAAACGTAACCAAACCTTGTACAATCATTTGTGAAAGTGATGAAGAACTCAAAACCTCCTCTGGTTAGTGTAGACAATAGACCACACACATCAGTGTGAATAAGACTCAATACCTCCTTGGCCCTATCCGCCTTAGGGATAAAGGACCTTTTGGTCATCTTTCCCATCAGGCAAGATTCACATTGAGGCCAATTTTTCAATCTCAATGTGCCCAAAGGCCCATCATGGATTAGCCTATGAATCCTGGTTGAGTTGATGTGACCCAACCTTAGATGCTAAAGATATGAGTCATTGATATTAGTCTTTCTCTTCTTAGTTAAAGATTCAAATTGAGCGTTATTTAATTGATTATTAATAGGGTTTAAATAAAATAGATTTTCATACATGTGCCCAGTACATAATATTTCTCCATCTCTACTGATAGAAATACCAGAATGGAAAGATACATAATATCCTTGATTTATAGGTTTTGCAACTAAAATCAAATTCTGGTGAAAATCAGGTACATATAAAATATCTATTAAAACCACTTTTTTATTACAATAAACAACAAGATCCAACTCTCCCACTGCAAAGGCCCAGACTTGTGCTCCATTTCCCACGCATAATCCATGTTCGCCCTTCTTGAGTCAACTTATCTTTCTAAACCCCTCCAAGGAGTTACAGATATGATCAGTGGCTCCTAAATCAACAATCCAAGTGGAAGTTGATCCAACTATTGATATAGACTCTAGATAGAGAACATTACATGTGGGATTTTTCTTGGTTTGAAGATCTGGACACTCTTTTTCCAGTGTCCCTTCTTCCCACATTTAAAGCACTTGCCCTTCGGTTTGTCTTTGGGTTGGGTCTTGGCTACTGCGTTTCCTTTCTTCTTTTTGAACTTTCTGGGCCTAGACCCAATTCTTGAGGAAGAAGCCTTAGTAATCATGGACATTGAATATGGCTTTATGACCTTCTCTGCCATCTGAAGTTCTTTCATCAACCCAGTCAAACTCATATTTAACTTGTTCATATTATAATTTAGTTTGAACTGAGTAAAGAAATCTGGTAGAGATTCGAGAACCATGTCCACTTGGCTCTCAGGGTCAATGATAGCCCTTAAGATTTCTACCTCCTTGAAAGTAGCACTCATCTTGAGCATATGCTCCCTGACTGATGCTCCCTCTGCTATCTTAGAATTTATTATAGTTCAAAGAGCCTCCTGCCTTACGGGCTGGCTCTTATCTGCGAACATAATGGCCAATGAATGACTAATTTCATACGCAGAAGCCATGTGCTTATGTTTAGACTGGAGCACATTAGACATGAAGCTAGTATATAGCAACGTGCCATTTCATTAGCTTTCTTCCATGTCTTCGCAGCCTCTCGCTCTTTGTCGGTGGAACCTTCCCCGATCACAGGGCAGGTCTCATAAAAGACATACTTATACTCCTCGACTGTGAGTATTATGTTCAGGTTCCTCTTTCAATCCACATAGTTTGGTCCCGTTAACTTATTTTTATGGAGAATAACAGCCAAAAGACTAAAAGAACCTCCCACCATTTTCGAAAAATTGAAAAAATAAAAGAAATGATTTAGTTTGTGAAAATAAATTTGTGTACAAAAATTAATTTGGCTCTTAGGAAAACTGGCATAGCTTCTTTGGAAGATTAACAGTTTCCTAAGCTAAGTGTAATAACCGCCACAAATTAATTTCCCTTCTAGGTAATGATCTAGAGGATAACTCCATCGTGGGATGGCCGTTTTCTCTCATTTCCTATGGATATTCCTCGCACTATAACCTCCAACGTGGGCTGGCCGATTATAGAACGTGTCCCGGGTTATTAATTACATCCTTCCATTAGATCTAGATCCTTGTGGTATCTTCATCCTATACGGGTTCACTCTCAGGGTGACGCGAGGGGACCCACGATCTCTAATGAGAATCGTGATAGAAGTCGTGGGGCCGTTAGAACCCCTCTCCCACTTAGTCTTTTAAAATAAAGTTTTCTGGAAAAATATCCTTTTGAAATTTCCATTAAGTTTTTCTTTAACTTAAAAATAAAATATCCAAGTCCATCAAAATCTCTATGTTAAGAATTATATCATTTGAGAGATTTTTTCATAGACTAATTTTATTTAAGTTAAAACTTAATGATTTCAAAAATTTTCCAATTAAAACTTTCTCGAGACTTTGGTCTCAATTCTATTTAACAAAACAATTTTTCTTATGCAAAATAAAATAAAATGGCTTTTTATTTTAACTTACAAAAATATCTAAATCCAATATATTTTCTATGTCAATGACTAAATCCTTTAAGAAAATATCAAAGGATTAATTTTTGTTCAAGTTAAAATAACCATTTAATTTTTAAAGAAAAATATTTTTCCTTGTATAAATATTCCCAAAGAGTTTGGTCTTTGAGAAACCGCGCACATAGGTACACAAAATAAATAGCATGCCAGAAAACAATAAACGTTTCATACTTTTCTATTTTTATACCCAAGTGCCTAAATAATAGAATTAAACACATTAATTAATTAATTAATCATAAAATCCTTTACTAATATTTTTCATGCAAATATATTCCAAGAATATAAAATATTGAAAAAATATTAACTTCGCCTGGTATAAGATCCAAATTAAAAATTTTAAAAATAATTTTAAAAAATTAAAAATTTTAACTGGCGGTCTACTGCACCGACCGCACCTGATCCGAGCCCATTTGGCCTGCGGTCCACTGCAGCCGCGGTGCACCAGCCGCACCAGATCATCAGCCAGCCGCGACCCATGGGGTGCCCAAACCCGCGACCCACACTAGAAGACCGCCCGTTGACCCGCGCCCTGCTCCGCCTTTGCTGATCCGCACGTCCGCCCGACCTGCACACGGAATTGAATTTCAATTGCAATTTTTGCAATTGAAAACAGCTTCAATTCCTCTCAAATTGGCTCGGCTCCAAGGCTCCAACGACACGGCTCCTCTCACAGAAACAGTGGCGGCTTGGTGCAGCGGCTTGGCTTCATGGTGGCTTATGAACAGTGTCATCTTCTCCAGAATGATTTTCTGCGCGATTCTTCTACGATTTTCTTCTGCAAATCACTTCCTTTTGCTTCTTTGAACATTTTTCATTACAAAAACTTATCCAAACCAAAACTACAACCACCTATACCCATTTAAATTGGGTTTACACGATCAAAAGTCCAAAACCAAATTTCACAGAATGTTCTGTGAAAATTTACAGACAGCACGTCCCATACTATAAACAGCGAAGGATCATATGTTTAAGCTCCAAACAGTGTTCTTCTCCATTTTTATTAAATGACATGCTCCCTAAGTCAATCAAATTCATACTCTGATACCACTTGAAGGAATTGACATATACAGAGCATGCTTCACGGTGAACAGAAATGGAGAAACAAACAATATAAACAAAGCATGGCAACAACATGGTGACATAAAAACGTACCTCTTGGAGCCTTAAAACTTGAAGATTGAAGAAGAATGCTTTGAACCTGGAAAAACAGCTTCTTCTTCACCCGTCTAGTGCACTGCATTTCTTTCTGTTTCGGTATTCTCTTTCTCCTCCGATTAATGCTTAGCTTTCCAGTTCACAGAATATGACCCATCCATTTTTCAGGCATGGCTTCTTTAGTTAAAACAAAACCCAGTGAAGAAATCCAAGAGCCAGAAAACCAAACAGGCACACGAGAGGGAGTGACAGAGACTTTTCATTTTTTTTCCCTTTTTCTTTTATTTTATTTTTCCACACAAAAAGCCAAGAGTCATGAAACTAAAAATAAGTATTTTGATAAAAATAATATTCCCGGGATTTAATACCCGAATATTATTAACAAAATAAATTTTGATTTCACCCTAAACTCTTCTGAAATGTGTCCGAAAAAATCATATGGTCCAAGCTATTGAGCCAAAATAATATTTATTATTTTTCTTGAACCTGAAAAGCCCAAAATAATAAACATTAATTATTTTTCTTGGGATTAAATAAATAACCCAATAAATAATTAATGAACCCAAATGAACAAAAAAAAATAAACTTTAATTATTTATTTTTTTATATAAGTTAGGAATCTGGTGAATAGGTCTTTACTCAAAAGGTAATGCTAAAATAGATAAGTTAGGAATCTGTAGTAATACAGAAAATGTTGCACTTAAATTTTTCAGAGTTTGGCTAATATAATCTGGAAGGTCTTCCTCCATGATGCAATTTCTTCCATTTTTTGGGCATGCGAAGCGGTTGATCACGTCATCGTGTCTTTCCTCGAATAATGTACATACAAAATAGATTCACCTTGCAGTTCTTCAAGATGGTTGAAAGAAAAGAAGCACAAGCATCAGTCATGCGGCTGCCAGAGACATTTAGTACTTCCTGTTGGGTTTATAGCACTGGGCAGTCACTAATCCACAAATCATTAGAGCAAAGAATATTGTTGGAGCTATTCAAGTTGCACCTGAAGCAACTTGAATAACAGATTTAGCTGTAATATCAGATGAATAGAACGCAAAAAAAATTGCACTGGGAATAAAAATGTTTATGAAAGGTATATTTAGGAGAATGGAAAACAAATTCACAAATTTTGCTACACACTACAAGACACAACCATAAATTCTAAAGATAATAAAGGCCTATGTAGTAACACAATATAAAGAAAACATCCATTCAATTTCAGATTATACCAAAACCTGGAGCACTAAAAATCATATCGAGGGGGTAGTTACACTATTCAGCTGACCTGTATTGTGCATAGAGTTGCTACCTCGTCTATAGTTTTGCTATTAGTGAGAAGTGCGCTTTATTTAATTATGTATAGACTCAAAATGCTCCCTACATACAGATTTATTTGAATTACCCATCACATGCCTATTCAAATGCCTGACAAAGACTTATTTTTAACTATTAAAATATCTAAAAATAAGTCTACCAAGGAAAAAAGAAATCCATAGAACAATGACTAAAATATCATTCTCAGGTTATCACGTTCCATGCTGATGCAGTAGTTCCCTTCTATTGGATGGCATTTCTTGGTGTAAATTCAAATGTATCTAACAATTTCCCAGCACAGAGAAACAAATAAATCATGCACTCGTGATTCAATTGTAAGTTGTTCCATTACTTTCTCAATATGTTGTTAATTTTCAGAACAAATCCAAGAGCAATCATGATTCATTAGCAAACATTAGATACGTAAAGAGCTGGACCTGAAATTTCCCAAAAGCTTTTATAGCTTTGAGAAACCTCCATATTTTCCTTAGCATTATCTTGCTACAGACAAAAAGGGAAAGAACAACTTAGCTTTATCACAACCTCGTCTAGGTGCAAAACTGATATGCAAGGTGCCAAGTTCACTAGAAAGGAAAGGAAGAGAAATCGAGGCACTCTAATTACTTAAAAATGTAACCTTGATTTCCATCCAAAAGAGGACGGATGACACCTATTTATATGCTAACCACTAATAGAAATGGTGAAACTCAAACATAATTAACTTGAAGCTACCCAGCAATTACCAATTGATGCTCAACCAAACATGTTTTGTTATCCATGGACGATAAAAAAAACAAAAATCAAAGCCGAACTGTTCTTTGAAGTTACTTGTTTTGTTGATACACCACCCCCCCCCCCCAAAAAAAGGCACTTTATGTTTTCCTCTCAAGAAAGATTTCGTTGATCATTTGCCTCCAAATTTCAAAGCTTGAGTGCCAATAGTTCTCTCTCTCTCTCTCTCTCTCTCTCTCTCTCTCTCTCTCTTTTTTTTTTTGGCTGATAATGTAAACTTGCAACCAGCACCTTTTATGTTTGTATTCTTTCTGCAATTTTTATAGAGTTGGAAAAAAATTTCTCATATGAGTTAAACCAAGTACTATAACCATGAAACGAAAGAAGATTATGTGTAGATCACATTAGCAAACATCTTTCCACATGCATGGTAAATCATATCCTTCTGATAAAAAGGCAGAAAGATTTCCATATGCAAATCTAGCAATCAACGATGTCCTAAAGCCCAAAAAAGAAAAAAAGACATCTATTAGAAAGATGTATAATTTCATCTTTGGTTGCAAGAACCATGCAGACACCAAGTTTGCAAAATCCCTGCTAAATCCTTGAAGAATAGATGGCTGAATCTGCAATTTCTTGTAGTAACATAAAATTCAGGCATAAAATCACCAGATAGGGCCCCAAATAACATAGGAGTGATATAAAACATCAATTGCTCTTCATTCCAGAACAAAAATTGAGATAAAAATTGCAGAAGTATGTGACAAAAGTTTAATGATATCAACCAAAGTCATAGCTTTATTGCAAACCGAACACAATAAACAATTAAAAACTGAACTTACAGATTCACTTATATGAAACTCCTAATAGAGTTAGAAAACAAATAGCAGATCGCCATAAAAAAATTTTTTCCGACTCCAATCAAACAAAAATCCCCAGATATTGTCATAGAACATACCAAGGATGTTTTTTTTCCTCTAATTTACCCAGTAATCATTGTTCCTGCACCTTCATCAGTAAGAACCTCAAGAAGTAATGAGTGCTGCAACCGTCCATCAATTATACTAGCAGTCCGAACACCTTGAGCCAGTGACCTTACACAGCAATTCACCTTGGGGATCATCCCACCAGCAAGCTTCCCATCATCCATCATTTTCTTTACCCCTTTGATATCAATTTCCTTTACCAAACTCCCAGGGTCATCACGGTCCTCAAGAATCCCAGCCACATCAGTCAATAGAATCAATTTTTCTGCCCCCAATGCTGCTGCTAGCTCACCTGCTGCAGTGTCTGCATTTATATTATATGACTGACCCACCTTATCAGCTACAACAGAGGCAATCACTTGAATGTGATAATTATCAATGAGTGGTCGAAGTATTGCAGTATCCACACTGGCAATGTCTCTAACAAAGCCAAACTCAGCAGAATTAGGGGAAGGACTCGCAGTCATAAGGCAGCCATCAATACCAGATAACCCAATTGCAGTAGCCCCTGCCTTATTGATTAAAGCAACAAGATGCTTGTTAACTTTACCTACCAACACCATTGAGACAATTTCCATAGTTGAGGCATCAGTAACACGTAGTCCATTCAGAAAGTTGGGTTGGATTCCCAACCGGCCAAGCCACTGGTTGATTTCAGGACCCCCACCATGGACAAAAACTATACGGAAACCAACACAGGAAAGAAGAACCAGATCAGCTATAACTGAGGCCTGAAGCTTCTCAGATTTCATGGCTGCACCTCCATATTTTACTACAATTGTCTTGCCTCGAAACTTCTGAATGAACGGCAGTGCTTCAAAAAGGGTTTTAACTCTAGCTTGTTGAGGGGTGGAATGGGTTTCTAGTGCAATTAATGATTGGGAGGCAGTTTTGAGACATGAACTAATAAAAGGATTTGCATTCACTTTACTGTTGAAGTTCTTAACAGGGAAAGAGTTTGTGAATGTAAGATTGGTGTCAGGAAATCTGTAAGCCTTTAAGAAATGGGAAGAGATCAGAAGGGTTCTAGCAGCCAACATATTATTCTGCCTAACTGCTATTTAACTGAGCTTTTAGATATTATAATGAACCAAAATAAGTTGGTTAGAATCACCCCTAGCTACCAGGCGATAGGTTTTGCATTTGATTCACTTTTGGTCCCCTAATGTATCAAAAGCCAAATATTCAAACTATCAAAGCTGAATGCCTTTTCTGTGAGGATGGAGAAAAAGAAATCTACAATCAGATAAAGCAAAAAATATAGTAAGACGACCAATGAAAGTGCAGTACATTGCACTAGTTTTTGCACATGCGCCCATTTGGAAACAAAATTCACAAAAAATTGCTATGTAAGTTAGGAATCTGTAGTAATACAGAAAATAGATAAAGACCTATTCATTTTTATTCCTAACTTAACTCAAATGTCTATTTGTAAAGACCTATTCACCAGTGCAAAGTCTATTCTACATCACAATTGAGTTACTGCAAATATATTGTACAAAAAACACAAGCAATTCCTCAAAATTCCACAAGAAAATTAAATAAAAACAAAGAACCATGACTAAGATACAATAACATCAAAAATAAACTCAGATTCATGAATGATGTCAACATGGATGTCAACATTTAGGCCACGATGGCAATTGATATTTAGCTACTGTAGCAATGAAAGCATTTAAATGCAGCAATGAAAGCATTTGAAAATTTATGCCCAAGGAAAAAAATGCAGTACTTGACACCCAATATACTTACCAAATAATCAAACACACAAACCTTATAAACTACGACCATGATTAAGCAAAAAATGAAGCTAAATAGGCAAGTTAAGCATTTTTTTTATAGGTCATTTGTATTTTAAGAAACCAAATCTAATTTTAAAATTTCTCAATGGTTTGCTTTCAGTTTTCTCAATTTCAAAAACTGCTAAATGTTATTCAGTTAAATGCCACTTAATATGAGCAAGCTAAAAACAAGATTACATAAGAAAAGCCACCAACCTCAACAAAACTACGTTCCAAAATTTTGCACTTTGTTATGTGTTTACTAAAGAACCAATATGCATGTCCATGAATTGTACATCATACGTGGGCTTCTGATGGTAAACCATCATCACAAAGCACCGAATGGTTGCCCAATCATGCTTATATTGACGCCCAGTATACTTAGCACACAAATATGCTTTGGTTCATGACTTTGTTCATGACTTCTAACCAACTAACTCTAACTATTAAATAAGAAAAGCCACAAATCTCAACCAAACTACAGTCCAGAATTGTGCACTTAATTATGTGATTACTACACAACACAAAAAACATGCCCATGAATTGTGCATCATACGTGGGCTTCTGATAGTAAACCATCGTCGCAAAACACCGAATGGTTGCCCAATCATACTTATATTGACACCCAATATACTTAGCACACAAACATGCTTTTTTCCATGACATAATGACAAGATATTATTGTACTTATCCACTGTCTTCATTACATCAGCTTGCATTAACTATTGCAAAATATTACAATGGTATACCTGATATCTTCAATGCGTTGACATTCTAAAAAAATGAGAGAGATCCAAAATCAAATAGAGACAGGAAAATATAGTCTTTCCTCACTTCAACTTATTGTAAATTTAAAAAAAATAAAAAAACCTCTCTAAAAGACTTTCCTCAAATGTGTCACATGCTGCAAAATTTACTACACAACCCATTATGCATGTCCATGAATTGTGCATCATATTTATCATATGCTACAAATTGATTCCAATTTCTATGGTAGAAGCCCAATATCTTCATTAGCTATGGATCCTTATGGCAGTCATAGATCAAAATTCCCAGCTACTGACCATGTTTCTGTAGTTACTAGACAACTAAAATTCTGTTCCTGTCTGAAATTCTTCAAGAAAATATAATAATTATTTAATTGTGCGCTCAACAATTACAACACAATTATTAAAATATTTTACAACATGTCATGCACGGACAAATTCAGAAAACAGCATCTTCAGTCTACTTAAACCCTGTGTTTTAATGCATTTCACCATAGTATAAATACCTTAAAAAAGACAACATAATTGCAGCAGAAAGAAGGGGGGGGAAAGTCCAATAAACAATGGACATCCACACAAATGCAAAACAACCCAATATGCATGCCCATGAATTGTGCACCATACGTAGGCTTCTGATGATAAACCATCATTGCAAAACACCGAATAGTTGTCCAATCATGCTTATATTGACGCCCAATATACTTAGCACAAAAAAAGGCTTTTGTTCATGACTTTGCAACTCAAACAAGGACATTTTTCAACAGAACTCATAACAAAACTTTCCCAATTCAAAGGTCTATTCGTAAAGACCTATTCACCAGTATAAACGCTATTAAACACCGCAATCGAGGTAGTACCAAGATATTTTCTAAAAAACACAAGCAATTCCTCAAAATACCATAAGAAAATTAAATAAAAACAAAGAACCATGAATAAGGTACAATAACATCAAAAGTAAACTCAGATTCATGAATGATGTCAACATTGATGTCAACATCCAGATCATGATGGCAATTGATATTTAGCTAATGCAGCCATGTAATTTTCTGCTGTCAAGCAGTACCAAGAAGTTTATGTGCAGAGACATTAAGTGAAGAACAATATCCTCTGCTGAAAAGAGAATATTATTGACACCACAACTTCTTACTCAAAAACTGGTTTGCTTTCAGTTTTCTGAATTCCAAAAACTGCTAAATGTTATTCAGTTAAAATGCCACGTAAAATAAGCAAGTCAAAATCAAGATTTCATAAGAAAAGCCACTAATCTCAACAAAACTACGTTTCAAAATTTTGCACTTTGTTATGTGTTTACTAAAGAACCAATATGCATGTCCATGAATTGTGCATCATACGTGGGCTTCTGATGGTAAACCATCGTCGCAAAGCACCGAATGGTTGCCTAATCATGCTTATATTGACGCCCAATATACTTAGCACACAAATATGCTTCGGTTCATGACTTTGTTCATAGCTTCTAACCAACTAACTCTAACTATTAAATAAGAAAAGCCACAAATCTCAACTAAACTACAGTCCAAAATTGTGCACTTAATTATGTGATTACTACACAACACAAAAAGCATGTCCATGAATTGTGCACCATACGTGGGCTTCTGATGGTAAACTATTATCGCAAAACACCGAATGGTTGCCCAATCATGCTTATATTGACGCCCAATATACTTGGCACACAAACATCCTTTTTCCCATAACATAATGACAAGATATTACTGTATTCAAAATATACAATGGTATAATAATGATCTAATTGTGCGTGCACCATACGTGGATTTCTAATAGTAAACCATCGTCACAAAACACCGATTGGAACCCCAATCATGCTTATATTAACGCCCAATATACTTAGCACATAAACATGCTTCTTTCCGTAACTTTGTTCATGACTTCTAACCAACTAACTCTAATTATTAAATAAGAAAAGCCACTAATCTCAACCAAACTACAGTCCAAAATTCTGCACATAATTATGTGTTTACTAAACAACCTAATATGCATGCCCATGAATTGTAATGTGCATGACCATGAATTGTAAATATCTAATGAATAACGTAATCCATGCACTCAAAGACATTAAACATGCTTTTGTGTAATTAAAACCAAAGTTAAGTTATTGTGCATCATACGTGGGCTTCTGATGGTAAATCATCGTCGCAAAACACTGAATGGTTGCCCAATTATGCTTATATTGACGCCCAATATACTTAGCACAAAAAAAATGCTTTTGTTCATGACTTTGCAACTCAAACGACCACCATTTCCCCACAGAAACCATAACAAAACTTCGCCAATTCAAATGTCTACTGTAGCAATGAAAGCATATAAATGTAGCAATGAAAGCATTTGGAAATTTATGCCCAAGGAAAAAAATGCAGTACTTAACACCCAATATACTTACCAAATAATCAAACACACAAACCTTATAAACTATGACCATGGTTAAGCAAAAAATGAGGCCAAATAGTCAAGTTAAGCATTTTTTAATAGGTAATTTGTATTTTAAGAAACCAAATCTAATTTTAAAATTTTTCAATGGTTTGCTTTCAGTTTTCTCAATTTCAAAAACTGCTAAATGTTATTCAGTTAAAATGTCACTTAAAATAAGTAAGCCAAAAACAAGGTTACATAAGAAAAGTCACAAATCTCAACCAAACTACATTCCAAAATTCTGCACTTAATTATGTGTTTACTAGAGAACCTAATATGCATGTCCATGAATTGTGCATCATACGTGGGCTTCTGATGGTAAACCATCATCGCAAAACACCGAATGGTTGCCCAATCATACTTATATTGACGCCCAATATACTATGCACACAAACATGCTTTTGTTCATGACTTCTAACCAACTAACTGTAACTATTAAATAAGAAAAGCCCAAAATTTCAACCAAACTACAGTCCAAAATTCTGCACTTAATTATGTGTTTACTAGACAACATAATATACATGTCCATGAATTCTGCATCATACGTGGGCTTCTGATGGTAAACCATCGTCGCAAAACACCGAATGGTTGCCCAATCATACTTATATTGACGCCCAATATACTATGCACACAAACATGCTTTTGTTCATGACTTTGTTCATGACTTCTAACCAACTAACTGTAACTATTAAATAAGAAAAGCCCAAAATGTCAACCAAACTCAATATACTTAGCACACAAACATACTTTTTTCCATGACATAATGACAAGATATCATTGTACTTATCCACTATCTTCGTTACATCAGCTTGCATTAAATTAAAGCACACAACTTTGAAGACGCACTTTTTTGTGTAATTAAAACCACAGTTAAGCTATCGTACACCATACATGGGCTTATGATGATAAACTATCGTCGCAAAATACCGAATAGTTGCCCAATCATGCTTATATTGACGCCCAATATACTTAGCACACAAACATCCTTTTTTTCCATAACATAATGACAAGATATTACTGTATTCAAAATATTACAATGGTATAATAATTATCTAATTGTGCACTCAAGAATTACAGTACAATTATTAAAAATCACCCGAATAAATTAATTACGTCAATCCGGCTTTAACATGACATGTAAAAAGGTTTGTTCAAAAAATCAGAGCACAAATAACATAAATGGAATCCACTTTACTGGAAACAGCATCGGGTATTGGCAAAAAAGGTGGCAGAAAATGTCTATTTCAAAAACTTGGTTGGAAAGAGAATGTGATTATTTGTGATCTCACTAAAAGTGCTACAAAAAGTGCTGCAAAAGGTTGAAACGGTTTAGAAAAAAGCTTTATCCAAGAAGCCAATTGGAAATAGCAAGGAATAATGGCAGAAAAGAGGATTATGCATATCTAAATATTTAATTTCGTTACAACTCACAATCATAACAAACTCAACAACATTATACCACCTGTAAATGACAAAACTCAATTTTAAAATCTATATACTAGATATTTCATACAAAACAGGACACAAGTGAACAATTATACATGTTCTACACCCACGGAAAAATACAATAACACATAAATGAACTCTTCATCTTCAAAATTGACATAAAATTATTCAAAAATAGAAAGAAAACAAACTTACACATAATAGTTATTACAACATGTCATGCACAGACAAATTCACAAAACAGCATCTTGAGTCTACTTAAACTATGTGTTTTAATTCATTTTACCATAGCATAAATACCTTAAAAAGCCAAGAAAACTACAGCAGAGAGAAGAAAAGACTAAACAAAAGTGTAATAAAAAATGGACATCCACACAAAATGCATACCAACACAATATGCATGCCCATGAATTGTGCATCATACGTTGCCTTTTGACACCAGCAATTTGAAACCTATACATGTTTTATTTGAAAAACAAGATTTCTTGCTTAACTTTTGACTTTGTGTCAATGTTAGGTCTTGCTTTTCGAAATGTTGTTTTATTGAAGGGTTCTTGCAAATTGAGGTGTTTTTTTTTTCCCCCTGCACTTCAAAAAAAAATAAAAAAATTAGGTACTGCAAAGATATTTCCCAAAAAACACAAGCAATTCCTCAAAATTCCATAAGAAGATGAAGAAAACTTCCCTTCTTTACTGCCAATTTCTGGATGCTTTTCTGCGATGCTTTTTTGGTTTCTTCCATGAATCTTTAGAATTGCACAAAAATGATATCAACATTGTTTGAGTAGCAAACTTATCCTCAACCTCAAAGGTATATGCAACATCAACACCATCAACAACCATGTTATTCCTCACCGTCCCGTCTCTAACATCTACAACAGAGAAAATAGATTAAGGACCAAAGCACTTTAAAAATATACCAACTCCTATGCAGCTCCGATTGTAAAATAAGAAGCAGAAGCAAAGAAGACTAAACTCATGTAATAATTGGACCATCCATTACATTCAAGATACAAAACGAAAATCAAATAAGCGCTGGTCTTTTAACAATTTACTATGTAAAATAGGACCACAGTTAAGCAAAAAATAAGGCCAAATAAGCAAGGTAAGCATTTTTTAATAGGTGGCTTCTATTTTAAGCAACCAAATCTAATTTTAAAGTTTTCCAATGGTTTGCTTTCAGTTTTCTCAATTTGAACAACTGCTAAAAGTTATTCAGTTCAAATGTCACTTAAAATGAGCAACTCAAAAACAAGATTCCATAAGAAAAGTCACAAATCTCAACCAAACTACAGTCCAAAATTCTGCACTTAATTATGTGTTTTCAAAACAACCTAAAATGCATGTCCACGAATTGCGCATCATACGTGGGCTTCTGATGGTAAACCATCGTCGCAAAACACCGAATGGTTGCCCAATCATACTTATATTGACGCCCAATATACTTAGCACACAAACATGCTGTTATTCATGACTTTGTTAATGACTTCTAACCAACTAACTCTACCCATTAAATAAGAAAAGTCACAAATCTCAAACAAACTACAGTCCAAAATTTTGCACCTAATTATGTGTTTACTAGACAACCCAATATGCATGCATGTCTATAAATTGTGCATCATACGTGGGCTTTTGATGGTAAACTATCGTCGCAAAACATAGAATGGTTGCCCAATCATGCTTATATTGACGTCCAATATACTTAGCACACAAACATGCTTTTTTTCATGACATAATGACAAGATATTACTGTATTTATCCACTCTGTACGTTAGATCAGCTTGCATTAACTATTGCAAAATATTACAATGGTATACATCATATCTTTGATGACCTGACATTTTCAAAAATGGGACACATTCAAAATCAAATAGAGACAGCAAAATATAGTCTTTCCTCACTTCAACTTATTGTAAATTAAAAAAAAAAAACCTTCTAAAATACTCTCATCATACTTATCATATGCTGCAAAATGATTCCATTTTCTATGGTACACACCCAATATCTTCATTAGATAAGGATCATTATGACAGTCATAGATCAAAACGTTCAGCTACTGACTATGTTTCTGTAGTTACTAGACAATTAAAATCCTGTTCCATTCTCAAATTCTTCAATAAAATATAGTAATTATCTAATTGTGCCCTCGACAATTACAATACACTTATTAAAACATTTTACAACATGTCATGCACAGACAAATTCAGAAAACAACATCTTCAGCCTACTTAAACTATGTGTTTAAATTCATTTCACCATAGCATAAATACCTTAAAAAGGCAAGATAACTGCAGCAGAGAGAAGGGGGAAAAAAACCAATCAACAATGGACATCCACACAAATACAAAATAACCCGATATGCATGTCCATGAATTGTGCATCATACGTGGGCTTCTGATGATAAACCATCGTCGCAAAACACCGAATGGTTGTCCAATCATGCTAATATTGACGCCCAATATACTTAGCACAGAAACAATGCTTTTGTTCATGACTTCGCAACTCAAACAAGGACATCTTTTTCCCACAAACCATAACAAAACTACCCCAATTCAAAAGTCTATTTGTAAAGGCCTCTTCACCAGTGCAAAGCCTATTCTACACCACAATTCAGGTACTACAGAGATATTTCCCAAAAACCACAAGCAATTCCTGAAAATTCCATAAGAAGATGAAGAAAACTTCCCTTCTTTACTACCAATCTCTTGATGCTTTTTTGCAATGCTTTTTTGGTTTTCTTCCATCCTCTCTGTAACATCTACAATAGAGAAAATAGATTAAGGACCAAAGCACTTAAAAAATATACCAACTCCTATGCAGCTCAAATCGTAAAAGAAGAAGCAGAAGCATAAGAAGTAGAAGCAAAGAAGACTAAACTCATGTAATAATTAGACCATCCATTACATTCAAGATACAAAACAAAAACCAAAGAACAGCTGGTCTTTTCTCTTGCCCCACACAAAGAAAGGATGGGGACAGCAAAACAAAAAAAAAAGGAGTATGACCAAAAAAACTTCAAATATCTAATGAATAAGGTAATACATGCAGTCAAAGACATTACTGCCAGCACAAACTGTCCTTCCCCTAAAGCTCAAACATTTGACAGCAGCAACTAAACATGTAGACAAAAGCAGAACCCTTAATTCAAGTGGTTAATTACAATATACAGTTACCTTACCATGCTACCTAAAACCTACAATAACCAATTCCTGTCCCAATTCCCACCAGTGTAACTGTATATTGTATTCCAGAAGATAAACAACTACATAAAAAAAATAATAACACAAGGTAAATCTACCAAACAACTGTTAACTTATTAACTGACATTGTTAAAAGAACAACCTGTCCTATATAATTGTATTCCAGAAGATAAACAACTACATTAAAAAAAAAAAAAAAACAAAGGCAAATCTACCAAACAACTGTTAACTTATTAACTGATACTGTTAAAAGGACGCATCAAAACCTAGACTTCACCTACACCATAAGCATGCAACAGCTCAGATCGTTGACGAAACATGTATTTTAAACTCCATGAAATTCATCAAATTCCAATACATCCCTTACTAATGAATGGACCACAAAGTTAAATGACAATGATGCAAGATATCCATGTAAATATTGGTTTTACCTTTCCACGATTCAAATAATACCAAACGTATTGTCTCTCTCCATAGATATTGCTGACTCAGCCTCTGCTTCTGCCACTTCTGGCAACTCTTTCTCTCTGAAATCCTTCAAAAGAAAAAAAAGAAGCAAACTTCATTGATATACAGAAGAAAAAGAGAACCAACTTAACAGCAGAGTTCGTTGCTAAATGTTAAAACAAAAAAAAAAGGTTCTGAAATTAAAAACACCCAACAAACCAATCTGACTGAAATCAACATCTCATTCATAGAATCAAGCCGAAAACAGATTAAACAAAAAAAACCCTTCTGGTAAAATTTATTACAAGAAAATCACATTTCCCGACGAACTCTTACCATTCAAATATATATAACTTCAAAGCTGATCCTAAAAAATCCGTCAACAAGATTTGCTTTTTCTTCTGAAGAAAAATGTCTACACACAAAAAAATACCAAACCGCATCGCTAAAAAAACATCCACATCGCATACAAACCGTCATACTCGCGACGGAAAACAAACCAACCCTACATCAACGCTCACAGAATTGAACTCCAAAACAAAAAACCAAAACCACGATTACAAATTGCACACAACAGTATAAACCGTTGATAATTATCATAAGGTCTCGGATCTGAATTAACAAACAACAAACCCAGATGAGACTTCACAATGTTCAACAGAAAAAATGAAAATGACGAAGAACAAATGACTACACTGAAGAGAATCATCTCGCCGTTCTTACAACATCCGGATGCCAAAAAAAATTCAATCTAACGAAATCCGGAATCCAAAAGACAATTAAATCCACCGAATTTGATTGCTGGATTTAATTGGACTTCGTAAAAAAAAAAGCCCAATACCAAATGAACTTTCCAAGCCCAACAATTGATTCAAAAAATAATAAAACATTCTGGTTTTTTTAAAACAAAAAAAATAAATCAGCGATTTTTAATTTCAATACATAAAGTAGTAATTACATATTCAATATATATATATATATATATATATATATATAATATTAATACATAAAATTTGATATATATGTATATTTATATATAGCATTTATGTATGTATAAATATTTAACATTAATACATAAAATAAAAAAAATAAATAATGCTTAATTACAACACCTTAACAATTTCCAAATACACCAAATCATAAGCAAAATTCAATTCTTAATAAAAAAAAAGTTTGAAAAAATGTTGATCAATTGGAAATTAGAAAAAAAAAAACACATTAAACATAACATATCGTAATAATAAAAACCATACATTTAAAAACCAAAACTTATTCATATATTCATCATATTTAAAACCATAAAATCCAAAAAAAAAAATCTATATACAAATATATTACATCACAAAACTCAACAATAACATTTTCAAACAAATTATTACCACAATCTATGAAAACTAAATTAGGCTAATATTTTTTATATACAAATTAAAAAGATTTTTTTATCACTTTAAATTTTTTTACCTTCTCAACTACATAATCAAGAGTTTAGATTAATTAATCAAGATACAATATCATGCCAAAAAAAAATGACTATATAAAAAAATAATATAACATATATATTACATTGAAAAAAAAAATATAACCACAACCTATGACAATTAATTTAACAAAATCTTTTTAAAAACAAATTAAAAGTCCTCATACTATCACAACCTATTTAAAATTCATTGAAATAAAAAAAAAATCTATTTATCCCGAGCAACGCTCGGACCTCCGACGATCTTATGATATTGAAGAAATGTGATTAAAATACTTTCACATCCCCTGTTGGGCCTCATTACATTAGTCTATAACTATAATCACCATATCCTATCCGTTTCCATCTCAATGGGCCTGCCCTTTGATCTCTGAAATTAAAAAGGCTGAAATGAGGCGGAACTTTGGGCCTGTGACGTTTCTTCAACTCTTGCTTCCTCCTCCACCAATCCCTGTCTTATCAACGAATGCCGATGATATCTAAATGCCACAATTAACATGAACACCGCGAAAACAAACAAATAAATAACTAATTAGTTTCTTATATTATTATAACATACTTATTTTTTAATATTTTAAGGTTTTAAAATCTATCTTTTACTTCTTTGCTTTAAACCAAAAAATAAAATTATTTATTTTATCATGTAGTAGAGATAGTAACTAGTGACAAAGTCACAGCCAATAAAGTCAATTAATGAAAATATGATTGTAAAAGTTTCTCAATGATTTATAGTAAAAAAAAATCTAAATGCATAAGGATATTTAGTTCAAAAAAATAATTATAATATAATAAAATGATTAGAAAAACTCAAATATAAACTAATAATCAATATAAATGTCCACAATGATTATGCATATTATATTATATGACGAACTAATTATCTATTCTTTTTTGGACCATCTTACAAATTGTGGGGAGAAGTATTTTTCTTTTTGGAGTATGATTCTTGATCTTTTGGAGATTTGTGTTTGATAAATTTGTCCATAAGTATGTAAGGAAAGCAGCAAAATATCTAATATTTTTTTTCAACAAACACTATCATAACTAAAAAAATAATAATAATCTAATTAAAAATGTAATATAATGTGCTCTAGAAGAGGGGGTCAAAAATAACTCAAAAACTAATTATGTCACTATCTCAATTTTGTATATATAAATATTTGAGCCCTTCGTATAGCTTTTGTCATCTTTCTCATCTATAAATTGGAGGATGGGCTGTTTATTACAACATTTAAATGGTACTGCACAGCATTTATTTAATATTTTAATTAGTTAAAATGAACTTCATATAAAACAAAAATTCAAATCAAAGTTTATCTGTCTTATATATTATAATAAAAAGAAAATTAAAAAAGGAAAAGGAAAAACACAGCCTGGGCAAAGAATGGAAAGAATATAGGGAAGTTCCTCTTTCTCAATTCTGATATCATTGCTCGACGGGTTGTCTCATAACCAATGTCTGTCCGTTATTATTAGGGATGACAATTTCTCCGTTTAAATCAGAAATTTAGTCTGGTCCAATCCGTTTGGATCGGAGATTCTCCGATTTAAGCGAGGATGAACTTCCTTCCTTGGCCTGCCAACCGGGGACGGGGATTACATGATCTCTGTCCCCGGCCCAACCCGTCCCGATCCACTTTACACACACATATATTATATGTATATATAAATAAATTATATATATATATATATCCACACATATATATATATGTAAATTATATATATACATATATATATACACTATATAAATTATAAATAGATTATGTATTATATATATATATATATATGTAAAGATAAATTATATATGTATATAAAATAAAATAGAAAAGAAGAGAAAAAATAAAAAATAAATTATTAATTATTAATTTTACTCTTATTAATCTATTGATATGATAAATACGTGAATTATTGAAAATCACTACAAAAATTTTCTATATGATTAAAAATTTTGAATTAAAATATATTGGAGGCAAAAATTTTTTTTTTTTAAAATCTTTATAATCATTTCCGGACCCAACCAAGCCCCTGCTTCCTCAGGCCGAAACCAGAGATTGTTTTGTCCCCGACGAGCTGAGGGCGAGAATCCCCGCCTTTTCCCGTAACAAAGATGAAGATATGGAGACATATGGAGCCAGAATTTTTAGTCCCCAACCCGACCCCATTGCCATCCCTAATTATTGTCTCTGGCATTTTATATACACAGTTAATCATAAACCAGCAAGCAACGACAATTCAGATCAGAGGAACCCAATTTCCCATTGGTAAACAGCAATCAAACATTAATTTCGAACGTGCTGTCAATCCCTTGTTGATTTGATCAATTTCTTTTTCTTTCAGTATTATGAATTTATCATGTTTCTCCAAAAGAAAACAGTATTCGTCCACCCATCCATAAATCAACCGAAGCAAAAAGAACTTAAACAGGGCTACACTAATGGTCTAAACTTTCAACCACTTCTTTCAACTGGACAAGTTGACAAGGATTCATATCCAGCGTCTAAAGGGTAGTAGCAGCTACTATTACTTTCAAGTTCCAGCCCACACAAAAAGGGTCCAAAATCTTGTCAAAGTATTCACATCCTGCATCAGCTGTGTCACGATCTTTGCAATTCATTGTGTTGTCTACTTGCACAAAATTGTAGCGATTCTCCTCTTCCAACTGATAAAGAAAAGGATCACTTCTCGGTTCAGTTCCATATGGTTCAAGCATAACAGTTAGGCAAGGGGAAGGTCAACTATTGGCTCTTTTCTGGATTGACAGAGAAGTTTTCTTCAGGCTGCTTTTGCCACAAATAGTTAGTAGCTTCAATCCAGCTTGGACTAACCAAAAACTTTTTCTCCCGTATGGCCCAACGAGACTTTTCAGTTCCAGCATCCAAAGAGACTACATGGGTAACTGATGGGTCAATTTCTGTTGCACACGCAGCTCCTAGCTGTTCCGCCATCTTCCACAGGTGATGATTTTCTGCTGGAAACTGTGTGGGGAAAACACGGCTAAAGACAACTCTGCAGCCCTTTAATACTTCTTTCTTAACAGTTTTCAGCACCTGCCATGATAATTAGAAGTTGAGTTTCGTGTGAACACCCCTGATATTTAAGGAAAAAAGCTTCAAAGGATGGACAATATCATGAATAGCAATAAAAGGAAGGGAATAGGGGGGGGGAGGGGGGTGAGGTGGGGAAGGAAAAAGAGAAATGGGAATGAGATAACTAATGAACTAAATTTTCTCAGATACCCAAAATTCTGTCAAAATAGCTTTAAAGCTTAAAATCAGGAATAAAGAGAAACAGGGATGGGAAGAGGACCTACTGTCGAATAACATCCTTATTTGGTTCTTCAACAAAAATAAGGAGTTGCATTTCATGTCAACATCATTCATATTTTAGGAAAACAAGCATCAAAGGATGGCTGATGTTATGAATGATGAAAGGGGGAAAAAAAAAAGTACGGTCGAGATAGTTACCAAACCAAACTTCCTCAAATACCCAAATTGCAAGAGAAACAAAAATAGTTTTAAGGCATAAAATCAGGAATACAGGGACACAAGGAACAGAAGAATTGTTACTGTGCATAAAATTACTCCAGTATTTGCAGCACCCAATGAAAATACTAGATATAGCTCAAGGTTTCTAAAACTAAATTATTCAGAAAATGAGCAACCATCTCTTTAAAGTGTAGTTGAAAATAGAAATTAGACGACTCTATAAATATCTTTATTTTTCCTAATCTCCCGAAAAAGATCTAATATATAAAAACAGATCAAAATGAAACATAATTACCATCACCCACTGCTTCTTTGTACAGATATAAATAAAAGCAAATGAACCCAGAAAATTCCATATGTAACTGACAGAAATGATAATCTAAAAGCGAATCCTAATGATATTAGTCACTATGCTTCAAGTATGTTACAGTTTAGGCAAAACATTTTCATGCTCAATGATGAAAACACTGCAGTAAACAACCAAAGAAAAAGAAGGGAATGCAAAGGACAAAAGAAGGAAAGAAAAGTCGAGTGCCATTTGAAAAAAAAAGGGGCGAGATCGGAGGAAAATATGTTGGTAAATCAAGAATTCTATGAAAGTTTACCTGCCTCACATCCTGGTTCAACAGACTCACCTCATGCTCCTGTACAGAAAGACCTGAATCACGACTTTGAGTGACTTAATGTAATAGAAACTCAGAAAACCATAGATGCAAGACCTACAGTGTTGAAAAAGTTACTATGAATCTGCTTCAAAACTCTGAGAACAGAAGCAAGGGCTCCATCAGTCTCACTTTCATCACTTCTTAATTGAGATAGTGATTTACAATTGAAACCAAATTGACGACAACTTGAGGCAAAGAAATGATATCTTTCCATCAATATCAAATTATCCTTGTGTTTTCCCCAAACCTAGATCATCGAGCAACAAAATTATCAGCTGTCTGGGCATGTAGATAGAAGAAAACTTCTAGAAGTAAATAGTTCAAATGTGAAAACATAAAGGTCATGACAAAGTTCCAAAAGAATCGGGAATTCTCAAATATATACATTGGATAACGGTCAAGGAGCAGAAAAGATGGCATGTACAGATGTCCAGGCTACCTTTTAGAGTAGCACAAAGAAAAACAATAAATAAACAAATAAAATCTCTGTTATTATGCTTTCTAGTTCCTAGGGAAAGTCTAGATTATATACTTAACTGGCAGAGAAGTTTTTCTAAACAGCCTAAAAAGCAGAGAAGAGGCCCTTATTACTGTTTGAAACTCAAGTGTTTGAAACTCAAGCTTCATCCTTAATAAAAGGGAAGAATGAAGAACCCTACAACAGGAATGCAATATTAACTTAACAAACTTCATGGAGCAAATCACAACATTTCAAAATAATAAACTGATAGTGATGGCAATACTGCATCATCCCCATTGAATGCACAACTAGAAGGAGGCAACGCTTTTGCCAGGTTGTTATAAGAATATATGCTAACGGTCATAAAATATGTGCACACATGTCAATAAAAATAGTTGGATGAAACTTAACAATTCCTGGTGAGAGACAACAGTTGACATGAGAGCCACCAAAAATAATCTGATACAGGAGACACTGATGATTGTAAACCCCAAAGGAAAACAATTAAATTGACACAAATCCATGCCTAAACTCCATCAAAGACTCTGATATTTCAGAAAATAATCAGACACCAAGAATAAAGCATATTTATCTGGAAGTCAGACACCATAAAATGCAAGTACTAGTTATAGTGATACCACTTCCGTATCATCAAGGATCAGAACAGCACTTTCTTGCCCCAAAACAACATCAAGGCCTTTTTGATGCCTCTGTGTGCAATCCCCTTGTGCAATCACTCTGGAATGGAAATACGCATCTCTGGGATCAAGCAGCTTTGCCATTTGTAGAGCATATGCACGTTCACCCATTGTGTATATGTACATCTCAAATAACTTGCTTGCTTCTTTCAAGAAGGTATGCACAAAGGGCCTTAGCTTGGTCATCATGTGCATGAAGTCTAGTTTATAAAGGCTGCTCTTTAATGAATCTGACAATAAAAAATATCGAACTAAATTTTCTGCTATCAAAATCAGAATTTCTTACCAAACACCCCGCCTCAAAAATAAAATAAAAGGAAAATTTTCTTTAAATAAGTTCAGAAAAGGAGAAAAAAATAAAAAAGGTAGACAGATAAGAAAAATCAGCAGCAACATTGAAAGAACAAAAAATGTTCAACACAATTATTTGCAGCTATTATAGTATCCTCTACATAAGAATAGAGAAATTGATGTAATTCTGAGTAAAAACTAATTAATATGGTTAAACCACTATACAAAGTACTTGCCACTAAAACGACTAGATCCAATTGCCCTTTAGTAGGTATTCGGGTTGGTGGATTTAGTAGTTATCTATTTAAATTTTTCTGTCTAATTGTGTCATGTCGTGTCAATTCGTTTTAGAATACGAACACGACATGAAAATAAACGGGTTGACATGATACAACACGTTTATTAATCGTTTCATGTGGGTTGCCCTGTCGTGTGTAATTATTCCAAATTGACAGGATCCGCCAACCCGAACACGACACGATTGCCACCCCTACCTGTAACAAGAGATTTCTTCTTCTAAATCCATGTGAAAACAAAAAGGGTAAAAAGAATGTTCATGTCAATGCTAATTAGCTCTGCAAACTATCAGGTTTTCCTTTCTCACAACTCAAGCTAACATCCTAGCCTTCAGAAAGAACTGGTACAATGGCATTTCTGTTAGCTTCAGGTGTTCTGAATTAGTCTTATGGTGTATACACAGAAATGCTGGTAAAAGAAAACAACAAGAGCAATTCTGAACAGAAGGAGAAACTCTTAACATATTTCGATTGAATTTCCTATTTTAGTATTAAATATCAAAAACTCGGCACACTAAAAGTACGCAAATCTGCAAAAGCAAGAAAATTGCACAAGATCACCATAAAGCTAAAGTCATACCTGGAAGGTTCTCATGAGTACCTCTCAAGTATCCTTCTTCCTCTGTAATATCTAAAAGCCGAGTTGAGTTAAGCAATGTGTGATCTAAATCAAGAACCAGGTAAAGCTTTTTATCACGAAATAGGTTCTTCAGATCTTTCTCACGTAATCGAGCAATCTCGTCATTAGCAAGCCTTAAATTCTGTAATTAAAATGCATCAATCAAATTATTTCAGCATGAGATGTTAGCATATTTACATGAACACTTCAAATTTCATATCTGGCTGTCAATAGCCCCATGTGACAGAATACCCAATAAATAATGCAATCCATAGAGATTACCACAGAATAGAGGACAAAGTTCCTTAACAAACGAACAAAAAATAAGAACTATGAAACATAATTCAGATTACTCTTAACAGGTCAAAATATTCGAATTGAAATTTGAAGGGAAGCAAACACTATTAGATTGTTCATAAAAGAATTGGCCAGACTTTCAAAATGAAAATCAGACACTTTTTGGCTAAATAGATAGACAAAATACTCTGAACTCCACCAGAATGACACATTAGGCTATTAAATGGGTATTAGGAAGTGAAAATATTCAAGATTATAACCTTATGTATGTAGCCAAATGCAACGCCAGATTCCTCATCCATGTTCCGCCCACACCGGATACATAAACCGCCAATAAAACCAGGATGTGTGCATTCATCTTTCTCTGGAGATGCTACTGCATAGAACATGGAACAATTTGCAATATTATTGAGCTCTAGTCAAAATTGTACAGCACATTCATTTTTTTTAAAAAAGTAATCACATTAAAAAATAGTGGGTGGTCAAGATGTTTTTTGCACCAAATTGAACGAGAATTTCCATGCACTGCCAATCAATGTAAAATATTGCATTTAAGTGTGCTATGATTATTATCACATAATCTCATGCATGATTTTTGGCAGATATATTTATGTGACATAAATCTAACATGTTATTGCAAGCTTTTTAATACAAAAACAGCCTGACACTGCATGAGCTGTACATCCATAGAATTAATACATTCACAAAAAGACTTGAAATCAAATGTCCAATTTCAACATATACATTCGTAATAAAATAATTCAACATAGCAACATTCTAATTCATGCTGAAAACCAGGAGATGGACAGATTCACTTAAATATGGTTTCCATTCTATAGCATATTTTATAATTCTTGAAAAAAGTAGGACATTCTATCACCTCTCACATCCCATTGGAATCAAAACTTGAATGCACTAAAAATGAGGATTTGGACCAAACAAATGAAACATTTGTTATAGGGTTCTCGGGAAATGCCAAAGATATTACTTATACTTTGCACTTCGTATTAGATGATATCCCTCTGAAAGGCTTATCCTATATAGCTATCATGCTTCGCTGTCAATATCATAAACCAATGTGATTGGCCGTCTACTAAAACCTTGTTCTGTTAGCATTATACCATTTGCTCCCCCCCCTTCCCTTGTGGGGCTTCCGATAAAGACTTGAACCTGAACTCAAGTAATGTTTAATCCAACATATCTAATGAATGTACACGACATTTTCTTACAGGTCCAAAATTCAAATATCAAGACGAAGTAAAATACAAGTGCCAAACAAGACTGAACAGATCCCAGAAAACCACTGAGAAAAAAGAGAAAATTAAGAAGATTGCACACAAGAGGTGAAAACTACTAGTACTTCTCCTCTAACTCCAAAGAATTAGTTATTAAGTCCTAAAGTGGACAAGGGTGTAAAGTACAATTCAGGGTAAACCAAGGGACAAGTACCCTGATAATGTTCAGCCGATTGTAAACAATTGCCAACTACAATGCTCCCAAATAATTAATATTCAAAATAAACACTAGAAATCTATAAAGTGCATTACTCATCCACTATGAAAAAAATAAGACATAAGCCCAATGGCAATATTAACTATCATGTCTAAAAGTATAACCTGAAACTACCGCTTCTTCTCCATGAGATGTTGAACTTTGTGGATACCTTGTGCTTTCAAGAACTTCAACTTTGCGCCTTTTAATCCTAAGATAAGCAAAAGTTAAAAGAAGTTAAAAGAAAGACGGGAAAAAAAAAAAAGGCATGCAACTTCATCTTAGGTACTTTTGAGTAGACACCTCTCAAGATCTGAGATATCAAAACCGTCATCACCACCATTTTCTTCTTCCCCTACTTCCTCTACTTTTTCTGGATCTGGATCTGGTGACACATCAGATGCAGAATCCAGTTCCGTATCAAGAAAGGCTGCAAAGTCATCACTGCTTGTACTTGATGAATGAACTGGTGAATCCGCAATTAGACTCATCTGTGAAGAGGCTGGGGCCAAAAAACACAAAACTGAAAGCTTTGAGTATTTCCAGGAAGATCTAACCTTAACTGATTGGTAAATGCGCGGAACTGTTAAATATTTTCTTTAGAAAAAGGTCAAAATATAAAAAACACAAGTAAAAATACAACAGGAAAAGTTTAAGGGCTTATTTGATGACTCGATTCGATACTTAAAATTAATCAAGTTCGTTAAATAATGGACATTGTTAACACTTATTTACTTTAGTGCATTTGATAACAAATTTTTTATTATTACTTAGTTGCCTAACGCAAATGAGATACTTTTATAAATTTCAAGTGAATGTTAATTACTTATATTTAAAATCTGAATGTGCTCATTTTCCACTGTGGGATGAGTAACCAATGTTATATGCCATAAATATTACTGCAATGCCAATGACGACAGGAAGAACACAGGATACTAATTTCTTCACCATTTGTGCTTTTTCCTAACAAAACCCAAAATGCATGCCTAAGGCTAATATAAAACTTGCATAGCATGTCTGATGCGGGACAAACTCTTTAAAGCTGCCCTCACAAATATGTACTAGAACCTGGTAAGGTTTATGTAGGGGAACTTAGCTGAAAATAGCAGTCAAACACGGAATCGGTCTAACATGAAAACAGAGAATCAAATAGGGCTTTAATGTGGAAGCTAAGTTCTGAGTGTTGTAAATAACAGCAAATTAAATGACAACAAAGTAAAATTAAAGAACTCTTAGCATCACACCAAGAGTGGAAGATAAACCCTAGGAGTCACGTCTCATGCTTGATTGTATCACACAATCATGATTAGAACATTCTGTAGACTCTTTTATTGATTGAATAAGAAAGACATACATAAAAAATAGAGAAATTTTCTATCTAGATCCTCAAAAACCAATTCCTAAACTAACTAGAACTAGACACTTTAAAACTCTAAGCCAATAATACCTAGGATAACTAAACAAACTCAATTTAGAAATCCAAACCTAGAACATAAACTTAAAACTCTTGGGAAACTTCCACAAGCTATAAAATTACTTACAAAAGCTAAATTGTAGCATCATTGCTTGACTTAGAACTTTTTGTGTTCTACATCAATATCCCAAATACTGGTAATTGTCTATGCAACAGTTTTCATGTTCCAAGATGGAAGCTGCCGAAATATGCAATTGTTTTAAAGACTAAATTCAGACTTTTTGATAGTATTACTTTGTTAAGATATTATGTAACATCCTACTAGTTTGTCACATTCCAGTTAAAATTTGGAGCCACAACTTCAGGAGAGTTTGGTAACAACAGACGGTAATATTAGAAAATGAAAGACAAGCTTAACCTTGGACTTTCGAAAAAGCATGACTACTTTTTAATCAGAAGAAGGAAGCACAAGTAACAGGAGAAAATGTATATGAAGTAGCCCAAACCATCCAACTATTTGAAGATACCCACAACCCAACAAATAGCAACACCAGTAGCAGCATGAAGCTCCAAGGATTAACTTGAAGAGGTCACCACATAAACAAAACAAACTATATGCTTACGAGAATACTAGATGAAGTGCCAGAATTTACATAAAAATCTTGGCTTTGTTTCTGAAATTTTGGCCATTCAGCATTTGAACTCATTAAATCAATGGCTATCATAAGCATAGCAGCAACTACACAGAAGCAAAAGCTACTGTAGGCAAGCATAACAGTAAATAATGCTCATAACTAGCAATTTGACATATTATGTACACAGATGGAAATAACACATCATAGCCCACAACCTAATAGTTCAAAACAGTAACATCATAGACAAGGACAAAATGGGTTGCTAACTAAGGTGTAAGCATTCTAAAAAGGGGAGTATTATTAAGGAGCATTCTATGGCCAGCATCAAAGCCATCATCAAAGGAGAAAAAACATGCACATCCACCAATGCTATCGAATAATTACTTCAGCAAGAAAGAATAATCGAAATATTCTACAGAAGATCAGCAAACAGCTATAATTAATACGAGGGATATCAATCAATGAAAATGCAAGAAATTGACAAGAGTAGCGCAGAAATTAACCAGAGGGAACTGCGGCGATGAGGAGTGAAGAGAACGGCACCGAACGGCCCTAGAGAAAGGGCCGGTGAATGGAACAGGATTGAGTCGAGAGCGGAGGAGACGGTTTGTGGTATAATTTCAAGAACCCGCCTGAACTGAACTATTGGCAAATAAGCACTTCAACAATTGAAATTGATCATTGATATTCAAGTTGAAGAAGATGGCTTTTGAGGAAGGAAAGAAAGAGAAGAAAAAAGAGAATAGGGAAGGGAATGGCAACGGTGGCAAGGAGAAGGAAAGACAAAAAAGAAAGAATTGGGGAAGAAGGGTTGGCGGCAGAGAAGAGTGACAAAGCTTCAATCGGGGTTATCAAATTCTTGAAAATACTGCCTCGTAAGAGAATCAAATGTTAAATGGCCCGGACTTCAGTAATTTTTTGGCTTTTTTTTTATAAAAATTAAATTTTAAATATTTAATATTAAATTCTAAAAATTAACGTTTGATATAATTATAATTTATTTTTATATTATATATGTATTTTCCTTTTTTTTTAATTTTTAATCATTTATCATGAATTTTTATATTTTATTAGAATTGTATGGTTCAAATTTAAAAGAACATTATTTAGAAAGTTCCCCATCCTACATGTGCAAACCCCTCCCCTTCTACTTTCCTGTTCTCCACCTTTCCAATTCTTACTCATATGGTTCAAGAGAAGGAAGAAGAAAAAAAGCATAAGATGCTCGGTATAATGGTGTCAAAAACACCGTCTCTCCCCCATGTTCAATTCCTCCTTTTGGATAGTTTTTCTCTCGTTCCCCTTGTCACTCTTCTCTCTCCTTTTTGTTAGTGCCTTCTTGTCATGCCCTGTACCCCTGTACCCTTGGGGCAAGGAACCGTTGGTACACCTTCTTGATAACACCTACGAATAACTATTTTGTTACTATTTCTACTATTAGTTTATTATTGCGATACATGGAGTAATATATTTAATTTATTTTTATTATAAATAGATTATAAAAAAAATTAGTAAAAAAATATAAAGATATATAGTAGCATTTATCGAATTAGATAATGTATTGCTTCTTCCAAATTGAAACAATACAATTTACCTTTGACTATTTTTTATTCAATATAATCAACAAAAAAAATTTAATTGTTATAATATTAATAAATAAATTTAAAATTAATAATGTAAAAAGTTTATAGTATAAATTTATTTTTAATTTAAAATTATTTATGTACATTGCTAATTCATTGTACTTCTAATTCATGAAGAGTTTCACAATTGTATACACATGTTGTGAAAATAAACAATTGCATTGTTTCTATTGCTATCTCAGATATACTGTTTTGCCAACTTGAGAAATACAAGCATGTGAAGCATTGATAGATATTATGAAGAGAGACAATTTTGTGTACTTATTGATGAATCTTTCATGTTCTTTATCCCCTTTAGCAATTTTATCTCCATATTTATGTATGGCTTCTTCGACTTCTTCAAATTCAGTGCTCTAACCTTCGACTTTATGACTCCTCCAAGTGCTCCAACCGAGGATAATATGCTCAAACTAAGAAAAAGAGAATAAGCATAGCAAAATGGATATGCCCAAACAAATATTCTTACCTCTTAGTTCGTCAAAACAATTCTACATATCCATACAAAGAAAGAAAAGGAATTGGTACAAAAAACTCTCTGTGAATATGTTATTGATGAATGATCATTTATTTACACTTCAAGAGAAAAATGTAGTGATCACTATCAGAACGGGAAGAAGGGAAAAAAAAAAGTAGAAATTACTTCCTCGCTAAAATCCACTTTTGGCTAGGAAACTTTTCTAACTAGATCAATTGTAAAAAACTGGACACACTTCCTCGCTAAAGCCCATTGGCTAGGAAATTTTCATAACTAAATCAATTGAAAAAAAAATAGTAGAAAGCATTTCCTCGCTAAAGCGGTAGGAAAATTTCCTAGCTAAATCAATTGAAAAAAAAAAAAAGTGGCTACAATTGAAAAAAAAAAAAAGTGGTTTTTGGCTAGGAAATTTTCCTAACTAAATCAATTGCAAAAAAAAAAAAAAGTGGACACACTTCCTCCCACTTTTGACTAGGAAAATTTCCTAACTAAACTAAATCAATTGAAAAAAAAAATGGGTACATTTGCAAAAAAAAGAAAAATGTCAAATTTTTTTACGTCCAGGAAGGCTTTAGCCAGGGAGTGCTTTAACTTTTGTAGGCTATAGCGAGGAAAATCTTACTTTTGGTTAGGGAAATTTTCTAACTAAACTAAATCAATTGAAAAAAATGGCTACATTTGCACCCAAAAAAAAAGGCAAATTTTTTTACGTCCACAGTTGTTTAGTGTTTGTATTCTTTTCAACATGCTTTGTTTGTTTGTTTGTTTGTTTGTTTGTTTGTTTTTTTTTTTTTTTTGCTTCATTAGCAAGCGTAGTTCCCTGAAAAGGCTAATTGTCATGTGAATGCGCAGTTCAAACACTGACTTCCATCATTGTTATGCTGAACAACCATTCCTTTTTACAATGGAAATGAAATTGTTCAGAAATCTTATTTTCTTCATATCTCCTCAAAATTGGTTAAAATGTTGAATCTTGTATTCATATCAGCTATGCATCGAAAAAGGAACCTACAAATATTGAAAAAAAATACATAAATAGGTATGAAAAAGATCATGTTCTCTTTGATATTCCTATGCTTCCAATGCCTTCATTCAGTAAAACTGAAACTGATTAGTAATAGGGGATTCCTATGCTTCCAGTGCCTCCATACAAATTTTTTTGTATGAAAAATCTGATGAGTGTCAATATTGCCAAGAGCATTTTTGTCAAAAGCAGTGACAATGTAGATCAAATAACATATGACAATTATTAATAGAATTCTCTCTCTCTCTCTCTCTCTCTCTCTCTCTCTCTCTCATATATATATATATATATATATATATATATATATATATATCAGGTTATAGCATATCTAACATAGCAGGATTTATCCATGATTTTTTAGCCTAGAAGCCAAAAACCCGTACATGGCAGATAGATAACATAAGTGTCAGACATGTATCATCATTTGTTCTATGTAAGGCCTTTTTTCTGCATATTTATCAGATAATATGCTTTCAATATACATATATAATGGATAAATAATTGTGAGGACATATTGAACTGCAAAAACAGAATTATGAGCCATATAAACTGCTCTTAAGATCCAAAGTCTAGAACTACTAAGGCTAGAGTCATACTCATTGTATTGGAAACAAATGCCAAGGCTTTCATGAATCTATTTTCTCTATTGTGGTTTTAGCTTGTGTTGCACCAAAAAACTTCTTTTTCATATATGTTCCTTCTGTATTCAAATCAAGGCTGTCTTTCTTATCACCACTGACTTGGGATCTATAAGACAATAGCAAATCATTAGTTCTAATGAACCTTTTTTTTTTTTCATACAGTTTCTGAATTATGGTGTCCATTCATACCGTGGACGCCCTAGTATATTTTTTCTTATTGATTTGGCGTTGTAGTCTCAAGCGTCCTCTCCGTCTCTTTGTCTTCTTCAACTTTTGATTGCTTTTCGGGTTCCAAAACAGCCTACTATATAATCAAATATATTTGTTTTAGCAACTTTTTCATAACCATTTTTACATGATACATATATTTATATTTATCTATCTATCTTTCTATCTATATATATATATATATATTTCTATTTCTCTTTACATTTATACATACATACATACATACATACATATATATATATATATATATATATAATTATGTCCCACGATATATAGATGTGTATTTATTTTACCTTGGAATGATCTTCAGCATTGTCTTTCATATTAGACAGTTGGTAAAGTCGATTCACGGTAAAATTTTCTCTTATTTGGCCACGCGTTTGTTCATTGAATCTGACTTGGCATATGTATGTTCTGCCTACTATGTTCTTCAATAGTCCAGGTACAACATCATCAATTCCTTCCTATAACACAGTCAAGAATATCGAAGCACATATGCCAATAGTTTTCGTATAAATATGTGATGGTTTTGTTTTGTTTTTTTTTTTCAACAAAAGATTTGGGAGGAGATGTTATTTACGCCTCTGCCACTTTTTGAGCAAGTTGAGTGATTGTCAATCCCACAATATGCTCCACATCTCTATCAAATATATAAAATGTGTTTGCATTGTGTGGTCAGCAACAATCAATTCAAGTCATATCTATGTGAAAAATGTCAACATATGTATTTCTTAACATGGTTATCAAATTCAAACACTTCTACTAAAAAATATATATATTTTTTACGTATTATTGGTACCTTGGAGTTGGATAATCTTCTATTCTAATACATGATTCTCATGCTAATTTTTTTCCATAAACTTTCAATTTTTTTTCTACATTTTTTGCAAGAATTATAACTCCAGCCATTGTATGTGTCAATTTTTAACACTGTTATGCAACTATAGTATGTCGTGTCCTAACATGATAGCAAATTTCCATCAATATGCTATAGTTTATTTAGGAAAAATTCAGCAATAATTTCAAGAACAAACTATACCATTTTTTCTCCACTCTCGATAAGTTGGTTCAATTCAGCCAATGTTTTCTTGTTTTTCTCATAATGTTCTATAGTCAACACCACATATGCAATTCTCAATTCTGTTGGTATTTCTGTTTTGTGATTTACTTCACACCTATTTAGACAATGAAAAAGGAAAAGTCTTTATACGATCATCATATTTCATATTTTCTAGCATAAATGATTTTGATAATTAGCGAAAGTCACATACATTTGTTAGAAGTCGTCAACCTCACATATTTGCAAGTCAACATAGATCCTTATTGCACTGCTGCTTGATATTGCTGCATTTCCTTGATTATTCTTCATTATCATTGATGTAAAAATTCCAACTTGCATAGTCTAGCTACTCAGCATATCTGTACTTTGTGTAACATTTGCTTGTTCACCCCACAATGTTACCCGTAACTCCTTTCCTCCGCATTTTTTTTAATAAATTCAATAAGTAATCTATATATATATATATATATTGTATATAGAGATATATCCATTTCCTAGCTTGCAATATTTAAATGTTGCAAAACTCACTTATGATCTTTAATAGTTATGATTTGTAAATCAATATGACTTCATATTCGAAACCTTTGTTCAATAGATGACACTCCTGTTATCATGCCAATCACATCTGAACGAGCAAAAGTCATGCGATCAATATATTAAAAAATAAAAAATAGCTACTAGAACTGTAACATTTGTAACAAATATCCTTTATGAGCTGATAAAATGATCTTGTTATGCTACAAAAGCAACCATAATATGAAGCACGCCACAATATTCCAAGATATATATATTTACAGAAGCAAAACATACGCAGGTGCAACACATTAACATCAGTCATATTTCAACTCAATGCAGTAGAGGATCATGTCAGGGTAGTAGATTGCATACTATTGCTTCTGTAGCAGCAGTAAGGCCAATGTACTGGGACAGTTACATTAAGTTCTGTAAAACATGTCTACAATGTTTCCATCAATAGTTGCATTTACCACTGTCCAATATCTCTTCAAAAAGTTTATGTTCATAGTTAATGCACTACAGTTTTGCAATTCATTTATCCCGTTGCAACACAGCTTTGTGGGCATGATGGTTACTTATCAAAGCTGTAACACATCTATACCATTGGAGGAATCGTTTCTTCAGTAAATAATGGAGAATTTTCTTCTATCACATATTGGGATATAAACAACAGTACATATGTTAAGGTATGATAACTAACAGCCTTGAATCAAATTCTTCACAATTTATTGGCTTTGTGACAACATGACCCCCGCACATAATTAGTTGTTTGAATACATTAACATATCATTCACAGGTCTCCACATCATGAGTTGTTCAAAATCTAAAATTTTCACAGGTCATCTCAAACACATTATATGAAGGTATGCTGTAAACAACTGTTACTAAACAGGAATTCCAATGACAAAACCAAACAAAACAAAAAAAGACCATTCAAACTTCCAGATTGTTACCAACTAACAGAATGATGTCTCCAACCCAGGATTCAATTTGTTCAAATGACATAAATATGAATTTATGTCTTGGAATCTTTGGTAAGTCCTCAATTTTCCTGAAGAAAGTGGGAAATAGCATAAGGTGATGATTGTGCAGCCAGATATAATCTTCATCAAGATCGATAACTATAGAATGGAAAGGTACCTAAGCTATTCCCGTCTTATGCGACCTCTACCAACCAATGATACGATGTAGGATTCATTTTTTTCATAATAAACATCAAACATTATTTGCTTCCAAAGTTGAGCTTTTCATTTTAATAGAAATGGAAAAGAAAGAGGAACTTTTGGACATTAGTGGAAGAACAGTTCATTTCCTATTTCTATTCTAGGTATCAACATTAGCTTATATGGCATTGCTCTTAAATAATTAAAATAACATAACATATTGAATTTTTAAAATAACATTGCTTCTCTAGATATAACATATTAAATTTTTTACGCACTATATACATGGAAACAAACAAACACAGATATCCTTAGCAAGCACGGCTATTGTATAGTGCAGAGGAAATCTGAAGCGCATTTGAAGAACTGAAAATTCAAAAAGAAAATCTCAAAACAGTAACAATACAACTCATCTCACCTCTTTCTCTTCGAAGTAGATCCAGAACTTCGTCCACCTTTCTTTTCTATTGATGCTTCAGAACTTACTTTCCCTCTTCCTCTGCCAGAAGATGCCTTTTTGGCACCTAAACTTCTAGAACCTTTCATGTCCATTTCTACTTGAATACCTATCATAAAAAAATGCGACAATAAATGAACAATGAAACAATTTATAATATGGTATTTCATGCACATTCCAGATTTGCAGTGCAAAATGGTTAAGAGAAGAGGTTGGGAGGTGGAAGGAAACAGATTTAGAAATATTGGATACTCATGGTATAGCAAATGCATAAACAGAAATTAACTACTTAAGGAACGCTACTAAAAAATGTTTCCGTAGCAGAAACAGATAACACTAACCCTTTGAACTAAGGCTCTAGAGATCCACTTTTAGTCTTTTCTCTGGATCCGCTATCTCATCTACAACAGCAAGTACAGATTGATTATCAGAGCTATAGCAATAACAATTGTAAAACTTTGTATAATGCAGCAGAAAACTATAACATACAGCTTGAGTTAACATTGACAGAGAAGCATGAAGCTATAAAAAAAAAAAAAATCATTCTTTCATGATTTTAGTGTACCCATAATAGATCTTAGGAAAAGTTAACCAATTCTTTCTTTTCTTTGGGCAATTGACCACCTGTCTGCTGGGTTGATTCATACAGTCAACTTATTAGAAGATAAGATGTGGAATTAAAAAAAAACACACACACACACACACACACACCCAACTTTAGGGTATCAAATCAGAAAACAATAGAAAATGATTTCAAGGAAATGAACACTTCATTTGGCAGCCTAACCTGGTAGTTCCAGACTGTGCCTACAGTTTTCGTTCGTAGATTTCTTCTCTTTTGTACCTTCGGTTCATAGTTTTATGGAGGAATTTGTACAGCCTTTCTCTTTCTCCGACCAAAAGGTTTCATGGCTACTAACTTTGCACCAAATCAAAATTGCGGGTTAACCAAATACTCACGCAAACTGATATTAAATAGTTCTAAAGAAGCTAAATTAATTTATCAAATAAAAGAGAAAGACAACTACAAGATTAAAGCCTAAAAACCACAAGTATCAAAATTCTTAATAGCAAAAGCCTAGGTCACAAAATCTAGACAATAAACATGCAATTCGAAATGAAATGAAAAATGCAAAAATCAAAGCTTCAATATAATAAATATACAATACTGCAATCCAAAAGTACACTCAATTGTGTGTATATGTGTAGAATCCTAGAACGAAGGTAGTAGGGTAGAGCAATAAAGAATTACAAAAAGAATCGAAAACACATACAGATGGCAAGGAGAGGACTGGGGCCATTGCCGTTCTAGAGAATGGCTGGAGTGGTACGGCCTAAGAATTGAATAATTTTGTTCTTTTGCCAACAAATAGAAAGTCCAAGTTTTTTACTTGCCTGCCATTTTGGAATAGATCAATAGAATGATTCCAGACGGCAAATCTCAAATCATTAGGGCTCAAAACCCTAAATTTGGGGCGAGAATAGGCGGCACAATTAGAGTCCAATTGAGAATGGCAACCATTAAAATAGCATTCTTGAACTCTGCTAACTGGTTGCTAAACCCACTGTGAGGCGCATACCAGAGGAACTTTTTGTTGGATTGTATGCCCTCTTAGACTAGGTTTCTGATGTAAAATCGAATATTTTAATAAAAGAATTTATTTTCAGAAATTGTTTGTGAATTTACTTTTTGTTTTTGCACAATTTTTTGTTTGGAACAGACCCATTGTGTTTAAATAAGTGGTCCATGTGAATGGTGGTATTTCACAGTAAGGTATGGATCACGGGTTATTTAACACATAAATATTTGTTCTTAACCTATTGATGAGACTGGGAATTTCATCATGTTTAGGTTATTATGTTATGAATTTCAAATGGGGAATGGCTTACCTTTAGCTAGTGAGTAGTCCACTCACTTCATGACATAAGCTTATTTCGAATACGTATGATAGGACCTGTAGTAGTGGTTTCTAAAAGTACTATATGATAGAAATCTAGACTACTACCGCTATAGCGTGGACTAGTACTCTACGACTTGAGTATGAGTCGGTGGTCTGGCGAAGTTGGAAGCATATACTTTGATTTGCTATAGTTGAGGTTCTATCGTAGGGCCAATATACTTGCATGTTGGGTATGTGTGACTAGTTAGTTAAGACAGACTTGTACAAGATAGTTTCTGCACTATTTGCCCCTTGTGATTGTCCGAATGGTCTAAAATGTCCAGGGCTCTGAAAAACATGACTTGGATGTTTGCTTTAGAGTAGCTCCTTTGGAAAGCGGAAACACTCCAGGAAGTCGTGGATCATTGGACTAGAAGCCTAAGGATGGTAGATGTCATTTAGAGGGGTGTTAGTGCACTTCTTCCTCTCTAAATGTACGGCGATGTGTAGAGGGGTATTTTAGTTATTTCACCTGTAGGTCGGAGACTTTACTAATGCAGCATTGTCCTTGGGGTCAATATTTCCTTATGGTGATATTAGAAAATATTTAAAATGTAAAATATAGCTATTTATATAGTAGGGGTATTTTGGTCATTTTAGCAGCCAAGGCGATGTGTCTTTTTGGTCCTCGGAATAGCCCGTAAGTCCTAACTAATTTTGGGTTGAGGAATTAGTCTCAGTTCAAGAGGATTTTATTTTATTTTATTTTATTCAGGAAGTCTAATTTATTATTAGACTTGAATAAAATAAATAAATAAATAAACTTAGGAGATGAGAGAAATTAATTATCTGGTTTAATTGGTTAATTAATTATTCAAAGCCTAGGTCCAGTATGAATAATTAGAAAATTAACATGGGCTTAAATTAGGAGAAATAATTAATATTTAATTATTTATTGGGTTATTTATATAGGCCCAAGAAATAAATAATTAAAGATTAATTGTTATGGTTCATTTGAGCTCATTAATTATTTATTGGGTTGTTTATATAAGCCCAGGAAATAAATAATTAATGTTTATTATTTTGGGCCTTTTGGGTCCAAGAAAAATAATAAAATTTATTTTGGCCCAATAGCTTGAACCTTAGGGTTTTTTCCAGATACGGTTAAGAAGAGTTTAGGGTTAAGCCAAACTGATTCTCAGGATAACATCCGGGTATTTGAAATATGATATCCCGAGGATATGTTTATCAGATAATGAGAGACCTAATTTTGGCTGACCAATAAAACAAGTCTCTGGGAAAAAGAAAACCCTAATCTCCTAAGCCTAAGAAACTCACGCGACGTCTCCTTCTATTCTCTGTCTTCTTCTTATTTCTTTGCTAATCAATAGCAAGAGAACCAAGGAAAATTGAGACCGTTCCTCTTCACCATTGTGTTCACCGACTAGAGGTTGAGCAGAGGAATATTCCGAGAGTTGGAAAGCTTGGCGTTCATGCAAACAAGGCGAAGTAGAAGGCTAGCGGGTTTTTATCCGGAAGCTTCTTCAAGTGGGTAAGGCGAAGCGATTCCTGTCGTTCAATCTACTTCTACTCAACCTAGAAGGCTTAAGGAGCGCAAATGTATGATCTTCACGCTTCTGTGTGGCCTTTAAGGCTTGCGTTTTTTTCCCTCTATTTTTCCCGTAACTGCATGATACTCTCTGTTTTTCGTCCCTCAATGTGGTATCAGAGCCTATGGTTCTATGATCAATATAGGGAGTATGGTAGTTAATAAAAATGGAGAAGATGATTATACCTGTGATCCTTCGCTGTTTTGGTATGGGATAGCATCTCTGTAAGCTTCACTGTTAAAGCATAGGCCTCTGTAAATTTTATTTTTATTTTTTTGCTTTAATGTTTTAATCGTGAAAACCCAATTTAAATGGGTATAGGCGATTGTAGTTTTGTTTTGGATGAGTTTTTGTAAGTAAAAATGTCCAAAGAAACCAAATAAATAAGCAAAAGTCGAAGAAAATATGCTTTGCAAATTTCGCGCGCGGAAAGAAGAAAAAACGAAGAAGAAATGCACTATTCATAAGCCGCCGGTCGCGCCGAGCCGAGCCGCCGCCTGAAATCTGTGAGAGGAGCCATGTTTGATGAGCTGAGAAGTCGAGCCGAATTGCGTGCGAATTGGAGCCGATCGCATGAATTTGCAATTGGTGCGCGGGTCTTCAGTGGGGCACCGGGCGAGAAGCGGACAAAAGTGCAGGTCAACGTGTGGGTCGGCGGCTGAGGAGAAACGGTAGCGGGTCACGGGCGTGGGCGGATCCATGGGCTGCGGTTGAGGGCGATCCGGTACGGCGCGGTGGACCGCAGGCCATGCGGACGCGGATCCGGTGCGACCAGTGCAGTGAACCGCCAGCTATTTTTTTCCCCCTTTTTTTGTTTTGGGTCCCATACCAGGCGAAGTTAATATTTTTTCAATATTTATATTCTTGAAATATATTTGTATGAAAAATATTAGTAAGAGATTTTAGGATTAAACAAGATCTTTAATTAATGCGTTTAATTCTATTATTTGGACACTTAGGTTTAAAAGATAGAAAAGCATGAAAACGTTTATTATTTTGAGCATGCTATTTTTTTTTATGTACCTATGTGTGCTTTTTTCTCAAAGACCAAAGTCTTTGGGAACATCTTTTCACAAGAAAAATATTTTTCTTCAAAAATTAAATGGTTATTTTAATTTGTACAAAAATTAATCCTTGAATATTTTCTCAAAGGATTTAATCCTTGACATAGAAAATATATTAGATTTAGATATTTTTGTAAATTAAAATGGAGAGCCATTTTTGTTTTGTTTTGGATTAGAAAAAATGATTTTGTCAAATAAACTTGAGACCAAAGTTTTTAGAAAGTTTTACTTGGAAAATTTTTGAAATCATTAAATTTTAACTTAAATAAAATTAGTCCATGGAGAAATCTCTCAAAGGATATAAGCCTTGACATAGAGATTTTAATGAATTTAGATATTTTATTTTTTAAGTTAAGGAAAGACTTAATGGAAATTTCAAAAGGATATTTTTCCAGAAAAACCCTTATTTTAAAAGACTAAGCGGGAGAGGGGTTGCAACGGCCCCACGGCTTCCATCACGGTCCTCATTAGAGATCGTAGGTCCCCTCGCGTCACCTTGGGAGTGAACCCGTATAGCATAGGGATATTATAAGGATTTAGATCTAATGGAAGGATGTAATTAATAACCCGGGGCACGTACTATGATCGGTCAGCCCACGTTGGAGGTCATAATGCGAGGTATGTCCATAGGAAATGAGAGGAAACGGCCATCCCACGATGGAGTTATTCTCTAGATCATTACCTAAAAGGGAAATTAATTTATGGTGGTTAATACACTTAGCTTAGGGAACTGTTAATCTTCCCAATAAGCTATGTCAATTTTCCTAAGAGCCAAATTATTTTTAGTGCACAAATTTTAATTTTGTTTTCACAAACTAAATTCTTTCTTTTATTTTTCGATTTTCAAAAATGGTGGGAGGTTCTTTTAGTCCATTGGCCGTTATTCTCAGGGAGAATAAGTTAACGGGTCCAAACTATGTGGATTGGAAAAGGAACCTGGACATAGTACTCACAGCCGAGGAGTATAAGTATATCCTTTACGAGAACTGCCCTATTATCGGGGAAGGTTCCACCGCCGAAGAGCGAGAGGCTGAGAAGGCGTGGAAGAAGGCTGACGAAATGACACGTTGCTATATGTTAGCCTCCATGTCTAATGTACTCCAGTCAAAACACGAGCACTTGGCTTTTGCATATAACATCAGTCAATCATTGGCTACCATGTTCGTGGACAAGAGCCGGCCCGCAAGGCAAGAGGCTCTTCGAACTATTGTAAACACTAAGATGGCTGATGGAGCATCAGTCCGAGAGCATATACTCAAGATGATTGCTACTTTCGAGGAGACGAAAATCTTAGGGGCTGTCATTGACCCCGAGAGCCAAGTGGACATGGTTCTCGAATCTCTATCGGGCTCCTTCACTCAATTCAAGTTAAATTATAACATAAACAAGTTGAACATGAGTTTAACTGAACTAATGAAGGAGCTCTAGATAGCAAAGAAGGTCATGAAGCCACAGTCAAAGGCCATGATTGCTAAGGCTTCTTCCTCAAGAACTAGGCCTAAACCCAGAAAGTTCAAGAGGAAGAAGGGGAATGCAGCAGCCCAGCCCAAGAACCAGCCTAAGGACAAACCAAAGGGCAAGTGCTTCAAATGTGGGAAGAAGGGACACTGGAAAAATGAGTGTCTAGATCTTTAAACCAAGAAAAACCCCATAGGTAATGTTTTCTATCTAGAGTCCATATAAATGGTAGGATCAACTTCCACTTGGATTGTTGATTCAGGAGCCACTGATCATATCTGTAACTCCTTGCAGGGGTTTAAAAAGATAAGAAGACTCAAGAAGGGCGAACATGGGCTTCGAGTGGGTAATAGAGCACAGGTCTGGGCCCTTGCAGTGTGAGAGCTAGATCTTATTTTTTATTGTAATAAGATAGTGGTTTTAAAAGATATTTTATATGTACCTGGTTTCCGTCAGAATTTGATTTCAGTTGCAAAATTTATTAATCAAGGATATTCTGTATTTTTCCATTCTGGTATTTCTATCAGTAGAGATGGAGAAATTTTATGTAATGGGCACATGTATGAAAATCTGTTCTTTTTAAACCCTATTAACAACCAATCAAATAACGCTCAGTCTGAACCTTTAACTAAAAAGAGAAAGACCAATATCAATGCTTCATACCTTTGGCATCTAAGGTTGGGTCATATTAACTCAATTAGGATTTAGAGGCTAATCCATGATGGGCCTTTGGGCTCATTGAGATTGGAAAGTTGGCCTCAGTATCCTGCCTGATGGAAAAGATGACCAAAAGGTCATTTACACCAAAGGCGGATAGAGCCAATGAGGTGTTGAGTTTTGTTCACACTGATGTGTGTGGTCCGTTGTCTACACCAGCTAGAGGAGGTTTTGAGTACTTCATCACTTTCACGGATGATTGTACGAGGTATGGCTACATTTACCTGATGAGATGCACGTCTGACTCTTTTGACAAGTTCAAGGAGTTTAAGGCTGAAGTGAAGCGTCGGACAGGTAAATTAATCAAAACCTTACGATCGGATTGTGGTGGAGAGTACCTCCTAGGTGAATTCAAGGACTACATGGTACATCATGAGATAGTATCCCAACTCTCTGGCCGGGAACACCCCAGCAGAATGGAGTAGCTGAACAGGACATTAATAGAAATGGTCTGAAGCATGATGTCTCATGCTACTCTTTCAGTGTCCTTTTAGGGATATGCCTTGGAGACAGCGGCATATATTCTGAACTTGGTGCCTTCCAAGTCAGTACCTAGGACTCCCCATGAGATGTGGACTGGGCGTAAGCCAAGTCTGAATCATCTTAGGATTTGGGGTTGTCCAGCTTATGTACTGGTCAAAGGAGACAAGTTGGAACCAAGATCAGAATTATGCTATTTTGTTAGCTATCCAAAAGGGATAAAGGGAGGTTACTTTTATCATCCTAAGGAGCAGAAGGTGCTAGTCAGTACCAATGCTAGATACTTGGAAGATGATCAAAGTACTTCCACTAAAGGTTCTACGAGGTTGGAACTTGAGGAGAAGTTATCTACGGAATCAACTTCTTCTGACCCGATTGTGGAACAAGAAGAGGCACAGCCTCAAGAGCTTGTGCAAGTGGAGCCTCGTCATAGTGGGAGAGTGTCTAGGGTTCCGGATAGATAGACTGGATAAGCCTTTGAGCTGGTCTCTGACTATCAGGAACAAGACCCCACTAGATACGAGGAGGCTATTGCTGATGCCGATGCAAATCTTTGGCATGAAGCAATGAGAGCCGAGATTGAGTCTATGTACCTCAATCAGGTTTGGGATCTTGTAGCTTAACCTGAAGAGATAAAACCCATTGGGTGCAAGTGGGTGTACAAAAGAAAGAGGGGAGCGAATGGGAAGGTGGAAACCTTCAAAGCTAGGCTTGTGGCGAAAGGGTATACTCAGAAAGAGGGAATCAACTATGAGGAAATCTTTTCCCCGGTAGCCATGCTTAAATCCATCCGCATCCTCCTTGCTATCGCATGTCACTATGACTACGAGATATGGCAAATGAATATCAAGACGACATTCTTAAATGGCCATCTTAGCGAAGACATCTATATGTCCCAACCAGAAGACTTCATTGCTGAAGGCCAGGAACATATGGTTTGCAAGTTTAAGAAGTCCATTTATGGACTTAAGCAGGCATCGAGAGCATGGAACATTCGTTTTGATGAGACTGTAAAGTCTTATGGTTTTATTCAAAACGAAGATGAACCATACGTGTACAAGAAACTTGAAGGCATTAATGTGGTTTTTCTTGTCCTGTATGTGGATGACATTCTACTCATTGGAAATGATGTAGGGACATTGTCATCTACAAAGGTTTGGCTGTCTAGTCAATTCAGTATGAAAGACTTGGGAGAAGCCAGCTACATTCTCGAGATTAGGTTTCTTAGAAATAGAAAGCAGAGAATGTTAGGGTTATCCCAAGTAACATACATTGACAAGATGCTGGCCAAGTACAGTATGGACTCATGCAAATGAGCTCTAATCCCTTGCAGACATGGGTTGTCATTTTCTTCAAAGGACTGTCCTAAGTCTCAAGAAGAAAATAACAGAATGAGTAGGATTCTCTACGCTTCGGCTGCGGGAAGTCTCATGTACGCCATACTGTGTACTAGGCCAGATATCTGCTTTGCCGTAGGCTTAGTTAGCAGATATCAGTCAAACCCAGGGGAGGTTCATTGGCAAGCTGTAAAGCATATTCTCAAGTACCTCAAGGGAACGAGAGATTATATGCTGGTTTACAAGGTTGATGATTTGGTTCCTACAGGATACACAGACTCAGACTTCCAGGCGGATAAGGATGAGAGAAAATCCACTAGTGGATATGTCTTCACCTTGTCTGGAGGAGCAATTTCATGGAGGAGTATCAAGCAGTCTTGTATTGCTGATTCAACCATTGAAGCTGAGTATGTGGCAGCTTCGGAGGCGTCTAAGGAAGCAGTTTGGCTCCGAAAGTTCCTTTCAAAACTTGAAGTCGTACCACATATGGACAGGCCGATTGTGATGTATTGCGACAACACTGGAGCAGTATCGCAATCTAAGGAACCTCGAAACCACAAGAAGGGGAAACACATCGAGAGGAAGTATCACCTAATCCGGGATTTCATCCAGAGACGGGAAGTCGTGGTGGAACATATTACCTCAAATAAACAATCTAGCAGATCCATTCACCAAGTCTTTGGTTGAGAGAGTCTTCAAAAGACACTTAGATGCCATAGGGGTGGGCACCTATGGACTTACCTAGTCTTAGAGTGCAAGTGAGAGATTGTTGGATTGTATGCCCTCTTAGACTAGGTTTCTGTTGTAAAATCGAATATTTTAATAAAAGAATTTATTTTCAAAAATTGTTTGTGAATTTACTTTTTGTTTGTGCACAATTTTTCGTTTGGAACAGACCCATTATGTTTAAATAAGTGGTCCATGTGAATAGCGGTCTTTCACAGTAAGGTATGGATCACGGGTTATTTAACACATAAACATTTGTTCTTAACCTATTGATGAGACTGGGAATCTCATTATGTTTAGATTATTATGTTATGAATTCCAAATGGGGAATGGCTTACCTTTAGCCAGTGAGTAGTCCACTCACTTCATGACATAAGCGTATTTCGAATACGTAGGATATGACCTGTAGTAGTGGTTTCTAAAAGTACTATATGATAGAAACCTAGACTACTACCGCTATAGCGTGGACTAGTACTCTACGACTTGAGTATGAGTCGGTGGTCTGGCGAAGCTGGAAGCATATACTTTGATTTGCTATAGTTGAGGTTCTATCGTAGGGCCAATATACTTGCATGTTGGGTATGTGTGACTAGTTAGTTAAGACAGACTTGTACAAGATAGTTTCTGCACTATATCGCCCCTTGTGGTAGTCCGAATAGTCTAAAATGTCCATGACTCTGGAAAACATGACTTGGATGTTTGCTTTAGAGTAGCTCCTTTGGAAAGCGGAAACACTCCAGGAAGTCGTGGATCATTGGACTAGAAGCCTAAGGATGGTAGATGTCATTTAGAGGGGTGTTAGTACACTTCTTCCTCTCTAAATGTATGGCGATATGTAGAGGGGTATTTTAGTTATTTCACCTGTAGGTTGGAGACTTTGCTAATGCAGCATTGTCCTTGGGGTCAATATTTCCTTATGGTGATATTAGAAAATATTTAAAATGTAAAATATAGCTATTTATATAGCAGGGGTATTTTGGTCATTTTAGCAACCAAGGCGATGTGTCTTTTTGGTCCTCGGAATAGCCCGTAAGTCCTAACTAATTTTGGGTTGAGGAATTGGTCTCAATTCAAGAGGATTTTATTTTATTTTATTTTATTCAGGAAGTCTAATTTATTATTAGACTGGAATAAAATAAATAAATAAATAAACTTAGGAGATAAGAGAAATTAATTATCTGGTTTAATTGGTTAATTAATTATTCAGAGCCTAGGTCCAGTATGAATAATTAGAAAATTAACATGGGCTTAAATTAGGAGAAATAATTAATGTTTAATTATTTATTGGGTTATTTATATAGGCCCAATAAATAAATAATTAAAGATTAATTGTTAGGGTTCATTTGGGTTCATTAATTATTTATTGGATTGTTTATATAAGCTCAGGAAATAAATAATTAATGTTTATTATTTTGGGCCTTTTGGGTCCAAGAAAAATAATAAAATTTATTTTGGCCTAATAGCTTGGATCTCAGAATAACATCCAGGTGTTTGAAATATGATATCCCGGGGATATGTTTATCAGATAATGAGAGACCTAGTTTTGGCTGACCAATACTTTTCTCCAAGGCTTCTGAAACCCCTGCATTGCTACGGCAGAAATTCTGTCCCAGAATTCCTCGAAACAGGGAAGATAGATTGGAGAAAAAGGTGTTTGGAGGAAATGAAGAGGAGGAAAGAGAATAGGAAGAGGAGAGTCTGTTAAACGTAGAAATTCAAGCATCATTTTTTAGAGAAGAAAGACTGGGTTTTGGAATAACAAAAGGCTAGAGGAATGGAAGCGATAGGGATAGTGGGGAGGAGTGCATAGGCACTGTGCACGGTGCGATAACGTGGGGAAAAAATCCTTCATTTCAACTGCCATGTGTAAATCGAAGATGATGCTATGTGTTGCAATAGTAAGCTTCCGCAACTATTTATATATATAGAGAGAGAGAGAGAGAGAGAGAGATTTGGCCACTACTATTCTTATTAAGTTAAAATACATATCCTAAATTGTTAATAGGTACATAGGGTGGAGATATCACATTTACTTCCTTCAAAGGCCCAAACGTCCTTATTGGACCCAAGCTAGCAAACAAAGCCTGGGGTTAAGTGGCTTTGGCTCTAATACCCAGGTATGATAGGATTTATACATAACTACTTAACTATTATTCTTGTTAGATTAAAATAGATATATCGAGTTTTCAATTATTATTTAGACTCATTCTCATATACTATTTTTATTCATTTATCATTTTACACAAGCACACACCATATTAGTTATAATTCTACTTTATGATTAAAATTAAATAACTTCCAACACAATAAGTAATTACCAAAGTAGACTATTCATGAAAAGAAAAAATAGGAGTGATGTGGTTGAATTACAATTATTTTTATTATTATCAAATGATATATTTTGATTATCAAAAGATTGAAGACCCTCCAGTGTTATCATTACTAGAGAGGAGCCATTTCCGAGACACAAACACAAAGAAACAGTCTATGTGTGTGTGTGTGTGTGTGTGTGTGTGTGTGTGTGATACCAAATTTAAAGGGGGTGCCCTTTTCGAACTATACAAGATTATAGAAACAAAACAGGCAATAGATAATATAATGCTAGGTGAATGAGTTATCTACGAGGGTGATAGAACATACAAAATAAAAAGATAGAAAGCTATAAGTAATAAAAAAGAGTAATATATATATAAAAAGCTTCTATATATTTCTATTCTTAATTCTCTATAGGAGAAAATGAAGCAAAAAACTCTTACAGGAAGTAAAGGAATATAAAAAGCAACAAAGAAGAAGATAAAAGAGAAAAAAAGGTTAAAAGGTGTCATAAAAATGACAAAAATAAGAATATAAAATTTAAAGCAATAGTTATATATATATATATACATACATCAAAATAGAAGCACAAGAACACAAGGATACAAGATATAGTAAACGAAAGAAGAACTATAAAGTAAGGAAGAATAAAACCAACTAGTATAGAAACATCTATTTTAGAAAGAATCAAGCATTCTAGAGAAAATAGACAAATTCAGTTAGAAGAAGTTAACCATGTAAACCAAGATTTAGAAATTTATAAAAATCATAATATAGATTTACGTGACTATAGGCCTCTGTCAATTACTTGACCACCGTCCTTATATACCATTCAAACTTATCATCTCAATTCCATGCACAAACTTCGTCCTTGTATACCATTCAAACTTATCATCTCAATTCCATATCCAAACTGACGGACTAAACCCAAGACCAACCAAGCAACATGAATTCCATATCAAAACTTACGGACCAAACCCAAGATCAACCAAGCAACATGAATTCCATATCAAAACTTACGGACCAAACCCAAGACCAAACAGGCAGCATGAGATTCTAGAGGTGGCTTCCACTGCGCACGGTGTAGTACTTAGTCCCCGGTACCAAATGTCACACCTTGTGCTCGTGGACTCTAGAGTGTGACTATGAGCCTAGCAACACCCACTGTTAACTACTGAGCCACCATCCTCGTTGGATCAAAATAGATATTCTAAGTTGACACTGGGTACCTAGGTCCATTCTTATATACTATTTAAATTTATCATCCCAATCCCATGTGAGATTGGGTTATCACACCTATTTAGATTCATTATAGAAGAACTTTTGTTAGTAAATTACAGAACCTAGGACACTCTGATGTGTTATAAGGTAAACTATTACTTTTTCAGAAATGAATGCCACTATGGGTTAAAACTAAACCATGATAATAATGAATTATAAAACATAATTTTATAATTAATTTATAAGTGTAGGTCTAATATAAATTTTAGGGACAAAATAATGTTCAATATAGGAAGTAGAAGAGATTTTAAAATGAAAATCCAAATGTTTTATAAATTTAATGTACTTATATATTTTACCATCAATCTGAGCTGCTTTTGCTATAATACTAGCATTTGTATGATATTCTTCTGAAATTATTGTACTATAAAGGATTAAGTTACTACAACCAGTATCCATTAAAGTTGGTACTTCTAATTCTAAGGTTCCTAGTTTAATACAGACAAGAATGTCTATACTATAAGTTCTATTATTTTTCTTTCTATCTAATATTTCTATGATCGAATTATAACTATCTTGAATTATTTCACTATAAGAAAACTGTGAATTTGCCACGAAATTTTACTACAGAAATTTTTTTGTGGCAATCAGCGATGGATTTTGCCACGAAACAACAAAATACAAGCAACTTGCAAGGAAAAAAATACCATAGCCACAATAGTAGCAAGTAGCGATGAAAATATATTCTGTCGCAAATCGGTAGCAAAAAAAGCCGCCAAAAAATTATGCCAAATATTAGCCACCGATTTGCAATGGAACAATTTCTGTAGCAAAATTATGCCAAACATTAGCCACAGACTTTTTTTTTTCTTTTTTTGTTCTAATTTATTAATTAAATTTAGACTTGTTCAATATTTGTTTTATACACTTGATCTTCTAATTGGTCCACTTTTTGTTCTATTATCATAATTACTCTTTCTAAATGATGTTCTACAGGATTTTCTCTTTGTTTTTGTTTTTGTTTTTCTATTATTTTTACTTATATATCTTGTTTTTCTAAACAAAATTTACAGGTTTCTTATAAACAATTACTACATTGACATCTAAGTGCTACAGAGGAATATTTTTCACATAAGTAGCAAGGATTACTTTCAAATCATTTTCTATATATCCAATCGTGTTCACAGTCTTCAAGAATTAATTCTTGAAGGGCATCTTCTATATTATCTAGTTGAGCTAAATAAGACAATTAGTTTTTGGAAGAATGGGTATTAACTATTTCTTCTACAAAATCTAAGTCTTCTATATCTTCATCTGACTCAGGTTAGTGGTAATCTACATCATCATTAGATATCATACTATATATACTTTCTAAATTTGACATATATTCATCTACATTGATAATATATTCATTTACACATTATACTAATATTGTTTGTTTATTGTATAAATTATTTTTTTCTAAGACAATCTCTTACTAAATGATTAGGTTGACCACAAATATAATAATGTAATTTATTTTTATAAACTATTTTTATTATGTCCAAAAGGGTTCTAAGTTAATATTTGTTAGAAGTTCAAATATTCTTTGCCAGATTAGATTTTTTTTGCATGGTTAATATAAAACAAATAAGACCAAAGTCTATAGTGTGAGATTTTGCGAATTTCGTATTTTACAATATCAAGATATGCTTCATACTGGTCTATCGCTTCTAAAGAGTTTACAATTCTTTTAAAGTAATAGTAAGTTCAGGAGTAAGTAATTCACATAAAGTAAAGGAATACCGAGCGGATTCTAAAAGTATAAAGAATTACTAAAAAATAAGGAAAGCGTTTCCAGGCCTACCTAATAGTGTATTTACTTATCCTTTTATTCACCAAAATAGCTTACGCCTCTTCCCTTAGAATGCCTTTCACGCCTCTTTGATAACTTTATAGCTGAATGGGTACTTTGACTCTTTTGCCAATGGCTACTAAGGATATATGGTGAATAACTTCGAAGGTTCTCTTTACTCTTTTTCTTACCCTTCGTTGTTGGAAATTTAAAAACTAAGCGTTACTACTTGAACAAATATTTGCAAAGAGAGATTTTATTCACAAACTAATGAAGAGTGCTCACTGAAAGCTTTACAAGTGCTAAAGTATTGTTAGTTGTTGCTTTATAAGTGTTTTTAGAGTATGGTTCTTGGTGGTTGTTTGTAGGTATGCACACATAGTTCTCAACAGGTTTGAGACTCATGCTATTTATCACAAAAATTGTGACTACAGTTATGTGTGTTTGTTTAACAACACAACAAAAAGGTGCTGCAAAGTTGTGTGTCATTTATCTTCATCTGAGTTTGTTGAGGAATCATGTACCTCAAAGATGAGTGTAGACAACAAATTTCAAATATGCAAATAAGACAACAGAAATATCGAAATTTACAAAATATTTAGTAAATATGAAAAGTAGTTACAAATCTCCGAAGAAGTCCTAAATTGTAGGATAAGTCCTCCGATTCTTCTCTTTTTTAAAAACGTTGATTCGAGGGCTGAAGAACTTGATCTTGGATCGAACGAGATTTGATGACGAACACTTGATTGCCAAGCCTTCGAGACTTGTTTGATGCAAAGCAAGATAACGCCTTGAAATTTGAAGAAGATTCTGAACCTTGAATTTGATGAAGCTTGAATACTTGAACTTGATGAGGCTTGAATGCTTAAAACTTGATGAAGCTTCTTGTTTGTTGAAGCTTGAGTTTGAGGATTTGGGGGTGCCTTGAATCATTGAGGGAAGACCCTATTTATAGACTAAAAATCCTTTGACTTTAGTATAAATAGTCGATGTGGGATTTTGAAGGAGCCTCCCAACAAACCCTAATGGACTTGAGTTTTAAGATGACCTGAGCTTAATTTATGTTTTAGCCCAATCTCATTTAATCCACATTATATTTGGGTTATGAGATTTTAAAAGTCTAACTTTAGGGCATAGTCCAATTCCATTTAATCCATAATATATTAGATTTAATATAAAATGGACCACTAACCATAGCCCAATTTTATAATCTATTGGATTTAATGAGCTTTAAATGATAGCCCAATTATATTAATTAATTCAAAAATAATTATATTTATTCATAAATTAATTTTAATTAATCAAGACTAAAATATGTAATTTTTTTTAATCTTAAAAATATATTTTATCCTAAAATTCTTTGTCTACAATGAGTAAGGTCCTTTTTTGTTGATTTTTTGGTTATTGAAATCATTGCGGTGTGCAACTTGGTTGTACTTCTTTGGTGACCATATATATATATATAGTTTCTACAAGAATCTGTTTGTATTTGTGCTTCTTTTGGAGTACACGTCTATTTTTTTTATGATTAGCATTGTATGTTAGAAAAGATAATAGCAAACTATAAATAAAATTTATGCAATAGAGAGGGAAAAAGAACGAGTAGAGTAGAGAGTTATGCAATTATACTTGTTTAGAATGAGACAAGTGGGGAGAATAAAAGGGATTTGGATAGAAAGGAAGGAAGTTTCTCTTGTTTGGGAATTTTTAGAAAGAGAAAGATCCAAAATCATTTCTCACTAGGTGTGGAGTAGGGATGGCAATATCCCCACTAAACCGGGGACCTAGCTAGCCCAACCCAGTTAGGTTGAGGATTCCCCGATTTAAGCGGGGATAGAGCCAGGACGGCCTCTATTCCTTGGCCCGCCAACTAGGGGCGAGGGGACAAGGATTACATGATTCCCACCCCGACCCAACCCATAAATATTTTATATTATATGTATTATACACACACACACACACACATACACACACACACACGAGTTCGATTATTTGTGTATTATATATGTATATATACTATATAAATTATATATATATGTATATACACACATATACATACCATATTTTATATATGTATATAAAATAAAATAAAATAGAAGAAAAGAGGAAAAAAGGAAAAAGAAAAAGAAAAAGAAAAATTATTAATTATCAATTTTACTCTTACTAATTTAGTGATATAATTAATACGTAAACCATTGGAAATCACCATAAAATTTTTTGAAATGATTAAAAAGTTTTGAATAAAAATATATTAGGGGCCAAAAATATATTTTAAAAAAAAATTGAACCATCGCAAAACCCTCGCAATTTGCGAGGGTTTTGCGATGACAAATAAACTCTCGCAAAATGCGAGGATTTTGCGACGACCAACTGTTTTTAAAAAAATATTTTTAAAAAATTTAAATGTGCATCGCAAAGTCCTCGCAATTTGCGAGGGTTTTGCGACGGCTCTTAAGCCCTCGCAAATTGCGAGGGTTTTGCGACGGCCATTTATTTTTAAAAAAATATTTTTTAAAAAATTTTTGAATGGCCGTCGCAAAACCCTCGCAATTTGCGAGGGTTTTGCGACAGCAATTAAACCCTAGCAAATTGCGAGGGTTTTACGACGCCCGATTTTTTATAAATTTTTTTTTTAAATTCAATGTCCATAGCAAAGCCCTCGCAATTTGCGAGGGTTTTGCGACGGCCCTCACGCCCTCGCAAATTGCGAGGGTTTTGCGACAGCCAATATTTTAAAAAAATATATTTTTTTTAAAAAAATTGAACGTCCATCGCAAAACCCTCGCAAATTGCGAGGGTTTTGCGACGACCAATTATTTTTTAAAAAAATATTTTAAAAAAAATTAAATGTCCATCGCAAAGTCCTCGTAATTTGCGAGAATTTTGCGACAACCATTTATTTTTAAAAAAATATTTTAAAAGAAAATTTTGAATGGCCGTCGCAAAATCCTCGCAATTTGCAAGGGTTTTGCAATGGCTCTTAAGCCCTAGCAAATTGCGAGGGCTTTGCGATGGCCATTTATTTTTTTAAAAAAATATTTTTAAAAAAATAAATGGCCATTGCAAAGCCCTCGCAATTTGCGAGGGTTTTCCGATGGCCATTATACCCTCGCAAATTGCGAGGGCTTTACGACGCCCGATTGTTTTTTTAAAAAAATTTTAAAAAAATTCAATGTCCATCGCAAAGCCCTCGCAAATTGCGAGGGTTTTGCGACAGCCAATATTTTTAATTAAAAAAAATATATAAATGAAAAAAAATTAGAAAATCTCAAAACCCTAATTCGTCGCAAATTCGTCACTAATTGCGACGAATTTGCGAGGGTTTTGTGACAAAATAGAGTTTTAATCTGTATTTTTTTAAAATTTTTAAATTTTCTTTTTGTGTTTGTGTGGTGGTGTATTTTGACAAATTTACTTGAATATTTTTAATAACATGTCTCAATTAGTGCATTTTATTATAATTTTGTATATGTAATTATGTCATATTATACACCTAATGTATTGCATAAGTAAATATATATAATTAATTATGTTATGTTATATACTTACTCAAATATATAAGTATATGTATACAATGTATATAAGTATCTATTTAGTTTAATATATATATTATAACATGTAGGTATATATATACATATGTCTAATTTTTTAATCTATCACTTTGATTAAGTAGTGTATAAAGTAAAATATATAAAGAAAAATAATTCAAATACTGTTATTATTATTGATATCACTAAAAAAATTGTGAAATTTATAATGTAGAGATCAATTTGTAATGTTTTTCGTCTCCTACATGTTAATATATATATTATAACATGTAGGTATATATATACATATGTCTAATTTTTTAATATATCACTTTGATTAAGTAGTGTATAAAGTAAAATATATAAAGAAAAATAATTTAAATACTGTTATTATTGTTGAGATCACTAAAAAAATAGTGATAATTATAATATAGAGATCGGTTTATAATATATATAGTTAATTATATTATGTTTTATACTTACTCTAATATATAAGTATATATATATATGTATATGTATATATATATATATATATATATGCTTATAAAGTATACAATGTATATAAGTATCTCTTTAGTTTAATATATATATTATAACATGTATGTATATATAAAGATATGTCTAATTTTTTAATCTATCACTTTGATTAAGCGATGTATAAAGTAAAATATATACATGTATGTATATATAAAGATATATATATATATATATCTAATTTTTTGATCTATCTATTTGGTTAAATAGTATATAAAATAAAATATATAAAAAAATAATTTAAATACTATTATTATTATTATTATTATTATTATTATTATTATTATTATTATTATTATTATTATTATTATTGAGATCACTAAAAAAATAGTAAAAATTATAATGTAGAGATCGATTTGTAATATATATAGTTAATTATATTATGTTATATACTTACTCTAATATATAAGTATATATATATATATATATATATATATATATATATGCTTATGAAATATACAATGTATATAAGTATTTATTTGGTTTAATATATATATTATAATATGTATATATATATAAAGAAAAATAATTTAAATATTATTATTATTATTGAGATTACTAAAAAAATAATAAAAATTCTAATATAGATACCGATTTATAATATTCTTTGCATCAATTTATAAGAAATTAACGAATTTAATTTTTTCGCCACAAATTACGATAAAATAACTAAAAATTTAAAAAGTTTTTTAAAATTTCCACTCCCTCCTTTTTTTTTTTTTTCCCTCCTTCTCCCTCACACTCTTCTTCTTCTTCTTCTTCTACCAAGCACCGCGACTGTCCCCCCCTCCCACTCCCACCGCCCCCTTCTCCCTTCTCCCTCCCCCGCAGCCCCACCTTCACCCCTCAACCCTGCCACCCTTTCCCCTTCCCTGCTCACCCACGCACCCCCTCCCCTTCCCTCCCCAGATCTCCCCCCTCCCCCCCGCCCGCGGCCCTCCCCCGGGTCTCTCTCCCCTCCCCCCAGATCCCTACCCCCCCCCACGGCCCTCCCCCCACCGGCTCTCTCCCCTCTCCCTGGATCTCTCTCCCCCGGCTGTCTCCCCCCGCGGCGTACAGAGATTGCTTAGGCTTTACAAATGCAAATGGAGGTTCAAAGAAAACTCTACGAACAGATTAAGGTAAAAGATCTGGAAATTGATTTGATCCTATCAATTTGGTATCATTTTTTTGCTTGAACTTGGTGATATTTGGGGTATTCGATCCTATCAATTTGGTATCCTATATTTGATTAATGGCAGTGAGTTGGTGGTCATTTGGTTGATGTAGCTGAGTTGGTTTGGCTATTTGATTAATTTGCTTGAAATTGGTGATATTTGGGGCATTGAGTTGTTGCTATGTTGAATTGAGCTGTTTGTGGATATTGGAAATTGTTGTTTATCTACTTAATTTCTATTGATGCCTCTATTGAGCTATATTGACTGAGTTATACTTTGGGGATTAAACTGTGTTGTGAGTTGGAAAATTTTGTTGGATATTATTGTGAATTTTGTGTTGGGAGAATTGTGCATAGTAGCTTTTGTGAATTTTCTTCCAGCTGCTAGTCTATAGGAAATGGCAAATTTAGCATGCCATAATCCTACTAACGACTTGGAGGGTGTTTCTGGTTAGAAATATTTCTTTTCTGTGCTTTTCTTTCTAGCCTCATCCAATCAGTTATCCTCAACCTAAATTTTTTCCCAGATTTGTTTGCCTCCATCTGCACATCATGAACAATGTTCCTTCATTTTGTCCAATTAAATTATGCATCATATGTGCAAAACACCATTTTGAAGTCATGTCAGCAACACTTAAATGTTCCAAGTACATCATCTTCTTAGGTAGCTGAAGATGTGAAATATAATATTTTTGAGGAAGCATTCTTATCCAATATAAAATCTTCTCATGTTTGCCTATTACACTTGTTCGAGAGTTGAGTCAACCTAGACAACAACTCTTGAATCAAGTTTCCTTTTCTCAGGCAAACATGTAGTAAATCCTAATTTATAAATGATGATAGCTGTATCATCCTCACTATGGAATATGCTTGGCGTGGGATGTGTTGCATAGACTTCAAGAAGTGTGATTCTTAAACGAATAAATCAAATGGGTGAACCTGTGACCTTCTGGTCTATTTTTTAGAAGCACTTGCAAGACTAGCTTGCTTTATTATTTGCTTTGTTCAATGTCTACTTCAGAATTCATTTATCCTTGTGCACCACTGTACTTTTTAGTGCTTTTGCATTAACAATGCAGTGCTGAACAGAGTGTTTGATGCTTCCACAAATATGAGGCATGGACAATGTTCACTTCGTTGTCTATAAAAATTGGTAATGGAATATGGAGGTGCAACAGGAAAATTATTATTCTGGAAAGTTGTTTCACTAAGTTAATCAAAAATTGGTAGAAGACAATTCAAATATAATTTCAAGAACATATAAATAGATCAGTGAAATTTAGGGGGTTCTTAAGTTAAAATATGGAAGATATCAAAGAGTAAAATATGCACATTATTGAGTGAGACATGGCTAGGATTTTCAGTAATTGCCATCCAAACTGTGTGGTCCGGACGTGCAAGCACTCGAATTAGATAAATATCTTCCTTCTGCAGAAAATTTGATGAATATATAATTGTAAATTTGGATTCCATAACATTAGCATTGCAGCTCATAAACAAATGGTAAGCAGTCTGCACTATTTGTTGACCTTGACAATATATGACTCCTTGGAATTGGCAAATTTTTCCTGTCCTTTGTTGTGTGGATTAGGCCGCTAGGTGTTGTGTCTCTTTACCACCACATATTAGCCACTTCTTCCCTAATGTTGACCCAGTCATTGAACCTTGAATCTCTAATTTCTGGAGGTCTGGTAGCTAAATTTGATAGCTGGCAGATTTGTTGCCCACGCTGCAGGGTACCATTTCCTTAGTCTTTAAAGATTGAAGTAATAAGAGCTTAAGATGCCATGCATGGGAATATATTTTCTTCTCGTTCTTTCTTCTATCAAGAGATTTATCTGCCTGGGGTTTCATGTTAACTTGTTATTCAAAATGAATTCAAGCTTTTACTGGTTGAATTTTCTTTTAAATCCTGTTTTCACTTGAACCAGGATCCATGTCTCTTGGCTACACTGGTTTCTGAGTAATATGTGAGTGAATGGTAGCCTACTTCTATATCAAACTCAAGAGCTTCTCCTCAAAGTACAAATTGTAATAACACATGGAGAGCTTCCTACAGTTTCTTACTTTTTGAATGATACCATACACATCTCAAAATATGTCCTTTTAGAGCTAAATTTTGTTATCTATTACATCATTACTATCTCATGTCAAATTTTAAATTTTTTTTATTCAGAATTTCAATCCTTATTATTATTTGTTTCACATTTCAACATCTTTTAATTTCTTTTATTTTAAATTCCATCACATATAATTTTTTACACTAATTTTGTCTAATTTTCAGGAATTTCATCTTCTTCTATTTTTGTAGGAATATTTCGTTTAGACTTGCATAGGCCGGATGAAAAGAGATAGATAAAACATAAGGTGGCTATATATATGTCTGGTGTTATACAAATGTAATTGTTTTGGAATGACATTTGCGAGTATTGATATTTTGTAATATATTCATACTTTGTAATACTTTATATTATATTATGTTTCAGTATTTTAATTATATTTATTTGGACTTAGTTTTAATTTTTATATTATTTTTTGAATTATGAACATAATTTTGGCATTTGTTTGTATGATGTTTCAAGACTGATTTATAGGGAATTAATAATTTAAAATAAAAATAAAAATAAAAATAAAAATAATTTAGCAAAAATTTCGTAATTTGTGACGATTTAGCGAGGGTTAGAAAATTTCATCACAAACTGCGATGATTTTGCGACGGCAACGATAATCCTCGCAAATTGCAACGATTTTGCGAGGGTATAAAAATTCCATATAAAATCGTTATAAATTGTAAAAATAAAAAGTTCCTAGTAAAATCCTCGCAATTTGCGATGGTTTTGCGAGGCCTTGGCCCTCGCAATCAGCGACGATTCTGCAATGACCCTCGCAAAACCGTCGCAATTTGCGAGGATTTTGCGAGGGCTAATGCGTTTCGTCACAAAATTGTAACAAATTTTCGAAATTTGACAAAAAATATTCATCGCAAAACCGTCGCAAATTGCGACGAATTTTTTTTTTTTGCCCTCGCAAAACCGTCGCAATAGCGACGGTTTTTCTTTGCGACGGCAAAAACCGTCGCAAATCCGGTCAGCGACGGTTTTGCAACAGTTTTTTGCCGTCGCAAATCCCGATTTTTCCTGTAGTGTTATCTTATTTTCTTTTTTCCTTTAAATCGCAAACTATTGCTGAAAGATAATGTTGAGGCAATTTTAGAGTCGCTAGTGCTGGTAACGATTTTAAAATCATTAATATCAATGGTAATTTTTCCTTCTTACAAGTGGACCTGCCTCTATAAATAAAATCAGTATTATTGAAATCATGACCGTTTGTGATATTTTTATATTTTCAAAATATTAAAAAATACAATATTTTTATTATTTTTGAGAAAATTAATATTTTGACTTAAAAAATCCCAACAAAACTCATGTTATATTTATTTATGATACTGAATAACCTTTTAATTTTTTGGACGTTATTCAAGTCCTGTAGTATCTTCTTCTCTTCTCTTTTCCTTTTTTGTTTTTTGGAATTTTAAATTTAAAATTTGACTTTATACAGTGGTTCTAGTGTAGGAATAATAAATTTAAAATTCGTCACAGTTTCATTTTACCTTCATACGGAATTATTTACATTTTAATTATTACTAAAATATATCGTGAAAGTTGCATTAAAGATTAATACCAAAAAAGACGTTTTTGTTTGGGGCGATATTCAATTTCAACTGAAGACTACTACCTTTTTAATTGATAATTGAGGGCCACATTTCATATCAATTTGGCTGTAAAATACATGAGCCTACATGTTAGCGACTGATATTTGAACTTTCCCCGGAATTCAATGTGTTTTACCTAATTTACCCTTCACAATTACAAAAAAAAATTTAAAAAATAAAAAATAATAAAGTAAACTTTAAAGTGGATTAATTTCCAAACCTAAACTTGGATTGATTTTGGATGAATTGAAACCAAACAATGATTTATGGTTATACTGTATTGCAAAAATGAACATTTCAAATTGATTGACCATTCAAGTGTTGTATGTGTAATATGGTTATTCTTTACCCTAACCAAAGGGGGATTAAAAAAAAAAAAGATTAGAGGAAGTGTCTTTCCCATATATATGCGGGTGCTCTTGAATTAGGATGTATTAAAAAGAATAAAGTATGATTTAAAATTTTATTAAAAAAATTATACACATAAAAATCAATATTGATCTATTTAGAATAAATAATAAAGTTGTCAATATTATATATAAACATCAAAGTCAACTAAAAATATTTTTAAAGAAAAAAGCAAAAAAAATATATGCAATTTATGTATTTATTTTTATATTCAATTCTTGGAGGAGAAAAAAATTATTACACTATTATAAAAGGGAGTAACGGATATGTAGAATATGGTCCGAAATCTATTAGTTCGGTAAAAATAATTTTAAATAAGTTATACTTTAAAACACAATGGAGATTTACAAAGAACCATTGCATTTGCTTTCTTTTATCTAGAAGCCATTGATCTGCTGCTAGCTGTTTTCTTGTTTAACCTTAATGGAAATTTGACTCTACTTTTCTGACATTTTTTTCAAGGCATGAAATATCAAAGGGGAAACAAAATTGCAAAGTGGTTAAATGAAACCCTAATTTTTGCTTTTGAATAATTAGATATAAGAATTATCATACTGACCTCTTAAATTCGAACCTTTTTTAAGATATGTGTTTTTGTGTATTTTCGATTAACGTTTTTGGATTCTCTTATCAATAAAAAAATTAAAAAAAGATATGAGAATTAACTTTTTCCAATTCCATTTGTAACCAAAAAGAAAAAATGAAAAATGAAAGCCATCAAATTATCTCGTTTCTTACAATCTTAAAGGAAAAAAAACATGTATCCCAGAAAATAACCGAATACATATAATGCTCCTACATTTTTTAACCGAACGAAGAAATTAGCTTGCAAATAAATCCATCATCCTGGAAAACAAATTTGCATGGGGCCAGGATGAGATTGCATAAAAGGAACACATGCACGGTTAAAAAAAATTCTAAACAAGTTGATCAGGATTATCAGATATATCCATAAAATGCAAACATGTGACCAACGTAACAACGTAAATTCCAAGGACAGATACAATACATATATATATAACAATGTGTGCGTGTGTGTGTGTTTTTTTTAATTTGTTTGGTAGGTTCTAATCATGAAAACCTACGAACTCCTAAAGCCATAACATTGATTTCATGTCTGAAAATCATGCAAATCTTCAAGATTACAATTGATTTTCGTTAACAAGGTAGTCATTCACATTGAAACCCAAAGGGACATACAACTTTTGACGTTCCCATCTACTGCGATCGCTTCGATACAAATAAGGATAACTGGTAAGGCTCCAGAAGCATTTGGAGCATCTTAATCTCACATTGTATGCCCAGAAAAAGCCATGGCTCTTCTGATTGATGTAGAGATAACACCATCTCATGGGAAATGCAATCTGGGTAAAATTGTATCGATAAATCTCCCCTTTTTCGAGTGTGTGCAAATAATGGTCCTTGTCAGTGGATTTGCACATGAAATACACAGGATAATCACCATCATTGGCCAGTGTCACCTCTATCATTGGAAACAAAGTTCTATAGATGATACCAAAAAACCCAACCTCACTGGCGGCATCGGCAGGTGAGAAGGTAAGGAGATATATGATAGCGACAATGATGAAGCCTCTGTTGAATATTTTTGCCGTCGTGGTGTTCATCCTGATGTTATGGTAAGGTGACTGAGGTTCTTGTTGTAGGTATAGGAAGACTGGTTTTTTTCACGTGAATGTAAAAGATGTCCCAATTTGTTTGGATGGTTAGCATTTTTGTGCTTGTAATAGTGATTCGTGGATATCCTCGTTTTTCTCGTTTGTGAATTTGACAAGGTTTTTATTTTGAGTTTGCACAAAAAATCAACAATTTTCCTAGGAATAGAAAACGGGAAGAGCAAGAGAGTTTTCCCAAATTGAAATAACAAATAAAGTCACCAGGCCATATGTAGGTGATGTTTAAACGAATGGCCACTAGGTGGTTTACATATCTAATAATCATTCACGTAGTTGAATGCGAATTTGGAAAAAAAGTCATAAAAGGATAAAGGACAATGTAATAAACTTTGAAACAATTTGGAATTGCAAAAGCTAAATTTCATATGAACTTTTTTTTAAAAAAGAAATAGGTGGTTTTTAAAATATTTTTTGGGTGCCATATCTATCTATGCTATTAATATAACTTTACAAATTCTACTACTCCCTCCATCCCAAATTATCAGTCCACTTTCTAACTTAATATTTATCTTAAATTATCCGTCCCTTTAGAAAATCAAAATTTAATATTTCAAATTTTCCACTATTTAATAGTATTTTATTTCCCAAACATAGTAAAATATAGTCAAAACTTATTTTACGAGTTCTGATATTTATGCTTATCTCGTTAATTCCCAAGAAATATCAATAACAACTTGAAGAGAGAATTAAATACTCATCAATATTTTGACCAATATTCTAACAAGAATTAAATATTTAGGAGAAAGAAATAATTTGAAGTTATATCAAAGTTTTGAAATTTGTGTACTTTTTAATATAAAGAGAGATACTTATTATTAAATTATAAGGGTAAAAATGAAAAAAAACGTTTAATTAACTAAAAAATTTACTTTTTTTAATTTCTATATAATCGGTTAAAGTGGATAGATGATTTAGGATAGAGAGACTACAAAGATTTGCAGTGCAACTGTAATTCCAAACAGAATTGAATATAGTTCAATCAAAGAATAAGAGATCATTCAATTAATTAATGCATCAATATTCAATATACATTTCACCAATTATTATATCATAAGTTTCTAGTCAAGAAGTATAAAATTCAATAATCAAATTCTCTCACTTGGTGTATATGTTCAATCATTTACATATATATATATAGAGAGAGAGGAAGAGAATATAAGTAATTTATCTGTTAAAATAAATAATTTCTGAAGCTCTTATTCAAGTAATTTTTCGTGCTCTTGAACCCTCTAAAATGAGGAGAGAGCTTTATTCTGATAATACATGGTTGTTTCTTTGAGAGATAATAGTACATATTGTTTCTGTTGTGAATAACATTTTCAAGGACAAAAAACTACCCTGTAGTTAGTTCCCGCGGGGCAAGTGACAGTGCTGGTCTGATCATCCTTGGGGTAACTGTAAGCATCTGGGCACCTCTTCTTGAAAAACCTGGAGAAGTCGGTTGGGCTGCAGCTCCCAGAATTGCAACAATATTCATTAGTTTTAAACACCGTGCATGGATTGTTGCAGCCCCCGGGAGCCTTCAACTCCCTCGGACATTGCCCATTTATATCAGCAGTACAGCTGATTCCGCGGCATTTGTTCGAGACGGTGTTAAACGCCATAGGCACATTAAAGCCATCAACGGGGGATATGTCAAAGAAGTCCATGTTATTGAATTGGTTTAATGCGTACTCGGTTGGGAAAAATAAAATATCTCCTTTATCCCACACTACCTTTGAAGAAACAATAATAATCAAATAATTATAGAGAAAAATAACAAGACAAGGATTTATGTTGAAAACTCTAAAACTGGAAAAAAACCACGGCCGTTGTCAAAAAACCATCGAGAAAAAATTCATTATGTGAAAAATTATTACAACCACGCAATATCAAATACAATATTTTTCTCACACCTTAAACCCAAGAAAAATACCTAGAAAGTACCCAGAGAATTTTTCCAACCCCTCAAACCCTCACAATTTTCTTTCACTCAAACAAAAGCTTCCACTCTACACCGAGAGCTGCTTTGTTTTTCATTGGTGTTGGTATATTTTTGCCTTCAATGGCATGCCTATTTATAGGCTGCCAAAAGCATCTTCCGGAGCACATAAAGACATCCTCTTGTATGGTGGAGTGGTTCACTGATTTCAACCACTCCACCTTCAATGATGAGGTGTTTTTTAATACATAACATACTCCGCCAGTGTGTTTGGTGGAGAACCAAAGGCACTACACTGAAGGAGACCTCCACACAGTCACCAGTTTGACAACGGCCACGACCAGCAGCATCAAAGTTGCAGTTAGTTCGAGCCCATATGCGAGCTTGTTTTGTGCCGGCAGCCACATTGATGGTCCAGGTCTGGACTCGGTCTAGCCTACGACCACCCCCGGGAACTGCTGCGGCCCATACAGTATAGGGACATTGGTTTCTAATCTCAAAACTAGCTGCATTCGAATGGTTGATGAAAATGGGAAGAAAAAGCATGAAGGATAGATAGCGAGAGAAATCCATGTCTCGAATTGCTATGAAATTGTTTTATATCTTTGCAGAAAAATGATGATTGAGCAGTGAGTGCCCCATTCTCGAGTACTTACAGAGGAAAATGATAAATTTTACAAGAAGATAAGATACTCCTCTTTTTTCCTGCCAAAACAGATGTTGTCATGTGCTTTGAATTGAGCCTGTGAATTCCAGGAATAGTCAAGCAAAGGAGCTGTGCATAATCATAAAATTTGACAAAGCAAAAGGGTACAAGGAATATTATGATTAAGAAATGTCCCTTTTGCACCAAAAAAATAGTAAAAGAAATAAATGTTACTACATAAACGGTATGAGAACATAGTCAATTCCAATGTAGCCCGACGGTTTAAGAGCCAAAATCTGGCGGCTTTGGACAAACACCGCAGTCATTTCATGCCGTTCAATTCGAGAAATTTTTACGTGGACCAGATTCACCGTGAATTGATACTTTAAAATATTGTACTTTTTAAAAAATGTACAACACACCAAATACGTAATACAATACTCAAAAAACTCGGTTCACGATGAATCGGGTCCATATAAAAATTTCATGTTCACTTGAGACGGTTGGAGCCCTCGTTTACATCTTTTTCAAGGCAATTTCAGTAAATACAAATACTACTATTATTTTTATGCATTAAATTTTTTGTTATGTACATTATATTATTGACTATGTAAATATTACAGAATGTATAATCTTTTAAATTTTTATATATAAATTTCTTTTAAAAGTGTGAAATGACTTTTTTTTTTCAATTTTATAATTTTTACTTTATTTTTAACTTCATAAATTTAACTTGTCTCATCACTTAGTAATGAGACCCAGTTCCCCTACATTTGATATTTCTTTCTCTTTATACTACATGAATTTCTTCAAAAACACTTTTTTTAATTATTTGGGGGGGGGGGGTTGTAAAAGAAATTTTTTAGATTCAACCATGATTTTGGATTGAGTTGTTAGAGATTACGAGGAGAAGGAAAGAACAATTCAAAATTTTCAAAAAAAAAAAAAAAAAGTGGCAAAGATGAAAAATTTATGGACAAATGAAATTGTGCAATTTTAAAGTAATCCATATAATGAAGATAAACAAGAACATAAGTATATTTTACTGTGTATGCGGAAAAAATTAGCACAAATTACGCTACATAATTATGTGCAATAAGCATTCTACAAAGAAAATTATGTGGAAAGAGGGTGATTCCTAGTAAAACATAAACAAGAAATGTCACCATCAAAGTAGAGAAATTGCTCTTTTCTACTAATTGAATTGGTGTGCTCTTTTTTTTTCTTTTTTTTTTATGCAAATCTCTTGAAAATCTTTTCATTCCGTCCATTTTTAATCATATCTTTTTTTCTCTTTTTGCTTGATAAAACCCACAACAGTAATATAATAATTCATCCACAGTATCTCACTAGTTATAACAATCAATGATACTTTGAATTTAATAAAATGTTTTACGGTTGGTTTTTTTTTTTTTTTTGTGAAATTAAAGCAAACAAAGCATAAAATATTCATCTTTGACTCTGTCTAAGCTCTCTTAGTCAATTGCAGAGATTTGGGGCAATTTATCTTGTCAAGAACCTTTTTTCTAGACATTAAAAGCTAGAAGTAAAATGGTTGATCTTAACTGATGTGACAATTTTCCTCGTTTACTTGATATGGACGGGACCGAATTTCTGGCTTTTATTGGTCTTTGTTTTTAAACAGGTCATTCTTTCTTCTTGATTTGCCAAGGAAAATAGAAAAATAAATAAATGAAATAAACAGAAAAGGAAAAAAGGAAAATTAATGAACATCCCTTAAGAATCTCACAAGTTAAAAAGGAATAAACGAGGTTTTATGGCTTCTATTCAATTTGTTGGATAAATAATATTTACATTAAAAAAAAGATACGAACAATAAAATTTTTTTCTAAATAATAGAATTATCGCATGAATATAAGTAAGGCTTATATAAACGGCCATAAACAATCATATATGAATAGATTAAAATGTTGTACACAAATGTTAAAGTAGCAAACGAGATTCAAAATACATGAACATCTTTGCAAATATGAATTCAAAATACAAGATTATCTTTTATCGATGAGAGCTTATTGATTAATATTTGACAAGCATTCTCTGTGGTAAGCCTATCAAAACCACAACTGAGAGAACTGAAACCTTTCAATAAATAAAGGATCATAGAAAACAAAAATATCACTTTTTGATAAAGTTGAAGTTTGAATATTTAAATTTTAAAATTTAAAATTTAAAGACTAAAGAATGAAATTTGAATTTGAAAATTAAATTTTAAAAAATATATTCATTATAATTTATTCCAATTTTTAAATTTCAAAATACATCAAATTTTATTACAATTTTCAAATTTTAAAATACATCATCAAACAAACTAACGTAAATAAATACTCAATAGAATATGTTCTCAAATATACATAATTAAACAAATACTAAATTAATTGGTTTTAAATAATAAATTAAGTTATCAAATAGGCATTTAGTTTCCAATATACTTGGCACACAATTGTAATGTAATTGTACAAATTGTGTTTTTACTAATCACTAATTGTAGAAAACTAAAAATTAGACCCTTATAATGTGTTTTAGCAGCTTCATTTTAAAAGTCATTTTGAATTATAAAATATCAAGCATAACCATCATATTTATATACATATAATAATGTTGAAAAACTGCTGCTACAACGATAGAAAAGACAATAAAATATTGTGTTTACATTTAAAGAAGATGTTAATTGTTGTAGTATATAAACAATTAGAAAAGACAAATAAAGCTATAAGTGTTAGATGTATCTCAACTTTTTTCAATTGTAAAAAATTCAAAAATGATATGCGTTTAAACGCGTGTGAACTATTTTGATTGTTAAACAGCTAAAATAACAATATTTACAGCACAACAGCTAGAAAGAACACCGTTTAGAGCACAAATGTAAGTTTGAACAAACACCTTAATCTTTTTTTGTATTTCTAAATTAGCTTATAAACTTTGGTACTTTTTGCAGATATGCTACCATAGTGCTTGTACATAATGAATTTACCGAATGCACATCTAAAGAACCAAAGCACAGAGACAACAAAGTTCCCAACCCATTATCCAAATTTAACTGTACATACAAACAGACTCGGCTAGAAACATATGCACAGTAAATTTAAGGTTTAGCAACTACATTCAGATTAAGGTTTCTACTGTTTGCATAGACATACCACTAGTACCCTTAAGTGATATTGCTATTTGCTAGCCACCCTTCTACAGTAGATGCAAAGTGACCAGTTATAGATGTTTGGTTTCTACAAGTCATCTCCAGAATACAATACATGCTCAGAGCAGAAAAGCAAGCACAAAACAGGAAGGAGAAATTGAGAATAGAGAGACTTCAATTTTATAATTATCGAAACTAAAGAAAGCATTGGTGCACATTACAATTGTTCGGTAAGTACTATGTGTTATTTTCTAGACCTCAGTAATCTCATACGAGGAGATAGGAAGAGCTCTGGTAGGGGTACAAGAAGTTGGAGGACTATAAACATGTTAATCCCAAAATCTCTTCTCCTATAGTGCAGCCTGGAAGATCATCTCAGCGAGTTCCTGGAGCATTTTATAAAAGAAGTAGTGAAGAATTGTAGATGTGACAGAGCAGTAAAACTTGAATATTAGACATGCTAGTGATAGAAATGTGCAGCCCTACCTGCTTGGCGGATGATACTTTGGGTTCTCCCCATTCCTTGGCTTTCTTCTCAAGCATTTCAAAATCGGCCTTCCCAGCCTGTTTCAGTAAAGAATTGGTAAAACATTATAGAAGCTGAGATATGATTAGGCAAAGCATCAAGGGAAGGTAATAACGGGAGATTACCTCTATTTGGGCCCCGAGTTCAGTGTCAAAACTTGAATATCTCTTACAAAGAAGTTCATCTAAAGAACCATCTTCAATCAGCTTGGCAGCATTTCTAAGACCGCGGGCAAGAGTATCCATGCCGGCAATGTGGGCAATAAACAAGTCTTCAACATCTGTGCTTTCCCTTCGCCTAATTTTTATATAATAATGGAATATCAACTTTAGATCTACATATAAAATTTTAATTTCAAAAGTAAAAGACAACCATTAAAAAAAAACAAAAAAAAATGGCAGCAGAAGGGAGGAAAATTACATTTTCAACATACTACCCAAAAAAGGGTGCAGTAATGGACACTTGGACATCAAATTCAGCTCAGAAAAAACACACACACACACACACACAAAAGAAAAAGAAAAAGAAGACACTCCTGCAAATATAGATGTAAAGCAGGAAAAATGACCCCATCTGCATGAGGTATCTGAAATTACTGAGAACTGTCAACTGAATATATTTCTGCAAACAGGATAGACATCGGGAGTGGAGGTAGGAGGAAAATATTATGAGAAATGGGGAGAAGAAACTAACAGTTTGGCATCAAAATTAAACCCTCCTGGTGCCAATCCTCCCTGTAATGCAAAGATAACAGCAGTAAACATTGATCCCCTTGGCAAAAGTAACCCTTAAATTTCAATATAGTTTAGCAATAAAAATCCTCCACATACATTTCTAATAACGCTGAGCATAACCAATGTTGCTTCCCCCACATCCATCATAAACTGATCTGTGTCCCAACCTGTAGCATTGAAAATTTGTAACAAAGTTAGTCCTCTATCAGTGCATTTTAAAATTTCCAACTGCCATCAGCAAGACAAAATGTAATTTTAAAGGTTCCTTAGATACCAGTTTGAGGATCGCCGGTGTTAGCATCAATATTTCCTAGCAAACCATTTATCCTAGCAGTCTCAAGTTCATGATGACAACTGCAACACAATGCAAGTAAGGGCTCTTAAAGAAAAAAGGAAAAAGGAAAAGGAGAGGGGGGGGGGGAACCTGATTTGTGCTCTTGCACAGCAGCTGAGAGGTCAAATTCAATGAAAACAAGAAATTTGGCATTTAACCAAGGCAACAAAGAACAGAATACAAACCTGTGGCCAGCAAGAGTTGCATGGTTGCACTCAATATTCAATTTAAATTCTCCTGTTGAACAAGATGGCACAAATAAATAACAAATTAAAACTCACATCATTCCCCTGTGGTGCAGATAGATAGAATGCAACTTCAGCTTTTCCACAGTGCTTAGCGCAAGAAAAGTTCCCAGCTTTCAAGCACTTGGCTCAAATTCCTCCCATGGATTGTTAAATGTTACAGCTGTACTAGCTGGTGAAAGTCTCTTCCCCAGACTAGTAAAATTTATCAAATCGAAAGAAAAAAGAAGATGCATGCAAGCTGAATTTGCAAAAGCCTTCAACGCCTATATTCAAATAAAAATAACCCAAGCATCTAAATCATACTGATACACAGTTCCTTCATCTTCAAGAGGACCCCAAACCCCCCCCCCGCCCCCAAAAAAAAAAATTTATTTTGTTGTACAGAAGATCAAGAGCATATCATAATGCTGGTGATCTTTCCTTCACTACTAAATTCAACTTTGACAAATCAAACTTTACCATGTATAATTAAAAGCTCAGGATACACCTTGTACAGGGCACTACTAAGATAATAAAGCAACAGGATTATTACAATTCATAAGAAGGACTACTAAGTTTTTCTACTGAATGACTGTATGGTTTTAGGACTTCAAATAGAGACTCAAGCCTCCACCATTGCCCAATAAGGTCACCCCAAAGACACATATCTGAAATAGGGACAGGTAGTGATAAAGAAAACAATAGGCGATCCATGGAGAGAAGACCAGTTTTCAATTGCTCACTTGGAGAAATAGGAATATGGAAAATTTACTGGATAGATAGCTACTAGAAGAGTGGGAAATCACCTATAAGGCCATGTTGACGCAGGAAATTAGCTGCAGTTGCAGCATCCCAATCGTACCTGCCATTACAAATATTCATTAAAAAGACGAAATTTGTGAAATAAACGAGCAACTTAAACTGAAAATGTGAGGCATACTGGTGCTTTGTGGGCTCCTGTGGCTTGGGCTCAATAAGTAAAGTCCCTGTCAACATTATTAAAAAAAAAAGAGTGGAGGATATCACATAAATTGTAATAATTCATGTACAAACCAATTAAAATGAAACAGAAAATAGAAACGTGATATACTCATTCAAGTCACGTGAAAAAGAGAAAATCAGGCAACTACTTCAAAATGTTATACGCAATCACATCCTGTAATTTATCAGGTATACTATAGTCCTCACAGATAGCAGATAACAAATTGTAGCATGCAAAGTGAACAAGGGAAGTACCATTGAAACCAATCTTCTTCTTGTAAGCAACAGCAGCTTCCATAAACCTTGCCTGTGAGGAGGTCCAACACAGATTTCAATCTTTTATAGAGACACATGGAAAATTTGATAGACACAATTTTTTTACAAGAACCTTTCAGGGAAATCTCACAAAAGAATTTACCATATGATTCAGTTCTCTCTCCATATCTGTGTTTAAAAGACTCTGATAGCCCTCTCTACCTCCCCAAAAAACATAATTTTCTCCACCTAGATAATGTGTGACCTGCAAAGACACAAAACAGAACAATCCAATGTCATAGAAGGGCATAGAGTACCAAAAATTATGTTTTCATTCATAAAATTTAATGCAAGTTCATTTCACTACTCTTTCCTAAGTTCATATTTACTTATCCCCCAGCTATGTACCAACGGAAAATGAAAAAATAAAATGGAAAGGCCATTTTATATTTCAACGGGACTGATGGCTGAGAAGAAAGACAAACCTCTATGGCCTTCTTAACCTGTGCCGCTGCATAAGAATACACAGCTAACTCAGGGCTGTACTCCAAGAATTAAAAAAAAAAAAAAATGGTGAGCTCATGATTAGATATAAAAAATACAGCTTTCGCAAGTATAGCACACCTGGTAGCAGCACCATGCATGTAACGAGGATGCAAGAACAACTGAGCTGTGCCCCACAATGGACGAATCTTAGTACCCTAAGCAGTCATATAAAATTATGAGAATGTAAGGGTCCTTCAAGGACAGGAGAAACAAAGTATCATTTTATGTTGCGATATTATAACACATGCATTCTTCAATCAACCCTCAGTAAAAGGCACAGTAAGCACCATGGCTCACATGTTTCTATTTTCTATTGCTGAAAAGGAAATGCTTCAGCATTAATTACCTGAAGTTCTTTGGCAAGAGCTACTACTTCATCCAAGTTAGCATTAGTTTCCTGCAGCACAAACAGTTCAACACATTGCACAACATAGGAATCCAAATTGCACCTCCCACCAAGTTTCCAGAAGCCACGGTCAATATAACACAAGTAATGCAGAGAAAAATGAAAAAAAAAGGGGGGGACAAACTTCTGTTTCCAAATTGCTGTTGTCTAGTAAGCAGACCTCCATATCTCTCAACTTTTTAATTTCTTGTCATATTAATAAACAAATGGTATGCAGTTTACATACCTCAATTGTTTTACCATCTGGAGCAATGTCCCTGTCATGGAAACACCATCTGTCAACTCCAAGCTTTTCCAAGAACTCAAAGTTTGCCCTCACTGTATTACCAACCAATATTGTCAATAAAAGGAGAATAGTTTCAAACCTTGCCCAAGACCAAGAATAAATTCATTAAAAGCCCAAGGAAATAGGTATCTTACTTCTTCTCTTTGCCATGCCTAAGGAATTAGTACCATCCTCCCATGGCCACATCTTTGTACCTACCCCAAATGGGTCAGCTCCTGTTCCACGAAATGTGTGCCAAAAAGCAACACTAAATCTCATCCAATCCTATATGAAATGAACAAATTTCTTGGTGTAATGAGAATGATACTGCTTCAGAAGCAGTTTTGAAGAAAACAAAGACAAGACAACAATCAAACTGAAAATGAGAGAACGTTAACCTTCATCTTTTTCCCAAGAATCTCCTCCTCAGCATTGTACCACTTGTAAGAAAGTGGATTCTTGCTTTTAGGACCCTAGATAAATATTGGTAGACAATTAAACAACAAAAATTCTACAAAATTATAAATTAAAAGTGAATTCCAAATGCAAAATTAAATGGTTTAAAAAATTCATCAAGGAATCAAGATGTACATTTCCATCGCACCTCATACTTAATTTTGGGAATGCCAGGAAAGAATTCCCCCTCCCAATCGCCTGAAGTACTATCACCACATTCAGCTTCAATCCCTGCGGGACAAGTTGGAGGAGCAGCAGCTGTCTGCTTTCAAGGTAGATGAAATTAGAAAGCAAAAGTATAGATTTATCACATTCTATAGTATGCCGAAATTTTCAGTTTACAAGTATTCTGTGCATAAACAGTTTATTGTGTCATGTGCACACTGAGTAAGGAGCAGAACAAAACTTCTTTACCGCAATGCCGATGACAAGACTCGAACAAAGTAGACATCTTAAGAACATTCCAGCCTTCATTTTCATGACCACATACAAAACTCTGTAAAATCATAAATTATCAGAATTAGACACTAAGAAACCTAACAAAAGTGAGCAAGATAAAATATTTATGCACTGTAATTAATAAATAAGTCACAACCTGCAAGACTGGAACGACAAATTCGTGAATAGAATCGCTGACAATAATCCTTATTTAGATTTGATGACCCCAAAAACCAAATGAAGTGGGGCAAAATAATTAGGCAAATATACTCTCTTTCAAGCAAAATTCGAGCCACAGAATCGACAAACTAAAAAGGAAAATGTTCGTCCAAACCCATAATTCTGTTAAACACCATTAGAACAACAAGCAGCAGTTGATTCTTATGCAACAGAACACCTCAGTAATAACACAATAATCAATCAAAAAAAGCCAATCCCTCTTTAAAAATCATCAAATTGGTTCAAAAAGATCCATACTTTATACACCAGCTGATCGATTGAAACTTCCAAGAAAACTTCCGTACATTAACAACTGCTAGAAAAGTATTTAACTTAAAAAAACAAAAGTTGATCAACCACTACAAAAACATATGTATGCGTATATTATATAGGGAGAGAGAGCTCTTACAAGCGGGGGAATTGAGATGAGTTAGTGATATCAAATCGTCAATAGAGAAGAAAGCGGCTTCAATGGAAGAGCAAGCAAAGAGCGAGCAGCGGCCACCGAGGTTTAAGTAGGAGTTCTAGGTGGAGTTACGGAACAAAATCAATAATAATATAGTATTTTTTTTAAACAGAAAGTATAATTCAAATCTCAAGTTGTCCGACTTATATGGATAAAATCATACTATATTTTAGGACGATAAATCTTTTGGATAATGATTGACCAACATATATCATAATAATGATTTTCCCTACAATGAGTCAGCCAGCCGTGCAATTTTGGTTCTGCATCTTTCATTCCCAACTCTGTCCCTCTTGCCAACTTAAAAATCAAATATATATAAAATTATATTTTTTAACAATTCACAAGAGCTAGAATTATAGAATTTTTTTAAAAAAAGATTGAATTACCTTCGTTATAAATGGTATGATTAAGTTAAAATTTTAAAATTAATTATATTATAATTTAATGAGTTAATAAATAATAAAAATATAATTAAAAAATATAATAAATATATTTGTATTTTTTTACACCGATAGATCATTTATAGACAGGAAAGGCTTATAATTAATATTATTAGAGAACAAAGTGGGAATATATTACTCAGAATTTTTTCCAAAAAAAAAATCACATTATCGGAACCAAATTAATATCTTTTAGGGGTACCTGAGTGTGAGAAAGAAGAGGGACTATCAAGTAATTTACTGAACCAAAATCTGTTACTACTACGCAAATTCAATCGTCTTGATGGAAGAGATGTTAAGATAACACGCTTGTGATGCATGTAGAAGAACCAACGGTGAGGATTGGATTAATGGATCAGAAGTAGGTGTGATCGAAACTCTTTGCCTACGGAGATGAGACTATCGTTGGCCGGTGACGTTGGATGAGGAAGGCAGTGTCAGAGGAGATTGTCTCTAACCTCGTGGAATAGATGACAAGCCTTTTGACAAGATCCGTGTTAAGGTTGACGTGGCAACCCAAGCTTTTTCATTAATTATATTTTTCCTTTTTTTCCCCCAAAATTGTTCCTTAATTTGATTCCTTTTCCAAATTTTCTATTTTTTGCGTCTTTGAATTTGAATTTTTCTTTAATCTAAAATCTGATTATTTGATTTTGATGTGTTATGCTTGTGCCAGCTATAATGGTACATTCGGTGTGCTCGAATAGAATAAATATTTTTTTTAATTCAAAAATACTTTCTATTCAAAATAGATTGGAGAACTTTTTTTTTTTTTTTTAGAGTGTGGAAGGAAAAGTTATAATAAAATATGACTTATTTTCTATACGGTTGATGGAATTATTTTTTAATATTAGAATAAAATAGCATTTAACCTAATAGGATTTAGATGCCCCTCATACATAATATAGTCCCCAATATTTAAGTTTTAAAAATTCAATTGATAAAAATCATCTAAATATTATTTTTAAATATTATTAATTAAGTAAAAAATTTTATCATGTAAAAATATATTCATATAAGCTACTCAGTCATTATATTTACATACATAAGCCAAACATTAAACCTATTTAAAGCATAATTTATAATAATAATAATACTTTTAAAAATAATAATAAACTTTTACTATAGAAAATAATGCAATTACATAATATCGATAAGTAAAATTAGAAAATATCTCATATCTAATAATAATAATAAAAAAATCATCTTTGATTGAAAATCACATTTGACACTGGCTTTTTTTTCCAAATTATATGTTATTTTAGAGATTCAAGAAAATACACATTAGTTTTCTTTCCATTTCTTCTATTGTCATTATTATCGCATAAAAATTATTTACTAATTGTTTTACATATTATTTTAAAGAATAAAAAATATCAGTTTAGCTATTTTTCTTTAAAAGTCTATAGATTTTTATATATTTTTTTAATTAGTGTATCAATTCATAATGCGGTATGTATTTTTAATCTAAAAGAATATTATTTTAAAGGTTTAAGAATAAATACGTCTTTGAACTCTTTATTGATTCCAACCTCTCTCTCGATAAGGTGTTTTCTCAAGTGTTTTTAGTGGAAGCGTTTTTCCAACACTTCTTGAAATGGACATTATTGAAAAAAAATACTTCAATTTTTAACCAAATGCTAAAATAGAAATAAAAGTTGGAAAAGCTCATTTTATTTCAACATATTAAACGTGCCATAAAATTATCCTGAAAACATCATTCATCTACTAGCTTCACGAACAAGTTGATAAATTTTGAGTTAGATGTTCGAACAAGGGTAACTTTCAATGCTTTACAAAAAAATAGTTTTATTCTATAGCAAATTGTGTTGCTGAAATCATTGGTGACAGATATCATCTACACATATACACATATTTATACAAATAGTAAGTAATTAATACTGTGTAAAAATAAATTTAGTGAAAATCAAACATTCAACTCCAAAAAAAAGTAACAAATCGTTTTTCTTTATTATGAGAAACTCTTAAAAGACAAATTAGGGGATAAGTAGGGTCTAGCTATTCTAAGACAGAGTTTATTACACCAACGATATTGTATTATTTGGAACCATGTTATTGGATTAAGAAAAATTAAGAAATTTGGACCAATCATCTTATTTTATTTGGAATAATATCATTAATGTAGTAAATATAATAATGTATTAAAAGATTCGTGGTAAAAAATTAATTATGTAAGTGGTATAGATTCTCTGGTTAATTTTGATTGTATAATTGATAGATTACTATTCATTAGTTGATACATCCACGCTACGCACGGAGATTTTGCCCGACGATTAAATAAAATTTATCAAATATCTATAAATAAATAAAATTTATAAATAAATTATTAGTTAGAGAGTATAAAACAAAGATTAATACAACTGCTATTAATATAGCATATACATTTAAATATAAAAAAATCAATAATTGACCCCCTATACTTTTATGAATTTTTCTATAATTGTTGTCACTAACCTAGAGATATAATCCAAAAATGAATAAGTATAAGTTTTTTCGATTTAATAATCAATCTAAAAATTAATAAATTAATTATCTTCTATATGTGTTTATTTGTATAGAGTGGAAAAAAAAGATTACACAAAATTTAAACTTGTGAGAAAAACTATTCTTAAGTTATGTTATCTCGATTAAAAAAAATCAATATATAATTTTTGCATTTGTATGAATTATGATTTTTTTTTATCAAATATCTCCTGCAGCAATAAATATTAAACCAAAAAAATGAAAGATTAATATAATATTATGCTAAAAAGTGATAAATAAAATAATTATTGAAGTTATTCGTAAAATTAGATAAAAATACTTAAAATTGTAGACTTATAGTTAAAATGAGAACTGTAATTATAGATAAAATAGTATTATAAGACAGATAAAGCAGTATTATAAGTTACTTTTCTATGCCTTCGTTCCTTTTCACGATTTATTTACGTGCAATCACAGATAAAGCAATATTATAAGATAGAAATAATTAGTTTTAGTTGTTTTCTTTCTTTTTTACCTCCATCAAAATTGAAGGATAATAATTAGCAAAACCTATACTGTAAATGATAATTATCACTTGGTATCCAAACTTCCTCAAAAAATAAATAAATAAGAAAATAAAATCCACATAATTGTATCCCCGCAAAAAAAGGGAAAAAGCCAAAAAGAAAATAAAAAATTACCTTGGAATGCATCATGATCATCAATCTTGTTGTATCCAAAATGAAAAGAACAAAGAGTTATCACATATATGGAAGAGGTTCCTTAAAATTATATTAGATAAAATAAAAAAGTTGATAATCCAAAATAAAAAGAGAATAAGTTGAATATGAATAGACAAATTAAATATTTATATATAATATCTTGATACCTTGTATGTTAATCATCAACTACTACAACTGCATTCATAAACGTGCCCATTGCATTAGTAACAGTAAGGTTATATTTCTTCTATGTTACCCTTCAAAAATGAGTTAAATGACCATGAACACCAGAAAAGAGGCATTTGAGATTTCCACTACTTGAAAAAATCTGGCATCCCTCTCATTTTCATATCTATCAGCTTTCAATTCATGGAGTTGGTTTTCTAAATCATCAATTTTTGTCTTATACCTATCATACTTGCATCCATAGATAAAAAATGTATCTTATCATCAATAATGAAAACTCAAAATCCTAATTTCAATTAAATGAAGAATACGTGCAAGAAAATAGTAAGCCAATACATCTAGATGTCATTCCGTGAATAAATCAAAGAATGAAAATTTTTTCAAACAGTAATAATGTGTAACAAATTAAAAATGAAACTTGTAGGCCTATATTATTATGAAATAATAATGTGTCTCTTCGTTTTTCTTATTGACTCTTAAATTATATTGAAGAGATTATTTAAGAGATTAACACCATCCATAAAAGAATACAAAAAGGTTTTACTAAATTTTACAATTAATTGGAGAAGATGGAAAAAAAAATGCTTTGAAAATTTACTTGAATAATTTAATCCCCTCTTCACTTTTAGTTTTTTCAAAAAGATTAATAATGTGTAATAAATTAAAGAATGAAACTTGTAAGCCTGTATTATTACGAAATAATAATGTGTCTTTTTATTTTTCTTATATGACTCTTTAATTATTTTTCATAAATAATCTTTCTCATTTATGTTATAATAATAGTTATAATAATACTCATATATCTTTTTATACAATATTGTTAAATGTCTAATTTATCCATGATGACCAAATTAATTTCAACCATAAAAAGAGTTAGGTGGAAGTATTGATGAGATTAACATCATTCATAATAGAATACAAAAATATTTTAATAGATCTACACCATTAATTAGAGAAAATAAAAATTACTTTGAAAATTTACTTGGATAATTTAATTCCCTTTTCACTTAACCATAAAAAAATGATAATAAAAAACAAGAAAAAAAAACAAAATCGTAACAGACAGAAAAGAAACTCATATAAAAAATGACAGAAATCCAAAATTTCTAAAGAAATAATAACAATCATCCAATATGAATTGATAGAATAGATGAGCTAACTAATTAACAATAAGAAGATATACTCATTGATAAAACTAAGAAATCAAAGAGTCACAATAACTCAAAAATAGTAGAAATATTTGTTAACACGGTTGTAGGTCGATAAATATTTACAGAATATTTTATATGATTACTGTCCACTTTTTTTCCTCTTTCTATTATCTCTTTTCTAGAGTTATTCTAATTATATTTATTCTAGTTACGTTTTCGTCATAAAATTATATTAAACTGGAGCATTTGTCTTATTTAAGTATTGTTGACCTGTGAATTTATTAATGGTATTTTTGCTTTTTTAATGTTATAAATATGTCTATATATTTTTTACGTATCTGATTTATTTTCTTGAGTTTTGTTATTATTTTGCTTACTCATCTGTTCTTGTTTTGTGGACAATTCTTTTGGCTTTTAAAGTCATGATGGTATCTTTATTTTTGAGTAATTTTCATAATTAATTTTTCTCATCAGAATATGTGTGTGCGTATGTTCTATAATCTTTGTTGAACTAAGTATGTCTATTTATTTATTTTTTTTGTTATGTGGTATTTTATTTTTTATTTTTTATTTTTTATATTTTATATATGTTAAAATGCTGACTTTTTTACCACTTACTCAAAAACAACCCATCGGTATTCTAATTATATTTATAACAGAATTTTTATTTTATAAACTGTCCAAATTCTCTATGCATTTTGACAAATTCATTAATATGATTGGTTTTTTAGTATTATTGTCTATGAGTTATTAATATGATTATTAATAGTTATAAATAATTTTCATATTTTTTGGTTAAAAGTAATATTATACATATTCAATGACTATTTTACCAATGATGATCAAATTAATCTCAACTATTGAAAAGTTTAGGCGGAAGGATTTTAAAATCTATACCATTCATTAAGGAAGTTGAAAAGATTTTTTTTTTAAATTCTTAAAAAAATAATATGGACAATTCAATCCCCTCTTGACATTCTATGAGTTATTAATATGGTTATTAATAGTTAATAATATAATAAATAAGTGTATAGTTACTAATATAGTTATTAATAATTATAAATATTTTTTATAATTTTTTGATTAAAAATAATATTATATATATTCAATGACTATTTTACCCGTAACGATCAAACTAATCTCAACCATTAAAAAGTTTAGGTGGAAAGATTCTAAATTCTACACAATTCATTAAAGAAGTTAAAAAGTTTTTTCTTTTAAAAAAAATTCTTAAAAAAATAATATAGACAATTCAATCCCCATCTTGACATTTAGAATATACATTTAGATTAGGTTTTGCCAAAGACTTTTGATTTTCCCCATATCATTGGTATTGAGTAGGGAATTTCTGGCTAGTTGAATTTATTTTTTAAAGGAGATATTTTTTAAATCTCAACCAAATATACCAAAGAGACCGTGGGAAGAGGAGGTTTTTGCCTCTTCTTCTACTTCCGGTGCACCTCTTTTCTTCCCAATCCTATTTCTGTAATCAAAGAAGAGGTTTTCGCCTCTTCTTCTACTTCTAGTGCACTGAAAGATTAAGCCTTTATCTATCCCCAAAAAAAAAGAGACAGAGAGGGACAATATTTTTATCTTAATGTTTATAAAAAATTATTTAAAATTTATTTTTTACTCTATAAATTTTTTTTAAAATCATAATTTTATCTTCTAATTGTTATAAAATTAGGGTAGTGGTAGAATAAAATTTTCACACTACACACTAATAAAACTTTAACTATTTTGTACAAGAATTTATCTCTTTCTTTTCTCTCACAATTTTCTCTAATCTTTCTTTCACAAAATGATGGTGTATTACAAGCTTAGAGAATAATTCTATTTATAGAGCTCTAATTAGTGGAATACATCCTGACATACATCATCTTCCACTAATCTCAATTAGTGGTGTCTCCACTAAATAGTGGATATCCATAAAAATCTTCCCTAATAATTCACATAAATCCATAATTAGTAGAACATCCATTAATTAATGGAGATTTCAATAATTCATAACACTAATATATTTTTCATATAATTTACTCTTAATGTCAAAACTTTAATTTCGATCATGTAATAGAATAGATAGTACATGTTTTTGGCAAATAATTTAAGAAACAAATTTCGACGGCCACGTTTAATTGGTGTAAAGGAGCTGATTCTGAATTCTGACAGACTTTGGACATTCTTCTCGACATTCTAGGAGATTCACGGGCCGGCCGGGATGCATTGTGGAGAACGAAGAAGGCCTAAAGACATATTAATTGTGTAGTCTGGCTTAGAGTTGTAATCCAATATTAATAAATTAAATATCATATTTTTTTAATTTAAATTTGGTTATAATGAAAAAGTGTTTGACTTTATTCCACTAACGATGGAACTCGAATTCATATTTAATGTTATTTAATAATTATTTGATAATATTTAATATTCGTTTGAATTTAAATTTGAGTTTATTTATTTCATATATTTTTATTTTAAAATTTTATTACCAAAAAATAAATTTAAGTAATCACACTTAATATCAAATTTTAATTTAAAAATAATAGTTCATATATAAAAATAATAATATGAATATTAAAAATAAAGTATATAGTGTATAATATTATTAACAAATTTTATTTAATAATATAATAAATTCAAACGTTCATGAACCAATTCAAGTTCAATCAATTAATAAAAAAATTAAATAATATATTTAAATTCAAATCAATTATTAATCAATTCGAATGAATTTTTGTTCGGCAATATAAGATTCGTTTAGAACTCTAAGTATACTTTGATTGCTTGTCCTAATTTTGGACGCAATAGTCCTTGACTGCCATGTACTCAAAAGGGAGTGATGGTAACATATAATTCTATTGTAATTATAAAATTTGATGAATTGGTGATCTTTGAAGAAAAAGTCTTGCTTTCAAGGAGGGGAAAAAATGTTAATATTGCTTTCATGTAATCCATGTGCAATTTCGCATCCCAATCAAAAGAAAATGTATTTTGTTCTAAGTAATTAATTCTATGTTCATCCACCACTAACATGGGCGTCAGAGTAGAAGTCACTCTAAACTCTACTTTGAAGTAGGCATGGAAGCAATTGGCTAATCTTTGGTTGGCGGTTGTTCAAAATGATAAATTTTAGTCTTAAAGTCTCAATTCTAATTTAGTGATTTTACAGTTTGGTAGTTGGCAATTGCAGTTACGGTTGGTCAATCTTGGATTTGACGATTGGTCAACTTGTACTAATTAGTCCGTTATTAAAGGAGAAAATGTTGTTCGAAAAAAATTTGAATTAAAATCAGAAGCTGATTAATAATCAAATAGAGTAATAAATGTCTCTTAAAATATTTTTTTCAAAAATAAAAAAATAAATATAAAAACAATATATTATAAATTGAAATTGAGAAATTGAGAGAGTTGAATGAGTTGTGAGAGAGTTGGGGGAGTTGGGAGAAGTGTAAAACATTAGGATGGATTGATGTGTTACTAAAAGGGGGAGTTAGGGAAGAAAAAAAAAAAAAAAAATTTACACAATGGCCAGAAATGCAACGGCCATTATGATGCTTTTATTTTTTTTAAAATTTTTTTCTATTGCCACATGTTAATACTAGCTTTAAACAAATTTTTTTTAAATAATAAACCAGCGATTTAAATCATCGGTTATTAATTAGAAAAAATTCCAATCTCAATCCAACCACTAACTATGGTTCATGATTTGAACCTAGTCAATGATTCTAAAATCGTTAACCCCCGTTTCCGATCCATGATTAAATCATAAAAAATTAAAATCGGGGCCAAGCCTACTTTGAAGGATTTAAATCCGACTTAACCTCTTTATTTGGCTAAAAACAAAAAGTCCTATGTTTATCCACACTTAACTTTTTTATTTAGCAACACAAAAAAAAAAGAAAAAAAATCTATGTTGAAAGTTAGGTCATATTTAAATTTGACTTAACCTTTTATTATTTTATTTTTAAAAAATTCTATGTTCATCCACACCGAATTTATTTATTTATATATATAAAAAATCTAAGTTGGAAGCCACATCAGATTTAAATAGGACATAAATTTTTTATTTAGGGGGAAAAAAATTCTATGCACTTGTGGCACAGATTGTTTCCGAAGGACTAAAAGGCATTATAATTTATATTTGAAAGAAGACAGTCAATAATTTTGTATACATCATATGGTATATCAAATGCATTATCTAATCTAAATGTATATTCTAATTATGAAGAGGGGAGTGATTTGTCATTATAATTTTTTTATGTCTTTTTTATTTTTTTAAATATTTTTATAAATTTTTAATTAATAGTTTAGATTTAATGAAAGATATTTATTTTTTATGAATGATGATTCATATCTCATCAAATTTTTTAGATAATTTTTTGAATGATCAAATTTTATTTAGTTGTCATATCCAATTTAGTCAATTTACAATATTTTTAATTTTATTTTTAAAATTTTCCTTTTTAAAATTTGTAACTGTTGCTTCCTTCTCGACTCCTGTAACTGTTCATGCTCACATTTGTAACTGTTTAATAATAGTGTCATCATATCACACTATTGAATATGTGAAGCGGTGTAGCTTTTCAGGGTTTAGAGCAACTGGTCAGGTTTTAATTAGAGTTGATCATGTAAAACTCAAAGGTGTACAGAAACATCTCTAGGGGTAGTGTTGCTGTTTTGTTTGTGAAGAAATTTGTTACTTTCTGATAAAGGAATGGAGGCATCCTTGATTAATAGTTTGAAACCTTTTGCCGAACTATCTGGAAATGAAACATGTAACTGGTTTCTTGGATTCTCCCCCACATTTGAAACTTGTGATTTTCATTTTAGAACTACCGAACTCTGAATACCACTTCATGGATGATAGATGGTCATAGTTTTCTTTTTGAATTGTTTATCTGCTTATTTCCTCTTTTTCTAGTATGACTGGGGGAGATAGTAAGCATTAGTTTACATCTCAACATTGTTGTTGAAACATGCTTATTGTGTTGACCAGAATGGTGATTTGGCTATGAATAGTGGTTAGCATACCTTTATGTGGATTCTATTAGTTCATTGATTTCCTCTGGTTTTTTTGCGCCAATATTGAAATGACTAATTAAGTTTTAAATGAAATTTTATGTCTTCATGAAAGTTTTATATTCTTAGATTGGCTGAATTATCTAATCAAAATTTCTTCTTCTTATAGCATTCCTGGTTGTTGTGAGTCCTTCTGGAAGGAACTTGATTATGTCAAACACATGTGGAAAAATAGGTATGAATTGAAGGTTGAGGATGCAAGCATTGCTGCTTTGTTTGGCCTAGAATGTTTTGCATGGTACTGTGCTGGTAAGATTGTCAGAAGGGGTAAATTATTGTTCTGTCTTTCTTATGAAGTTCTTACTATAAATTCAGAAAGAATAATAAATTTTCTTTTTACAAGAGGTGGTATTTTATGAAGATGGTGAGCCTATAATTGACGGAGGGTGAGATGATATTGACCTTCTAATTGTGATACTCTTATACTTTTGTCTTCGGTTGATTGTTCTAATGGATATAATATTTTTGGATAGTTTTGCATCCATACTGCACCCTATGAGCACTTGCACTTTAGGAGGGAAGGCAATGATCTCCATACAACTATTACTAGAACCCTAATAATTGTAATATGCTTTATTACAAATTTATTGCACAATCTTCATTTCGTGCCGAAAGATCACACAAGGAGGTAATAGCGATGTAGAAAAGGGGTCCCATAAAATTTTCTCGATGTAGAATAATAAACTCAAGCGCACATCTACATGTTATTTTATCCATTGGCCATGTATTCCTCTTGATTTTCTTTCCTATCCTCTTCTTTCTTGACTTGTAGAGGTCCTTATTTATTTGATTTCTTGAATTACCAGGTGCAAGCTCTTGTTGGCTTTGAGAAAACCATCAAGCAACTTGACGACCATTTAGTCGACATTAGTTCAAAGGTGATTGTAACCTATATGTGGTTTGGGATGAATTGCTAGCTAATGCTACTCCTTATTTACCAGTAAAACAACAGACTAACATGTTATGTGATGTTCATCCCACTCAGGGAATCACAAAGCCTAAGGAAGTGAGGAAGTTTAAAGGTGAAGGAATGCCAATACACTTTGGCAACAAAAAAGGTGATTTGTACGTCTTTGAGGTTTTATTCCCAACTTCACTATCAGAGGACCAAAAGACAAAGATCAAGGCAGGTATGGGTTTAGATATAGGAATTCATATTCAGAGAGGCATCCCTATTATGCTCCTTTTCTTGTAACTTAAGGCTTTTATAAGTAGATTATGGCATTCTTTGGCGCTTTCAGTAGAGGAGTATTATGTTGGCCAGGCATGCCACAAGTGGTTGAAGTTGAAGTTGTCTAACTGAAATTGTTGCACAGAGACTACTGTAAATTTATAGAGAAGCTTTTTCTATGTAGTTTTAGGGTGAATAGGTTAAAGAGTGCCTATTTCATCCCCTAGGCTGCTTTGTATAAGGGAGTTATCTTACTATTTTGCTGCGTTCTCTGATGTGTCTGTCTTTTGGTCTGAGTGTAATTTCCTTTTTGCCTTAAACTGTCTAAAAGGGGTTGTTTGCAAGAAACAAAGCCCTTGTTTGAAGATGTTTGTTTTCCTGAACAAATCCCTTTTCAATTAAAGAAAAATCAAGAACAAGCAAAATATATACAGTTTTGGTAAAAATACAAACATTAATATATATATTTAAACTTTTTTTTAACATAACGGGCAAAAGCTCCATGCGTAGCGTGGACACGTTAACTAGTAACATGCACAAAGTACGCTATGTGGATTACCACCGCTCTTAATGCTTGATCTACTAATAGTTCTTTAGCAATTCATTCCACTAGGTATAAAGTCTGAGTATTGCTAGGGATAATTTTTTTTTTTTATAACTTAAGTTACATTGTTTAGTGAAAGTGACGTTTAATATAGTTTTTAGATAAAAATCTTTCTATTTTTTGATTTTTTTTACATGTAAAAGGATTTTTCTTGCCAATCCAGAATTTCTAATTCTATTAATTCTCTTACAACCTTTTTATATTGAACCTATTTTTTATTCTTGTTGTTTCTGCTCTCTTTTTTTTCCTTCAAGATTTATAAATTACTAATAGATTAGTTGAAATCTCAAAAAAATCTCATGATTCAATGTATTAATAATAAATATATGTATATCTTATTAGTTAATTTAGTTATTTACTTAATGTGTCATTTAATTTATTTTTATCAAACATTTAATAACATATAATTTATTTATTTTTAATGCTATAATGTGTCACCACAGGAGCCTTCAATGCCGGTATATGTCACCACAGGAGCATTCCGTAGCTCCTTATGACTTTGTTCAATTACTTCTCTAAGTCAATGAATCTAATGAATTCAAATCAAGAAACATATATTGATAAACTGTATCTAATGATTTCAATTAATGAATTTAATGAATTCTTTGAATTCAACTCTGTCATATGTCCCCAAAGGAGTAATCCTCAATTCCTCATTTAAATTTAATTATGCCACATGCTACAGGAGCCTTCAATGTCGCCACATGTCACCATAGGAGCATTTCATATATATATAAACAAATAACTCAACTCAATGTATCATGATCACAATTGTAGTCTTTGAAGCTAAAAAAAACGCAAAGCATGCATACTGGAGAAAATAAAACGTAGGAAAAACACACCGGAAGATTTTTATTTATACCTCTGCGCTTTAATATTTTCTTTGGTGCTGAGAAAGATGACTGAACAACAGGAACATTTTCTCTTCTACTTGTTGAAACCTCTGGAATAAAACTCGCTAGCCGTCCATTTCTTCTTGACATGAACGCATAAGCTTTCCAATTCTCGGAATATTCCTCTGCCTAAATGCTGTTGGTGAAAACAATTCAGGCAAGAAATACAGTCTCTTTTCTGTTGACATTCTGCTATCAAAATTAACAGTATTAAGGAGGAAGAAGAAGAACTATAGAGAATTGCATCGATGTGTTTTTTTCGTTCACAGTTGTACATCCTAAGATATACATGGCTCCTCTGATAATAAAGACCACCGGGATTCTAGTATTTCAAAACACCCAGATATTATCAAGATTACCTTTCACAGAAGACATTTTTCTTACCCTAAACTCTTCTGTTCCGTGAATAAAAAAAATAACCCTGGTCTAAGCTATTGGGCTAGAAAATATTATTTTTTTATTTTTTTATTCTTAGACTTAAAGAGCTCATAAATAATAAACATTAATTATTTATTTTTAAGCTAATAAAAATAGCTCAATAAATAATTAACGAGCTCAAATAGACTAAGATAATTATTCTAGGCTTTTACCTATTTTAAGCCCAAGTTAATTAATTTTTTCAATTATTCAATCTAAACTCAGATCCTGAATAATTAATTAACCAATTAAATTAGATAATAAATTTAATTCCTCTCAATCTTTTTATTTTATTCCAATACAATAATAAATTAGACTTCCTAAATAAAACAAAATCATTTTTAACCGAGATTATTTCCTCAATCTAAAATTAATTAAGAATTATGGACTATTTCGAGAACCAAAAAGACACATCGCATTAGCTACTAAAATGATCAAAATACTCCTACTATATAAATAGTTATATTTTACATTTTAACTATTTTTTAATATCACTATAAGAAAATATTGACCCCAAGGACAATGCTGCGTTAGCAATGTCTCCGACCTACAGGTGTAATGACTAAAATACCCTTCTACACATCTTCGTTCATTTAGAGAGGAAGAAGTGTACTAACACCTCTCTAAAAGATATCTACTATCCTTAGACTTCTAATTCAATGATCCATGACTTCTTGGAATGTTTCGGCTTTCTAATGGAGCTACTCTAAAGTAAATATCTAAGTCATGTTCCCCAAGGCCTTAGATATTTAGATCATGCAGACAGTCACAAGGGGCGATATAGCATAGAAGCTATCTTATACAAGTCTATCTTAACTAACTAGTCATATATACCCAATATATAAGCATATTAGTCCTACAATAAAACCTCAACTATAATATATCAAAGCATACGCTCCTAGCTTCGTCAAACTACCAACTCATACTCAAATCATAGAGTATAAGTCCACGTTATAGCAGAAGTAGTCTAAGTTTCTTCCGTATAGTACCTTAAGAAACCACTACTTCATGCTCAATTTTATGTATTCGAAATACGCTTGTATTATAAAATGAATAGTCTGCTCAATGGCTAACGGTAAGCCATTCCATATTTAAAATTCATAACATAATAACCTTACCATGATGAGATTTTCATTCTTATCATTTAGTTAAGAACGATAATTTATGTGTTAAGTAACCCATAGTCTATACCTTACTATGAAATACCTCTATTCACATAAACCACTTAAGTAAAATGGGTCTTTTCTAGCGAAATTGTGCACAAAAGTAATGGAAAAATTCACAAATAATTTCTGAGAATAAAACTTTTATTAATATTAGCTAAAATTACATCAGAAACATAGTCTAAGAGAGTATACATTCCGACAATCTTCCAATTACACTCTAAGACTAAGTAAGTCTATAAGTGCCCACCCCTATGGCATTTAAGTGTCTTCTAAAGACTCTCTCAACCAAAGGCTTGGTGAAGAGATCTACTAAATTGTTCTCCAAGGCAATCTATTCCACAACAACTTCCTATCTCTGGATGAAATCCCAAATCAGGTGGTACTTCCTCTCAATGTGTTTCCCTTTTTTGTAGTTCCTGGGTTCTTTGGATTGCGAGACCGCGCTAGTGTTATCACAATACATCACAATTGGCCTGTCTATCTATTGCATGACTTCAAATTTTAAAAGGAACTTTTGGAGCCAGACTGCTTCCATAGATGCCTCCGAAGCTGCTACATACTCAGCTCCTATGGTTAAGTCAACAATGTAATATTGTTTAATACTCCTCTATGAAATAACCCCTCCAGACAAGATGAAAACATATCCACTAGTGGATTTTCTCTTATCCTTATCGCCTGGAAGTCTGAGTTTGTGTATCCTATCAAGTCACCAACCCTGTAACCCAGTATATAATCCCTTATTCCCTTAAAATACTTGAGAATATGCTTTACAACTTGCCAATGAACCTCTTCAGGGTTTGATTGATGTCTGCTAACCAAGCCTACGACAAAGCAGATATCTGGCCTAGTGCACAGCATGACGTACATGAGATTTTTCACAGTTGAAGCATATGGAATCCTACTCATTCTGTCTTTTTCTTCTTGGGACTTTGGACAGTCCTTTGAAGAAAAAGATAACACATGTCTACAAGGGATTAATGCATGAGTCCATGCTAAACTTCGCCAACATCTTATCAATGTATGTAGCTTGGATAATCTTATCATTCTCTGTTTCCTATTTCTAAGAAACTTAATTCCGAGAATGTAATTGACTTCTCCCAAGTCTTTCATACTGAATTGACTAGACAACCAAACCTTAGTAAATGGCAATGTCCTTACATTATTCTCAATGAGTAGAATGTCATCCACATACAGTATAAGGAAAATTACGTTTATACCTTCCAGTTTCCTGTACACACATGGTTCATCCTCGTTTTGAATGAAACTATAAGACTTTTCAGTCTCATCAAAACAAATGTTCCATACCCTCGATCCCTACTTAAGTCCATAAATGAATTTCTTAAACTTATAAACCATATGTTCCTGGCTCTCAACAACAAAACTTTCCAGTTGGGACATATAGATGCATTCGCTAAGATGGCCATTGAAAAATACCGTCTTGACAACTATTTGCCATATTTTGTAGTCATAATGACATGCGATAGTAAAGAGGATATAGATGGACTTAAGTATGGTTACCGGAGAAAATGTTTCCTCATAGTTGATAGCTTCTTTCTGAGTGTACCCTTATGCCATAAACCTAGCTTTGAAGGTTTCTACATTCCCATCCACTCCCTTCTTCCTCTTGTACACCCACTTACACCCAATGTGTTTTATTCCTTAAGGTGAAGCTATAAGATCCAAAACCTGATTAAAGTACATAGACTCAATCTCATTACTTCATGTCAAAGATTTGCATTGACATCAGCAATAGCCTCCTCGTATCTAATGAGATCTTATTCCTGATGGTCAGAGACTAGGTCAAAAACCTCTTCAATACATTTTTATGGAACCCTAGATATTCTCTCACTACGACGAGACTCTGTTTGTACAAGTTCCTGAGGTTGTGCCTCTTCTTGTTCTATTATCGGGTTAGAAGAAGTCGATTCAGAAGATAACTTCTTCTTAAGTTCCAACCTTATTGAATCTTTAGTGGATGTGTTTTGATCATCTTCCAAGTATCTAGCATTATTACTCACAAATACTTTTTGCTTCTTGGGATGATAAAAGTAACCATCATTTATTCTTTTTGAATACCCAACAAAATAATATAATTCTGATCTTGGTTCTAACTTTTCTCCCTTGATCAGTACATAAGTTGGACAACCCCATATCTTGAGATGATTTAGACTTAGCTTACGCCCAATCCACATCTCATAAGGTGTCTTATGTACTAGTTTGGAAGATACCAAGTTCGTAATATATGCCGTTATTTCCAAGGCATATCCCCAAAAAGACACCGAAAGAGTAACATGAGATATCATGCTTCAAACCATTTCCATCAATGTTCTATTCCTTCTCTCAATTACTCTATTCTGCTGAGATATCCCCAGTGTAGAAAGTTGTGATATTATCTCATGATGTACCATATAGTTCTTGAATTTACCAAAGAGGTACTCTCCACCACGATCTGATCGTAAAGTTTTGATCAATTTACTTGTCTGACGCTCCATTTCAGTCTTATACTCTTTGAACTTGTCAAATGAGTCAGACTTGCTTCTCATCAGGTAAATATAACCATACCTAATACAATCATCCAAGAAGGTGATGAAGTACTCAAAACCCCCTCTAACTAGTGTAGACAAAGGACCACACGCACCAGTGTGAACAAGACTCAATATCTCCTTAGCCCTATCTGCCTTTTGGATAAACGACCTTTTGTCATTTTTCCCATAAGGCAGCATTCATACTGAGACCAACTTTTCAATCTCAATGAACCCAAAAGCCCATCATGGATAAACCTTTGAATCCTTATATGCCAAGAATATGAGTCATTGATGTTTGTCTTTCTCTTCCTATTTAAAGGTTCAGATTGAACGTTGTTTAGTTGGTTGTTAATAGGATTAATGAAAAATAGGTTTCCATATATGTGCCCAATATATAAAATTTCTCTAGTTCTACTGATAGTTATACCAGAATAGAAAGAAATAGAATCTCCTTGATTTATTAGTTTTATAATTGAAACCAAATTCCGTCTAATACCAGGTACAAATAAAATATCCTTTAAAATAACTAGTCTATTACAATAAAAAAACAAGTTCTAGTTCTCCCACTACAAGGCCACATACTTGTGCTTTATTTTTCACACGTAGTCTATATTCGCCCTTCTAAAGTTTTTTTATCTTTCTAAACCCCTACAATGAGTTACAGATGTGATTAGTGGCTCCTGAATCAACAATCCAAGTGAAAGTTAATCCAACAATTGATATAGACTCTAAATAGACAACATTACCTGTGAGGTTTTTCTTGATTTGAAGATCTGAACATTCCTTTTTCTAGTGTCCATTCTTTCCACACTTAAAGCATTTGCCCTTGGGTTTGTCTTTAGATTGGGACTTAGGCTGAGCTGCTATATTGCCATTCTTCTTCTTCTTGAACTTTTTGGGCTTAGGCCCAATTCTTGAAGAAGAAGCAATCATAGGTTTTGATTGTGGCTTCATGACCTTCTCCGTTACCTGGAGCTCTTTTATTAACTCAGTTAAACTCATGTTTAGCTTATTCATATTGTAGTTCAACTTAAATTGAATAAAAGAGCCCGGTAGAAATTTGAGAACCATGTCCACTTGGCTCTCGAGGTCAATTATAATCCCAAAGACTTCTGCTTCCTTGAAAGTAGCAATCATTTTGAGCATATACTTTCTCACTGATGCTTCCTCCACCATTTTGGTATTGAGTTCGAAGAGCCTCTTACCTTGCGGACTGGCTCTTGTCAGAGAACATTGTGGCTAAAGATGTGCTTATATCGTAAGCAGTCACCATGTACCCGTGTTTGGACTGAAGTACATTAGACATAAAGTCTAACATATAGCAGCGTGTCATTTCATCAACCTTCTTCCATACCTTTTCAACCTTTCGCTCCTTATCGATGGAACTCTCCCCGATAACCGGGTAGATTTTGTAGAGGACATACTGAGTATTATGTTCAGATTCATTTTTCAATCCATGTAATTAGGACATGTTAGCTTATTCTCTCGAAGAATAATGGCTATTGGACTGAAAGAACCTTCACCAATCATTTTTTAAAATCGAAAATAAAAGAAATTCTCAATTTTGAAAAAAAATAAAATAATTTTGTGCACTTCATCCTCATTTTCAACCTGATAATAGTTAATCCCATCACTATTTTCTTTAACATGATGAATTTGACTCTTAGAAAAACTAACATAACTTCTTGAGAAGATTAATAATTTTCTAAGTTTGCACACCTGCTACACTGGATTATGGTCCATGGACCACTCGCCCTGCGAACCACACCCATGCCCACATGCCCACCCGCAACTTCGATCACAATTGTGACCAAAATCGCAGGAGGATGCATGCTATCCTCCCTATGATTGGTGCAAAATGCACCAAGCTATAAGACGGCTCGGGCCTTGCCAAGGCTTCCAAGCCACGGCTTGGCCGAGTTCCTTTGTGGCTCAAGACTCACCGAGCTGTTGACCAACTTCGCGGCTCAGCTCCTAGGATGGTGGCTTGGCTGCTATAGTGCTTCTTTTTCGTGTTTTTTTTGCAATTTTTTTTTTGCAAACTTTTTCTGCAATTTTCTTCCACGATCTCTCAAGCGGCACTATGATTACATATTTTAACCAAAAATGGATTAAAACACAACTGACATCCACCTATACCCTTAAACTTCGGGTTTACACGAATCGTTATGGAAAATAATAAAATTACAGAGAGTCCTATACCCCAACAGTGAGGCTCACAAACAATCTATCCTATACCAGTAAAAACAAAGGATCACAGGCACAATCTTAAACAATCATCTGGCCATTTTTATTAAACTAGCATGCTTTCTAAGCCATCTAAAACTTCATGCTCTGATACCAATTGAAGCTAAAAAAACGTAAAACATGCATATTGGAGAAAATAAAACGCAGGAAAAGCACAGTGGAAGATTTTTGTTTATTCTTCTATGCTTTAATATTTTCTTTGGTGTTGAGAAAGATGATTGAACAATACGAACGTTTTCTCCTCTACTTGTTGAAACTTCTGGATCAAAATTCACTAGACATCAACTTCTTCTTGGTATGAACGCATAAGCTTTTCAATTCTCAGAATATTCCTCTACCTAAATGCTATTAGTGAAAACAATTCAGGCGAGAAAAACAGTCTCTTTTCTCTCGACACTCTGCTATCAAAATTAACAGTATCAAGGAGGAAGAAGAAGAACTAGAGAGAATTGCACCAGATGTCTTTTTTCGTCCACAGTTGTATATGCTAAGATATACATAGCTCCTCTGTTAATAAAGACCACTGGGATTCTAGTATTTCAAAACACCCGGATGTTATCAAGATTAGCTTTCACAGAAAACGTTTTTCTTACCCTAAACTCTTATGTTCTGTGAATAAAATAAATAATATCGATTCAAACTATTAGGCCAGAAAATATTCTTTTATTTTTTTTTTATTCTTAGACTCAATGAGCCAATAAATAATAAACAATAATTATTTATTTTTTGGGCTAATAAAAATAGTCCAATAAATAATTAATGAGCTCAAATAGACCAAAATAATTATTCTATGCTTTTACCTAGTTTAAGCTCAGGTTAATTAATTTTTTCAATTATTCAATTTGAACTCAGACCCTGAATAATCAATTAACCAATTAAATTAGATAATAAATTTAATTTCTCTCGACCTATTTATTTTATTCCAATCTAATAATAAATTAGATTTCCTAAATAAAACAAAATCCTCTTTAATCGAGACTATTTTCTCAACCCAAAATTAATTAAAAATGATGGGCTATTCTGAGGACCAAAAAGACACATCGCATTGGATACTAAAATATTCATATTATATAAATAGTTATACTTTGTATTTTAAATATTTTCTAATATCACCATAAGGAAATATTGACCCTAAGGATAATGCTGCGTTAGCAATGTTTTTTATCTACATGTGTAATGACTAAAATACCCCTCTACATATCGCCGTTCATTTAGAAAGGAAGAAGTTTATTAACACCTCTTTAAAAGACACATATTATCCTTAAACTTCTAATCCAATGATCCACAACTTCTTGAAATGTTTTCACTTTCCAAGGGAGTTACCCTAAAGCAAACATCCAAGTCATGTTCCCCAGGACTCTGAATATTTAGATCATTCAGACAATTACAAGGAGCGATATAGTATAGAAGTTATCTTGTATAAGTTTATATTAACTAACTAGTCACATATACCCAACATACAAATATATTAGTTCTACAATAGAACTTTAACTATAGTATATCAAAGCATATTCTCCTAGTTTCGTCAGACCACCAAGTCATACTCAAGTCATAAAGTGTAAGTTCACACTATAGCAATAGTAGTCTATATTTCTTCCATATAGTACTTTAAGAACTAAAAAACCTTAGAGGGGGTGAATAAGGTTTTTGACAAATTTAAAACACTTTGCAAAAAAAATATTTTTCGAAGTCCTCCTTTGATTTTTCAGATCGAAGAGTTTGCTAGATATGTAAATGAGAGTTTTTGAGTAGTCTTAAGGAACCAACAACAATTTGAAAGAAATGAGATAAGAGATGTGCAATCAATATTCAAATAAAGATGGGTTGGTGAGAATCATAAAGATTTCTTTTGAATGGTTGAGAACATAGAGCAGAGAAGTTTGCAAGCCGATAGAATTAAATGCAAGGAAAACAAACTTAAGATTTATAATAGTTCGATTTACCAAGATCTACATTCACTACCTTAAACTCATACTTAATTATTTTTGAGCCAAATCTCTATAAACTCAGTCAATTCAATGGTGTTTGTCTATACCAATTATACAAGAGGATCACCACACTTAGTTTTATCAAAACCTCTTAATCAATAACAAATCAAGACTCAACCCAAATGAGTTTTACACCATAACCTTGATATTCAAAAAGGATTATAGAAATAAAATAGAGATAATTCACACTTTTGAGCAAATGTGCAAACAAATAAGTACCAATAACCTCTACCTTTTTGAAGCAATTTGATTTCACTTTGAAGCACTAATGAAAAGGAAAATTTTTATGTTCTAGAGATTAAGAGTGTTTTTTAGAAAGATAGGACAAAAATCTGTTTTAAAATCGAGTTTTAAAAGCTTTTACAGAAGCAAAAAGTAAAGCTCCAACGACTGATTTCTTGCTATTAAATTTTTCAAAGTTTTGGACTCAAGGATTAGACGAGGGTGCGTCCAAAATTGCACTTTTCTAGGCAGAAACATTTTGACACTGTTCATAGAGTTTTGGACAAAGTGTTTGGATTTAGAGCCATCCAAATTACTCAATCCAAAATTCTAAAGACTTAATACTTTGAAATCTTTTTGCTTGTGTGCTTCAAAGTATAAATAATCTAAATCAGTGGTAAAGAAGACATAGAAATTTACACAGAATACCTTAACAAAATGATTTCTAGTCTAAAGTTCTTTCTCAAGGACTTCAAGATCTTGTTTCAAGATCTTGTGAGCTCTTAGATTGAAGTCATTCTTGATTAATCATCACTTTGGATTCTATTTTCTTAAGAGCTGCTTAGTAACCTTATTTTCATGCCTTGAAGGAATTGGGGTCAAACATGTCTTATCACATGTAAGTCACACAAGTTAGTCCTTATTAATGTTTGTCATAAGTCAAAACACAGGAGAATGTCATTATGGCTAACAATTTCTCTTTTTTTGAGTGATAACAAACTTGATGAGATTGTGATATAAAATAATGATATGTACAGTACGAACATGTTAGACCGAGAGAAATAAGAATATTTTTAACAAAGAAGCATTCTTTCATTATAGGACTCAATGAGTGTTTATGAGATTATAATAAGAAAATTAAGTATGTACTTACAAACATGGCTCAATAACCCTGTGGCCCAACCTACCTCCTTGTCCTCCTTTCTTCCATCCCACGACTATTCCTCAAGAGAATAGTCGAAATTAGTAAAAAAAAAAAGTATAAATATGTACACAAGGACGTATAGAATATAATCATAAGATAAAATGCTCCCCTTTAATCTGTGCATATATGAACAAAGGATGTAAAAACCTCAAGTGCGTTTTGAGAGTAAAACTGGATTCAAAATTTTGGACTTCCGAAATGCGCATCCAAAATAGGAGAAGTGAGACAGGAGCTTATCTTCTTAAAACCTTTGAATCCAGACTAGATTCCAAATTTTAGACTTCCGAAATGTGCATTCAATTGCTCTTTTTTTCTGAGTGGCTTGCAGTTTTGCAACCTTCATCTCCTTCACATCGTCTTATCATTGTCATTTTCTTCTTCTTGGACAGTTTGTTCTTTAGTCACTTGTTCTCGAGATGGTACTGATTTGTTAGGCATGGTTCATTCTTTTTGTCCTTCTCTTCCACAGCAGTTAGCCTGTACCCAAAGTTATGAATTTTTGAACTGAGGCTGTCTACCTTAACAGCCAACAAGTTTATTACTTCCAGAATGCTCTGATTAATACCTGTGTCTTGAATTTTCTATTTGCCCTTACTAGAGAATTCTTTTTGAGTTTCTATCTTAGCCTTTCTGTTTGCTGCTGCAAGTTGGGCAGTCTTGCCCTCGGCCTTAACCTTTAACAACCTTTCCTTTTCATTGTCAGACACATCTTTGAGTAGCTTCTATTCATTATCCACTCACACATATCCCATCCTCTCAAATGACTAAAAAACTGTAAACATTCATCTTTGAAAGAGTAAGGATGATCGAACTCAGATCAATACTAAAGTATCTGAACACTTTAGTTAATAAATTTTCATAAGGCAGGGCTTTGCTGGAGGTGTTCGTTGTTTGCATCATTAATTTCGTAGCAAGATACCTAAAATTTATTGGCTTATTCTCAAATAGTATCACCATTTGTATAATGTTTATAGAAGTCTTGTGACCAAAGCTTGAAACTATCATGGTTGAAACCATGCGATGCAAAATCCTAACTGGTCTATTTAATCACTTAGTGTTCCTTTCACTTGAATTCTTAAAACTTCTCCCGCCAGTAAATGTTCTTTCAAATTTCCCTAAATAAAACAAATTAGTTCTTTTCGAGAACTTGTTCAGTTAAAAAAAATTAAATCCCGCCATCTCTAACACCACACATTCTGTTCAATAGGCGATGATCAAACTCAAGGTCCTTACCTCTAACTCTTGAAGTGTACCACCAGACCATAAAACCTACTCCAGTCTCCTTTAAACGGTTTTTTCTCATATTAGCATAAAATTTTCATATTAGAGTAGTAAACAACTTTTCATCAACAAATAATAGGGCTCTCCACCCGAAAAACTCAAACATATTCAATACATTTGTAAAATTCAGAAAGGACTCTGGATTTGCACAATAACCAACAATCACAGTTCGGTTTCTTGAAACCCAGTCATTAAAATCGGATTCACTTTTAAAGTCTAGAAAATGAGGTACTTGGGTCTTAGAACTTTCCCATTCCGGAGTTGATTCTGAAGAATCGGTCTAAGAAGCTGAGAGTTTGGGAACGACTTCCTTTCCTTTTTCCTTTGCAGTCGATTTCTTCTTCATTGTTATAGTGATTTTTCGGGCTTTCTTTGACTTGGGTTTGGTCAATTTTGGAGATTTTACCATTGTGATCACATGGTAAAGGCTTGGGCTTTCAGTTGTTCAGAGAGAAACTAGAAAAATTTTGAAAGAAGAAAGATGGAGTTCTCGGTTGATTTTGGAATCCGAGAGAGAAGAGAGAGAAAGGCTTTTTGTGATTTCCTAGGAGGCTGTGAAGATAAGTACAATCAAGTACATTGGAAATGAGCTTTTCATCAGAGATTTCAAAAGCTATCTTTAAAAAAAAAATGCTATTATTTTGAATTTCAAAAAGAATAATTTGGAAGCAATTATTTTTTAAGGACATATGAAGCATCAGATTGTTTTCATTTTGGATTGAGGCTTCATCCAAAAGGAATTCCTTAAAGTAAGAGTTTTGGAATATGAGTTTTGGATTTACTCTTTGAAGTGCTATATCCAAAATCTCCCTCTGGAATTATGTTTCTTTAGAGACCTGCAAAAATAGATAGTTAAATCTTTCCAAACAAAATTCTAGTCACGCAATTTTAGTGATGCCCAATCCTCTTCTCTGAAAGAAGAATCTCTCTTCAGCTAGGGGTTTTGTGAATATATCTACAAGTTGATCATTTGTGGGGATATATTCTACACAAACATCACTTTTGAGCACATGATTTCTAATAAAATTATGATTAACCTCAATATGCTTAGTCCTAGAATGTTATATTGATTTCACTTGTATTATCACATAGTATAGGTACGCAATCAAAATTGATACCAAAATTAAGTAATGTGTTTTTCATCTATAAAATTTGCACACAATAGCTCCCTGTAGCAATATATTCATTCTCGATTGTAGATAAGAATACACAAGCATGTTTCTTGCTATGCTAAGACACTAGAGAATATCCGAGAAATTGACAATGCCCGCTAGTACTTTTTCATTCAACTTTATAGCCGGTATAGTCTGCATCAGTGTAGCCTCTGTATTTCGATTCATCCACTTTCTTACCATTTTCATCCTTATCAAGCTTTAGAGAAGTGCTCATAGGTGTACTGATTTCTTTAACTTCGTTCATACCGAACATTTTGAGTAGTTTCTTAGCGTACTTAGCTTGATTTAGAAAAGTGCCATTCTTGGCTTGTTTAATTTGAAATTCGAGAAAGAAGTTGAGTTCTCCCATCATGCCCATCTTGAATCTTTGCTGCATAGCTTTGGCAAACATCTTATACAAGGATTCATTAGTAGCACAAAAAATGATATCATCAACATAAATTTGGACAATGAGAAGGTTATCAGAATTTTCTGACTTAATAAGCAGTGTAGTATCAATCAGGCTTCTTGAAAAACCTTTTGAAAGTAGGAATCCACTAAGCCTTTCATACCAAGCTCGTGGGGCTTGTTTTAAACCATACAGAGCCTTTGAGAGTTTGAAAACATGATTTGGAAAGTACTTATGAATAAAATCAGGAGGTTGTTCTACATATATATCCTTTTCAATAAAAGCATTCAAAATTGCACTTTTAACATCCATTTGATAAAGTATAAAATTTTTTAAAGATGCAAGGTAAGTAGCATTCTTATGGACTCTAATCTAGCAATGGGAACAAATGTCTCGTCATAGTCAATGCCCTCTTCTTGATTGAATATTTGGGTAACAAGTCTAGCTTTATTTCTAATCACCACTCCATGTTTATCAAGTTTGTTTTTGAAAACTCACTTCGTACCAATAACCAGATGATCAAGTGGTCTTAAGGACGAGTTTCCAAACTTGATTTCTCTCAAATTAGTTCAGCTCTTCTTGCATAGTTGGTATCCAAAAATCATCATGTAAAGCAACATCAATACAGTTAAGTTCACTACTAGAAAGTAAATCAAAATTGTCCACAAAATACCATCTAATTTTGACCCCACAGCTAGGATCACTAATAATTTGCTCTTTTGGATAACCAGTTTTGTACTTCCAATCTTTTGGTAGTCCTTGATCAGTGAGCTCTTCAGTTTCTTGCTTGCTTTGTTCCACTTGTTGCTCTTCCAATTCTTCTTTGGCATGAATGTCCAGTGATAGAGCTTTGTGTTGTTTTTTGCCTTTTTCTTTTGAAATCTCTACATTATCATCATCATCTTTTGAAATATTTACCAAAACCTTTTAATCAACAACAAATCAAGGCTCACCCCAAATGGGTTTTACACCACAATCTTGATATTCAAAAAGGATTATAGAAATGAAATAGGATTATCACACTTTTGAGCAAATGTGCAAACAAATGAGCACCAACAATCTTTACCTTTTTTAAGCAATTTGATTTCATTTTGAAGCACTAATGAAAAAGAAACTTTTTGTATTCTACAGTGTAAGAGTGTTTCTTAGAAAGATAGGACAAAAATCTATTTTAAAATCGAGTTTTAAAAATTTTTATAGAAGTAAAAAGTAAAGCTCCAACGACTAGTTTCTCACTATCAGATTTTTAGAGTTTTGGACTCAAGGATCGGATGAGTGTACGTCTAAAAGGTGAGTCTAAAATGACACTTTTCTAGGAAGAAGCATTTTGACACTATTCACAGAGTTTTGAATGAAGCGTTTGGATGCAGAGCCATCCAAATTACTCAATCCAAAATTCTGAAAACTTAATTCTTTGAAATCTTTGTTTGTGTGCTTCAAGGTAGAAATAAACTAAATCAGTGGTAAAGAAGATATAAGAATTTACACAGAATACCTTAACAAAATGATTTCTAATCTAAAGTTCTTTATCAAGGACTTCAAGATCTTGTGAGCTCTTAGATTAAACTCGTTCTTGATCAATCACCACTTTGAATTTCATTTCCTTAAGAGCTGCTTAACAATCTTATTTTCATACCTTGAAAGAATTGGGGTCAAACATATCCTATCACATGTAAGTCATATAAGTTATTCTTCATCAATATTTGTCATAAGTCAAAACATAGGAGAATGCCTTTAGGGCAACAGAAATCAATACTACGGTCCAGTTCTACGTATTCGAAATACACTTGTATTATGAAATAAGTAATCTACTCACTGGCTAAAGATAAGTTATTCCACATTTAGAATTTATAACATAATAACCTTACCATGATGAGATTCTCATTCTCATTATTTGGTTAAAAGTGATAGTTTATGTGTTAAATAACCTATAGTCCATACTTTACTATGAAAGATCTCTATTCACACGAACCATTTACTTAAGTACAATGGAACTTTTCCAGCGAAATTGTGCACATAAGTAATGAAAAAATTCACAAGTAATTTTTGAGAATATAACTTTTATTAATATAAATCAAAATTACATCAGAAACCTAATCTAAAAGAGCATGCATTCCAACAGTCTTACCTAAACTTATTTGTTTACCAAATTAGTAGTGTAATGGATTTGTTTGTACCTTGATAAGACAAGTCTATTTAAGTATAATGGTCTCTCCTCTTAAAGGATGTAACGTCACATTTGGGTATCCCTTATCAACAATCCTACACTGCTAAAAGAAGTAAATCACAATTTAACTCTCAACAATTTAAGAAAGAAGAAACTCGAATGCCTTTGTGCAAGAGTTTAATTTTTACAATCTCCTTAAACTACTAAGACAACCAGTAGGATTAAAATATTAAAGATATAAAGAGGACCTTACTGGGTTTGATAAGGGCCTTTTCTCTTGACGTGCAACTTTGTGTTGTGTGTGTTTAGTTTTGGATTTGATTTTTTATTTTTATTTTGATTTTAATTTAACTTTTTAAATTGAATCGAATTAAAATTATGCAAAAACTTCCAAAATATAGTTCAGTTTAAAACATAATCTTTAAGGGTTTTATTTTTGTCTTTTTTTTTTATTTGTGGCTCATTTTGTACATTTTAAACTTAATCCTATAAAAATAAAAATGTATTTCATGTATTGTTTGAGGTATCTAACCAAGGTTATTTAAGTGTATGTCATTAAAATCATTTCAAAGTTATAAGAAAGAAAATAAATATCCCTATCATATAACAATTTAATACTTTGTACTAAATAAAACATATGAAAAAAAAGTATAACATTTAATGTAGACAATATATACATTTAGTTTTATTTAATCTAAATAACAAATATATATAATGTATAGAAATGAATTATAATATAATTTTAAGTCGAACAATCCTAGTGATCCTCCAATTATTTTGAATTCTAATTTTTTCTTCCAACTAAAAAAAGTATAAAATGATTTCTTGAATTTTCTAACTGTTCATATCTTATCATTTCGTAAGTTAACTAACGGTCAACCCTTCAATTTGTAAAAAAAATAAAGAGTAAAATCGTCTTTTTATTGTTCATTCTTCTTCTTCCTAGAGTCAACAGTGGCCAAGCGGAAAAAATAAAAAAAAAATCAAAGGCTGGTGAATTGATTTTGACATGTATTCTAGGGGAATCTAATTTTGGCTTCTTGCTTGCTCTCTCACTATCTGAAGTCGAAGATTTAGTTGGGTTGCCCTATGAGTATGGCTTTGGCAAAAGCTCTTTTAGATTAAAGTTTTCCATCAAAGTTTGATTTCTTTCATTGTAAATGATGGCTTCATAAGTAATGAACGAAGAATTCGTCTCTTCGTGAGTTTCTTTGTCTTCATTCTCAGAAAATCCCAATTCAAACCCCTCTTCATCCACACCTCCACTCTTATCACCACACTTTCCCTTCAAAAACATTGAATATGTATCCAACTCTTCATCTGCCCTAAAATACTCATCCAATTTATTCCTCATCCCAAAATAATCACCTACATCACCCACCTTATCCCTATCCTTTTTACTCATCTATTTCTACTCTCATCCTCATCATCATGATCAAATTTAGATTCAAATAATTAGCTTCTTTATTTTTTTTTTAGATAGGATCTTTATGTCTAACTTTAATTTGGAAATATAAGTTCTCTAGACTATTCGAAGTTAGTTCTAGAAGACTTTTTTCTTGCATAGATTGAATTTCCGTTGGGAAAATAGTGGGAGGTGGAAATTGTTGGAAATTGTCATGTGATGAGTGAATGAGAAATTATTTTAATAATGAAGTACCCATAAATAATGAAGAAGTGTGAAGTATATCATAACCTACAACCCATAATCTCTAGAGTTACTAACCAGAATCTCCCATAACCTCTAGAGTTATTGAGATAGTGGGAAAGTGGTCATCAAAAGGTTATAGAGATATTGGAGGTAGTGGGAGTTATAATGAGTTTAAAACCTTTAATCCTTCATATCTATAACCTATGCCATATTCATGATCCACCACTTACCTAGTCTATAAATAGATGTCTCATATTCAATTTTTGTGTGGAAGAAAAAAAAACCCAGAAAAGCTCTCTCTCTTTTTTTTCTCTACACTTACATATTTTATATAGTGTTATAATTTGATCTAATTCGTTAGGTGAAGAATTGTGTGCTAGTTACTTCATCGTATCTGTTGTATTTTGGGAAACAGATGACTATTTCAACCTCGAGCACACTTATAAGAGGGGCTGAATCTGTTTTAAGGAGATTGTATTGAACACAAATCTCGGATTATCATCTTCTTCTATTCCTTATTCTGGTTTTACTCTATTTTTGTATAGTTATTTTACTATATTGAATAAGTATCATGTATTACTTATAGCTGTTTTGCTAACAATCTTGAAACAGATTCGTACGTATTCAATATGGCAACTGATGATTTGAATGTGCCTATCGGCGTTGGTTCCGATGGTTTGGGTTCTATGACTACTACTAATTTGCAATTTTCTTCAGTGGTCAAACCTTATATGGTGTCCTCTAATCATAGTGAGAAACTTGAGAAGTTCGATGGCACGAACTTTAAAAGATGACAACAAAAGATGTTATTCTATTTGACTACCTTAAATCTTGTGAGATTCTTGAAGAAAGATGCTCCAAAGTTAGCTGATGAAGAGACATATGTGCAAGCCATCAATGCGGCTGATGCTTGGAAACACTCTGATTATCTATGCTGAAATTATGTTATGAATGGCTTGAATGACTCTTTGTATAGTGTTTATAGTGCACAAAAAACTTCAAAAGCACAATGAAAATCCCTGGACCGTAAATATAAAATAGAAAATGCTGGCGTAAAGAAATTTGTTGTTGGCAAAATTTCTTGGTTATATAATGGTGGATTCTAAGACTATTATTAGTCAAGTACAAGAAATTCAAGTTCTTTTACACGAGATTCATGTTGAAAGCATGGTTCTAAATGAAATTTTCCAAGTGACTGCTATTAATAAAAAGTTGCCTCCTGGATGGAAGGATTTCAAGAATTACCTTAAGCATAAGCGAAAGGATATGAACTTGGAGGAGTTCATTATTAGACTTCGTATCGAAGATGAAAGTAGAGACAAAGAGCGTAAGTCGTCCATTCCTATCGCTGCTAAGGAAAATACTGTGGAACCTAAGCAATGGAAAAGCTCAAAAGGAAAGAAGGCCAAATCTACAATTGGCGTGAAATGAGGAATCACGAAACATACATTTTAAGAAAAATACTTTAATTGTGGCAAAATGGGTTATAAGTCTGCTAATTGTAGATTCCCAAAGAAGAAAAAAAATCATGAGACAAATATGATTGATGATATCTCCAAAGATGTTTCAGAGATAAACCTTACTGCTATTGCTTCTGAAGTGAACTTTATTGGGTCAAATCCAAAAGAGTGGTGGATTTATAGTATGCCACTAGGTATATTTTCACTAATAAAAAGTTTCTTACTACGTTTGAATCGTCTAAAGGAGAAAAAGTATTTATGGAGAATTTTGCCTCTGCTCCTATAGAAGGACAAGGAAATGTATTATTAAAGATGATCCTTGACAAGACCTTAACTCTAAATGATATGTTATATGTGCCAGAAGTTTGTAAAAACTTAGTGCTTGGGTCACTGCTGAACAAGTATGGATTTTGCATGGTGTTCGAATCTGACAAAGTTATTTTGTCTAAATCTAGAATGTATGTGGCAAAAGGTTATGCAACTAATGAGTTGTTCAAATTGAATGTAATGATTATTATCAATAATAAGTCTTTTGTTTATTTACTTGAGTTTTCCAATGTTTGGCATGATAGACTAAGACATGTTAATTATAATACAATACGTAAATTAATCAACTTGGATCATATTCTTTCATTCCAAATTGATTCAAAAATAAAATGTGAAATTTGTGTTGAGACAAAGTTACCTAAATCTTCATTTTAATCAATTGAAAGAAACACCGAATCTCTTGAATTGATTCATAGTGATGTTTGCGATTTAAAATTCGCTCAAACAAGAGGTGGTAGTAAATATTTTATTACCTTTATTGATTATAATACAAAATACTGTTATGTGTATTTGCTTAAAAGCAAAGATGAAGCCTTAGAGAAGTTCATTCTTACAAGAATGAAGTTGAAAATCAACTTAACAAGAGAATTAAAAGATTGAGAAGTGATAAAGGTGGTGGCTATGAAACACCGATTGGAGAATTCTGTGCACAACATGAAATTATACATGAAGTAACTCCGCCTTATTCTCCTCAACCAAATGGTGTTGCTGAACGTAAAAATCGCACTTTAAAAGAAATGATGAATGCGATGCTAATAAGTTCAAGATTACCTCAAAATATGTGCGGTGAAGCAATTTTGTCTAATAATATTTATTTAATAGGATATCCCGGAAAAAAGAAAGATGCAACTTCTTATGAGTTATAGAAAGGAAGGCGGCCATCTTACAAACACTTGTGAGTGTGGGGGTGTCTTGCAAAAGTAATTGTTCCAATACCAAAGAAAACAAAGATAGGTCCTAAAACTGTGGACTATATCTTTATTGGCTATGCACATAATAGTAATGCTTATCGATTTATTGTGCATGCTTCTAACATTTCAGAAATACGCAAGAACATGATAATGGAATCAAGGAATGCATCATTTTTTGAAAATATATTTCCTTGTAAATCCAATAGTGAAGAAAGTTCGTCAAGCGAACATCTGATACTATAATTCAAGAGGAGCATGATGATGGAAATTATGATTCATCCCATAAAATTGAGCTAAGGCGTAGCAAAAGAGTGAGGGTAGAAAAATCATTTGGAGATGATTTTCTAACTTATTTGTTAGAAAAAGAGCCAAAAACGTATTCAGAGGCAGTGAATCCCTTTGAAGGTCCTTTATAGAAAGAAGCCATAAGAAGTGAAATTGATTCTATTCGACAGAATCACACTTGGGAATTAGTAGATCTTCCTCCTAGTTGTAAACCTTTAGGATCTAAATGGATCTTTAAAAGGAAAATGAAACTCGATAGATCCATTGACAAGTATAAAGCTAGACTTGTAATCAAATATTACAAACAACAAGAAGGCTTAGATTACTTTGATACTTATTCTCCTGTGTTGAGAATAAATTCTATTAGAATGATTCTTGCTATTGTAGTTCTAAGAAATTTAGAGATACATCAAATGGGTATAAAAACAACTTTCTTATATGGGGATCTAGATGAGAAAATTTATATGGAACAACCTAAGGGTTTCAAAGTCCTCGGAAAAGAAAAGAAAGTCTATAAGTAGGTAAAATTATTGTACGGCTTGAAACAAGTATCGAAGAAATGACATGAGAAATTTGATAATGCAATGATTACCAATGGATTTAAAATCAATGAATGTGACAAGTGTATTTATACAAAAGAGACCGAAAATGGCTATCTCATTTTATATCTTTATGTAGATGATATGCTTATTGTTGGTAGTGGTGATCAAATGGTTAAGTCAACCAAAAACATGTTAAATTAAAAACTTGACATGAAAGACATGGGATTTGCAAATGTGATTTTAGGAATTAAAATCATAAGATCATCAGAGGGTTTTATTCTGAGCCAGTCTCATTATGTAAATAAAATTCTTGAAAAGTTTAACAAGAATGATAATAGTTATGCTAGAACACCATTGAATAATAGTCTTCATTTATCCAAGAATAAAGGAGAGAGTATTACTCAACTGGAATACTCTAGAGTTATTGGGAGTCTAATGTATTTAATGAGTTATACAAGACCAGATATTGCATATACGATTAGTAAACTCAATAGATACACAAGTAATCTGAGTACAGACCATTGGAAAGCAGTAACAAGGGTACTTAGATACCTACGATATACTCGAAATTTTGAACTTCATTATATAAGATATCCAATTGTTTTTGAAGGATATACTGATGCAAATTGGATATCTGATACAAAAGTTTCAAATTCCACTGGTGGATATGCGTATACACTAGCTGGTGCAGTTGTATATTGGAAATCCTCTAAACAAAGTGTTATTGCTAGATCCACAATGGAGTCCGAATTTATAGCTTTGGATAAATGTGGTGAAGAAGCTGAATGGTTGTGCTATTTTTTAGAGGACATTCCAAAATGGGAAAACCTATGCCACCAATTTGTATTTATTGTGATAGTCAATCAACAACTAAGAGAGTACATAGTAACATGTATAATGGTAAGTCTAGACACATACGTCGAAGACATAATACTATTAGACAATTACTCTTAACGAGAGTTATCTCTATTGACTATGTAAAGTCAAAAGATAGCATTACGAATTTATTAACTAAAGGATTGAATAAAAAGTTAGTTGAAAAGATAACAAAGGGAATGTGATTAAAGCCTGTTAGAAAACAAGTCTTATGAAGGAAATCCAAGTTAGTTGACTGGAGATCCCAAGATCTAGGTTCAATGGGACAACCTAGTCATAAGATTTAATGTGGTCACTGTGGGGGATAACCTCAACCCATTCCCAGAAGGAAATAGTGACATTGAAGGGATAAGGATAGCATTATGTTGCTTTAATGATTCTTAAGTAAGTAATTAATTTACTTGAGACTTAAGTAAATGACCTATGCGAGAGAGAAATGGGGCTGCTTCAAAGGAGAATTTGTGTAAGGCTTAATTCTCTAAAAACTCTTGTAGAACCAGGTTGATGTTTATAGCCAAAATGGACATAATCACGAGAGCAGATCAAACTAAAAAAATGATTCTTGTGTGAAGTATGTGTTTTATTTACACAAAAAAGCATGACAGTTCAAGGACATTACGTCTACTGGACAGCTAGTAAAAAGCACATATCTGACAAGGGAAGGTTCAAGGGGTAACACCTACCTATCCTATGCAGGTTTCAGTCGTGGAATACTATATCGAGTCAAAATCAAAACAAATTTTCATTCATGTGGGGGATTGTTGGAAATTGGCATGTGATGGGTGAATGAGAAATTATTTGAATAATGATGCACCCATAAATGACGAGAAAGTGAGAGGTATATTATAACCTACAACTTATGATTTCTAGAGTTACTAACCATGAAATCTTATAACATCTAGAGTTATTGAGGTAGTGGGAAAGTGGTCATCAAAAGGTTATAGAGATAGTGGAGGTAGTGAGAGTTACAATGAATTTGTAACCTTTAACCCTTCTTATCTATAACCTATGTTATATTCATGATTCCTCCACTTGCCTAGTCTATAAATAGTTGTCTCCTATTCTGTTTTTGTCTGGAAGAAAAAATCCAAAAAAGCTCTCTCTCTTTTTATCTCTATACTTGCATATTTTATATTATATTTTAGTTTGATCTAATTCGTCAGGTGAAGAGTTGTGTGTTGGCTGCTTCATCGTATCCGTTGTATCTTATGAAATTGACGGCCATTTCAACCTAGAGCACACTTACAAGATGTGCCAAATCTATTTTAAGGAAATTGTGTTGAATACAAGTCTTGGATTATCATTTCTTCTACTCCTTATTATGCTTTTACTCCATTTTTGTATAATTGTTTTACTATATTGAATAATTATTCTATTACTTAGAGTTATTTTGGTAACAGAAATAGAAAGAATGATTTGGTGATTAGTAACGAAAAACGTATTTGCTGCTTTGGGAACCCTGAAGAAGAAGAAGAAACTGTAAAAAGGACCAATAGCTTGCCAATCTTTGCAGGACTTGAAGTTTTCGACCTCTAGGAAAGAGTTTTGACTTGAAAGAAATTGGATTTTTCGGTTTATTGCAAAAAATTAGTGTTTTAAAGGCCTCTGCTGAGGAGGCACTATAATTCTATTCCACTGTCACGAATGCAAATTGGAATTCAGATTCCCATAGCAATCAATTACTGAGGAAGAAGAAGAAAAGAAAGAAAAAAAATAAAAATAAAAGGACTGAATAAAATAAAGATAGTATCTGGAAAGAAAATGAATTAATAATAAAAAGACGATTTTATCGTTTATATTTTGACGAATTAGAGAGTTGACCTTTGGTGAATTTACGAAATGGTAAAATTAGACAATTATAAAGTTCGAGAAATTATTTTATTTTATTTTTTTAATTTGAAGATAAAAATTAAAATTTGAAACAATTAGAGAATCACTATGATTATTTGTCATATGTTATATTCTGAAAACAAAACTAATATATTTAGGAAAACTTTTTAATGCTTTCATATACATTTCATATATACCATACAAGATATGCATATATGAATAAAGAAAAAATAAAAAATTACACAGATGAACTTAAAAAATAAATTCAAAATTTTTGTTTGGCTCACTTTCAATGAATTACTTGTTTGAAAATTTAAAAATCAAATCAAAATTAATAAAAATTAAATCAAAACTGAATTTCATTTCAGTTTAATTCCACACAACTTTTCAATTTAAAGCGAATTGTAAATATCCCACCAATACTGTTTTTGAGAGTATAACACATACGACCCCTTGCTCTCAGCCCGAGAGAGAGAGAGAGAGAGAGAGAGAGTTCAAACCAACCAGTCCAAGATGCTTTTTGGACCCCTCAAACATCGACAGCTTTCGGGACCGATTTGGCATCAGCCTTGTAGACTAATGCCTACCCCGAAATATCTTTGGATTTTCTGATCCAAATGGAATGTAAAAATGGAACATGCTTCTAGAAAGTAGGTACAGATCATGCTTCGAGCGAGCTATTCGTCCAATCTTACTTGAGCTGTTGAGCACGAGCACACTAAATAATCTACTAAATACTAGTTGGCTTTCCTTTCGATCATGAGATGCAAGGTTGTTAAACCAAAAACAAAAACAAAAATCTAACTCACTCACACCAAATCAAATCACACTAAATAAAATAGAAATTGCTGTATATAATTTGATTTTAATTTAATTTTTATCCAATAAATAAATATATAATTAATAATAAAAAGTTTATTTTCTTATAATAACCTTATAAACATGTTTGTAATTTGTTAACTTGTCTTGCCTTGATCCTAATACTTTCTCTTTTCTATCTTTCATTCACACCGAATGCCTCCTCTTCTTTATAAAACTTTTTGTTTAATATAATATACAATTATAGTTTATTTTATTTGGTAACAATTTCAGTAATAACAAACATTTCAAACCAAACCAACCAATTGAATCCAAACTTAATGATTTGAGGTTTCAAATGGTTTGGTTTAGTTTGAAAATTTTCAAATCACAATTATTGGTTTGGTATGAAAATTAGTTAAAAGTAAACGCACCTAAGGAAATGTTTGGATTGTGGAGAGGAGAGTAATTAGATGGAAAGGTAAGGAAAGAAAAGGAGAGAGAATAAAAAAATTAACTATTTATCGTGTTTGAATAGTTGATAGAAGGTAAGAGAGATAAAAATACTAATTTACATGTAAATAAAGGTGTTTAGAAAAATCTGAAATCAATTAACCCGAACTAATCCAAATTGAACCAATCTGAATTAGAGGTTCTTTGTTTGGGTTAGTTTGGATTCAATTTGGAGTGTTAACAAAATCGAAATTTTTGGTTCAATTTGAAAAACTGCTCAAAGTAAATCAAATTGAACTGATAGATTATTTAAGGGGTTTCTTAAATTGATATATTTTTTTGTAAGAAATTTGAACTTAATAATAGTTTAACGTGATTTTTATGACTTAACTTGTAGAAAGGTTTGGAAGTAATATGTTTGAAATTAAAAAAAAAAAAATCATTTATCAAGGTTAGTGTTTTCAAATTTGCCTTGTGGAGAAGAATATATAGACATTTAGAAATGAGTCCTATAACCTAATTAGGGATTATTGTATAAATTAGTTATTATTATTATTATTATTATTATTATTATTATTATTATTATTATTATTATTATTATGCTACTATATATTAGCTATTGGAAGTTTATAAATATTTGAAATTTAAGTATTATTGACAATGCATATTGTTATGTTGTGCTTACTAAATTATAATATGTTTTAAGTTTTGTGCATATTAAAACTGATCAAATCAAACTAAACTAAACTAAACTGATACAAATAGAACCCAATGATTTTGGTTTGGTTTGGTTTGAAAATTAATTAAAATTCAACCTAACTAAATCATGAACACTCTTAAATAAAACTAGCTTAAATAAATATATTTTAATAAGTGCAAAATTTTTTGTTAAAATAATTTTCTTTCTCTTCATTTATATCCACATTTTTATGGGAACAAAATTAAATATTTTTAACCGAATATAATTAATTAAATTCATTCCCCTCACTATCCTTTTCTTTCACTCTATAAAAATCAATCCATATTGGATTTGTAATTATAGATTGGACAATTAGCATAAATAGTGCTCAAACTTTTTTAATGTTAATTTTGTTTTTGAACTTTTTAAATTTATTATCATTTTCAAACTACTTTTATATTACCATTTTTATCATCAAACTTTTTACAAATTGATAATCATATATGAACTATTTTTTGCAGTACCAAAAAATGTCAGAGTGTAATGATTGAGGAATTAAAATTTCCAAACAAACATTCCAAACCAAACCAACCAATTGAATCCAAACAAACTTTTTTTTTTTAAACCTCACATATTTAATAATATTTTATAAAATTCATCTTAAATTAATTCTAATCCACTTACACATCCACATCAATAACTCTCCCCTTAGACATCATATTTCTTTGCTTTCCTTTTCTCTTCTTGTCCTCCTTTGTCGCCTCCCTTGAATCACAAAAACTAATTCTACAATTCGGTCCATGAGCATCCACATTCTTCTTAAAATCTCAAAACTTGTCCCCACAATCGAGCTTTAAAAAAAAATAAAAGAAAAAAGGGAGGGCAAACTATTACACAGTAAAGAGGAGTAACAAAAACCGCAAAACTAGAGCTTGAACAGTATATTTAATTTCAATTGGCAAGAATAAACTAAAGGTAGGTAGTAATTTATGATGAAATTATAATATTAAACGATATTACTTTTGTTATAACTTAAATTATATACAAGTAAATTGTATTCTGTATTAAAATAAAATTAGAATATATATTGTTTGACAAAAAAAGTCATTTTCTATATTAGTAGTTATGGTGGTAGAGACTTTTTTTTTTTTTTAAAATTATCTATTGAAAGAAAGAGAAAGTGAAGAAATAGAAATAAGAAGAAGAGGTTTGATAAGGACCATACGGGGTGAGGTAGATGTAGACGTGGATTGTCCACATTTTCTAAGGCAGGCGACGGGCCGAGGGACAGCCTCTGAGCCATAGTCATAGGATCCGAGCCTTCATTGAAAATGAAGTACCCTTGCCATTGATTGATGGGACTTAAACAGGCACAAGCACCAGAGTCGTTGGGACCACAGCGGATACAAGGACCTTAGAGAAAGAGTAACAGTGTACAACCAAACTTAACCCGACATTGAAGATTTTGGGAGCTCAATCGGCTGATCTTTTCTCCACTAATGCAGAGCAACTCCGACGTGGAATCAAAAGCCCAACAAACAGTCAAAAGCCCTATGACTCTTCGCAGTAACCGCTGAAGACGAAGGCTGAATTTTTAGTTCTCAAACGTTACTCAGGTGGGGGGGTGACCAATGACATTGCAGCCAAAGCTACAGTTTGAGGCTGTTCTTTTCCCATTTTCTGTGGAAACCGAAGTCTGCATGGCTGGACACTGTGAGCTTCTAGAAAGAAACGTGGTTCATGACTCAAAAGGGTAATTTTGAGGTTTTCATATGTATCCTTTGGGTGACTTGTTCAGAAAAACAGAGCGAGGAAGTAGGCGATCTAGCAACCAAGAAAAAAGGGTTTAGGTGTGACAAGTTTTTGAAACCTCCAATAAATCTTTTTAAGGCAAATTTGGATTGAGAAAAATGAAAAGAAATAAATAGGTTAGTCAGGAAAAAAAAGGAGAGAGGGGAATATTAATAATTATTTATGGTGTTTAGTTGGATATAAAAGAAAAAAAATAAAGAAAGATTAAATATAACATTTGGACTATGGAAGAAAAGAAAAGAAATGATACGCTTTGTGTTTAAATTTTTATTTATTAATTTGATATAATAAAATTAAATATTCTATTTTTTAAGGATACTTTAATTAATGTACTAAAAATTTATTAAATTAAGTTTTCTCTCTATTTTTATTTACTTTTGGATGAAAATGAAATTGAAACTTTTGTATTGAATCTAATTTCTCTATTTTCCTTCTATTTATTTCCTTTCCTTTATAAAAATTTAATTCAAACACCTAACACTCAAATTCTTTATTTCCATTCATCTTTCTTTCGTTTTCCTTAATCCAAATAAGCTGTTATAGAAATACATGCATTGTATATCATTGGGTTTACGGGCATTTTTGACATTTATGGTATTATCACACTTTTTTTTTAAACGTGCACTTTTTTCTCCTTTCAAATGAACTTGAACTTCTTAAATTATTTTTTCAAAAAAAAAAAACAAAAGAGATTTTTTTCTTTTAAATATATGTCATAATCCTTGAGTTATTGGGTCGATGGTGTACATGTAATTTTATTTTTTTGGTAAAAATATATTCAAATTCAAATTATTCTACATATAAATTATATATTATTTCAATAGTATCGATAATTTTGATTTATAGTAGACACTAATTAGTGTAATATTCAAACTTATTTGAGTTCTTATTTGTAGTACCACAAATATTTCTTCACTTTCTAGCCAACAACAACAACAACAACAACAACAACAACAACAATAATAATAATAATAATAATAATAATAATAATAATAATAATAATAATAATAATAATAATAACTTCTTGAAAGATATGCAACAATTTAATTATATAAAACCGGTTTGGGCTTGTCAGCTCAAGGCCTTTGCATGGAGAAGAGCTTCATCTTAAGTTTGTCAATCAAAGAAAACACAAAAAATTGGCAATCTTTTGGTCCAATGGCAAGGTGGAATCGTAGGTTAGATACTTAGATATGGGGTTTTTTGATTAAAATGGATTTCTTTTGGAATTTTCACTTGCAATCGGGTTTCAAACCAAACCCTACCCCGTGGAAGGGGTTCTTTGTGTTTCTGAATCGCGAGGTGTGCTAACACATCGCGTCCAGGAGATGCGAGGTGACTTTTTCACCTTGTAGAGGTTTCCTCACATCTTAAGACGCGAGGTGTTGTCTCCTCGCGTTTGGCAGACGCGAGATCAGCACATGATCTCCGACAGTCTCCTCTTTTTCAGGAAAAATAGCTTTTTCAATAATCACGAGCAGCATGATTTCTTCTTCTCCACCGACAGTCTCCTCTTTATCTGCTTCTTCTCCATGGCCATTTCTTCTCTGCTTCTTCTTCGCGGCCATTTCTTCTCTGCACTTCGCTAGTCGAAATTTCTTCTGCTTCTCTAACTCCTCTTCTGCTTCTTCTCATTGCCATCCTTCATATCTAGCTTACAACATAATGCAATAGAAGGGAAAGGGAACTTGGGCAACAACTAAAGCCATTGCTTGGAGTCCACTGCCTTACGTGTTTTTTTTTTTTTTAAATCATATTATTAGAGATCGACAGTTTTATGAAATTATCTGCTACCATCTAAGCAAGTAAAATTGTTATAAAAAAATCACGTTTTTCTCCATTTCACATAATCAAGACCATAAGGAGGAAGAGCTTGAAGTTCCTTTTTGCACAGTTGCATTGAAGTCAAAAGCAGAAACTGCACCGGGTATTGTACTGCCACATGATCTGTTTTATAAAATTTCTACTTAGGAAGAAGAAATTTAATAGTAGTACATTTTCATTCTACCCTTGATCACAAGTTCTGACAATGAATAAAAGAATTTGTTATTGTTAGTGAATTATTATTTTATTATATTATATAAACTGTTTGGATATATATATTTTGTGAAAATATGAAAATTTTTAAAAGTTATTGTTGTTTATTTCGGTGAGTATTAGCTGTAGTTTAATTTGATTATTTTGGTGAGCATGAAATTATTGCAATTTACGGACTGCAATTTGAGTAAGATGCGGGAGCGCTCCATTTTTTTCAAGTGAAATTGAAAAAAAAAACATATAGTGAATTTAGAATAAATTACAAATTATTTTTAGATAGAAAATTTTAGAATAAAAATTATAATAAATTTAGAATAAAAAAAATACTTGTATGAAATAAATCTGGAAATGATGTTGGGCTGGAATTGTCTAATGGTCTGGAACTTTTAATTTAATCTGTTTGGAATATATATTGAAGCACATAGATAGATATAATTTTATCCATCCTTTTAGAATTTTTCAAACATTAAATTTGGATACAATTAAAAGACCTATTCTTATTTTTTTAGATACAATAAAATTTGAAATATTAATATTTTAAAATTTTTTAAAAATTCAAATATTTGTGAATTTGAATATTTTGAAATAGTCGTTTGAATTAAATAAGTATTAAAATATTATGTAATTAATTTCAATTTCTTTAAATTAAAACCAAAAATAAATATTTTATATACAATTTGAAGAAGACTTGATTTTGAATATTGAATATTAAGAAGAGAATTAAATTTCTTTTCCAAAATTTTTTAGATATATATTTTATGAAATAAAAATTAAACAAGAATATTTCTCTAAATAAATTAACATGAAGATTAATAAAATTTTTTCATGCAATTTACAACATTAAATTTGTAAATTTGTAATGTCTAACTAAGAAAAAAATTAATTTATCCATTCAAGTATTTAGTTTTAAATAAAATGAAAAAAAAATTAATGTTGTGTGAAAGATTTTTTTTAAAAAAAAATTCCTTTCATTTTTATATACAAATTAAAATTGAAATATTAAAATAAAATGTATGAAATTATCTAAGATTTTAATTTTTGAAATTAAAATTAAACGATGGTATTGAAATAAAATTAATTTCAATAATTAAAAAATAATATAAAATTAATTTATGGACAATAAGCATATGAAGTTAAAGAAAAAAATAATAATATTTTACCCTTTTCAAGTATTTAATATTAATTTTTTATGTAAAAATTAAGTAGAAAATATTAAATCCATATTAATTTTTTTTATTATTGTAGCTGTTAATTATCTTAATTAGTTCATACTATATTTCTTTGTAATTATTGTCAAGAAATAAAAATAAAAATTTTGTTAGAATTTAATTGAGATGCGAGAAAGATTTGAGATTTATATGAATGTTATAAATTCGATTATTTTTAATTGTAATAAAAAATTAGTTAATAGAATTAAATTTAAATTGTTAAATATTTTTATTTTTATTTACGTTAAACGAATAAGAATATTAATATTTGAATTTTACATAGAAATATAGTTGGATGCCAGAGCCTTTCATATTTTTTCAAGTAAAACCTAAAAAAAAAAAAGTTAGAGTGAAATTATAAAATACAAAAATAATTAAATTTAGAATATTAATATTTTCAAATTTTCAAATATTTGAGAATTTGAATATTTTGAAATAGTCATTATTTGAATTAAATAAAAATTCGCTAATTAATTTCAATTTCTTTAAATTAAAACCAAAATTTAAATTTTATATACATCTTGAATAAGACTTAATTAAGACACGGGAATATTAAGAAGACACTTAGTTCATGCTGAATTAGTTCGAATTAGTTCATGCTAATTTTTTTTTGTAATTGTTGTCATAAAATAAAAGGCATAGATTTTGTTAGAATTTAATTATTTAGTAGAAAGTATAGATTTTAAGCCTGTTTTGATTAATTGATTTATTTAATATTGGTTGGTATGGTATAATATTTATAACATTTGTTAGAATTTAATTATTTAATAGAAAAAAAATATCTAACTTATTTAGGTACAATGTCATTGGAACAACCTGTAAGATTACGGTTCTATTGAGATTGCAAGATTATTTGCACCGCAAATGGTGATTTTTTTTACAGTCCCTATCGCAAGACATTGTTTGTTAGAAATCGAGTAAATTATGCTGCCATAGTCAATAAAATATGTGCGATTCGAGGCTTGGACGTGTCTACTATAAAGTTGCAAATCACGATGCGAGAAGACGCTTCCGTTGGTAATGTCGAGAGGTCTACAACAGGAAATATTACTGTTGATGAGGATATGAAAATTTTGTGGTACTATGCATCCATTGCGGGGGGACAACCAGTTGATTTGCATATGAAGTATGAGATGTTACAGACCCCTACAGTTGCTCCAAGTGTTGAAGTTTAAGCCAATCCAACGCCAGCTCCGTATCTACAAATACCACCGTTACCAAGTAGTTCTCAACCTATGCATCATGATGTGTTTCAGTCGCATTATAACTCCCCAATGAGATTCAGCCAACCCGAAGCACCTTCGATACAAGAATATCGCGAGCACATTCAACCATCTCATACGCAAGCAACTTTGCCATTGTTCCAAGTGCTGATTTGGGTGTTTCGCAGCACATCACTCTAGTTGATGATTGGGTTACTTGAGAGCCCGTTTGGGTTGGTATTCCTGAGGCGATTGTAGATGGTTTAGGATCTACATCGGATGTGGATGAACCTATTGTTGATGAAAGTCCTGACGAGGATGTTGGAGACGATGATGTTGGAGTTGAAATGTTCGGTCCTTCTGCAATGCCGGGTATTTCTGCATTCCCCGGTCCTTCTGCATTCCCTGGTCCTTCTATGATGCCCAATACTTTTGCATTCCCTGGTCATTTTGTAATACCTTAGCCTGCTTATGGGGTCAGCGTACCGGAGCGCTTATACAATCCACCGTATTCCGAGTACCTTGATAGGTTTAATAATTCTCCAGATAGAGAATATGATAACAATGGAATCACAATAGGTGGTTCTAAAATGAATTTTTGGTCATAATCAAATAATGATTTGTGTGCCGGAATGTGATTTAAGGATAAGGATGAGCTACTGTGGGCTGTTAGGTCATGGTCCGTGCGAATGGGTTGAGAGTTTACGGTCCTAGAAAGCAAGTCTACACTTTAGATTGTGGAGTACATAAATTCTACTGACAACAATCGATATTATTGGCGGATCCGTGCGCGAAAGAAAGCAAAGTACAATTTATAGCAAATTAATTGCTGGCACAGAGAGCATATTTGTTTAGTTTGGACAATCGATGGAAACCATCACAATATGAGCGCCAATTTTATGGCAAAGCACATTATGACTATAATACATTATAGGCCTGAGATTACAGTGCGCGAGATTAATAGTCATATTCAGAATGTATTGCATTTCAATTCATCTTATAAAAAAGGATGGAATGCCAAGAGGATGGCTATTGAGATGGTTTATGGGGATTGGCCTTCTTCATTCGAGCAGTTGCCATGATTCATGCTTGTACTACAGAATTCGAATCCAGGGACAGTAATTGAGTGGCAACATTTATCATTTGACAGTAACGGTATCAAGACTTTCGGATATGTTTTTTAGTCTTTCAAACCATGTATTGATGCCTTCGTTCACATGAAGCCAGTAATCAGTATTGATGGGACATTCCTTAGCAGTACATACAAGGGAAAGCTTTTGATGGCAATTGGTCAAGATGCAAACAATCATATATTGCCCAATACATTTGCAGTTGTGGATGAAGAAACTAATGAGAGTTGGGGATGGTTTTTGTGGTTACTAAGGGCACATGTTTTAGGGGATCGTAAGGTATGTTTGATATCAGATCGGCACAAGGGGATAGTGAACGCGGTACATCGACAGCCTCTTTGGCAAGAGCCATTAGCAGTACATAGGTTCTGTCTCAGATATATTCGGAGTAACTTCAATGCGAAGTTCAAGAACCACCAACTGAAGAAATTGATGTATACAGTTGGTACGCAGAGTAAGAAACGTAAATTTTTGAAGATTATGGATGAAATAAATATATTAAGTCCCCTTGCAAAGGCATGGCTTGATGCGATTCCATTGGAGCAGTGGATTCTTGCTTATGATGGAGGGTATCGATACGGGAATATGACAACGAATTTAGCAGAATCATTCAACAGTGTTGTCAAAAGTATACGTACTCTACCCATCAAGGTGATTGTCGAGTCTTCATTCAAGAAAACAGTCAAGTACCTTAATGACCATAAACAGGAGGCCAATCATGGTCGATATCACTTTCTTTCTAAGATATGGTCCAAATTTATACAGAATGAAACAAAGGGGAGAAGCCATCGTGTGCAGGCTTATGACTAAGGTTGGGGCATTTTTGGTGTTATGTCAGGATATCGCGAGCATGGTAAGGGAAATAATACATATCAAGTTGATCTTGGTTTGAGAACATGCAGTTGCGCCAAGTGAAAAATATATAGAATACCTTATTTGCACGCATTTATAGCTTGTCAGCAGGTAGGGTTGAATCCTGAGGATCTCGTGTCACCCTTGAACACAACACCGTACTACAAAATGACATACACAGGACAGTTTAGACCTATTTCTCATGAGGATTATTGGCGCACTCCCTCTTTTACGTTGGCACCGAATCCGTATCGGTTCAAGAACCGTCGTCGTGGTCATATGAGGACATCGATGATTAGAAATAAGATGGACGAACGCAACCTTGATTCGCCGCCACGTTGTTGGAACTGTCACCAGATTGGACACAACAGGAGAAATTGCCCTAACAGCGCCATTCAACGGGGTTGATATGTTTTCTGTAGTTCCCTGTATTATCTTTAATTTATGTATTGATGTATCAAGTTTCAATGTTGTATTATGTACACCTTGTGTATTGCTATATAACTTGTGCATAAAATGACATTTGGGGGAAGTGTTAACCTTAAATTGATGTATTGAGTACTCTATTTTAATGTGTCTTTACTTTATTCGATTCGTTTACTTTGTTGTACAAATTCATTTCATGCCTTTACTCATTTCCATTTATAACATTTTTTTAATGTATTTTATATCGATTAATAAAATGATAAATTCTTTACTGTCTTTATTTCAGGACATCATGTACGAGCCTATGCCTGATGGAGTTGACCCCGACCCAATCATACCAGACGTGTTAACTATGCAACATAGATATAGATCTACACATATTTGGGCAGGACAGTTAGTGTCCTTAGTGCAAGGCTCAATGACAGCGCCTTTTGGGTTGTTCGGCCACTCGATCCCCATGTGCAGCAACTTATGGAGTTGGCCGGGTTCGGTGGGGTCATTCGTTTACCGTACACGAAGATTGATCATTCACTTATTACGACGTTAGTGGAGAGATGGCGTCAGGAGACGCACATCTTCCACTTACCAGTCGGAGAGGCCACAATTACCCTACAAGATGTAGAGGTCCTCTTTGGCTTACGTGTGGATAGTGAGCCAGTTATTGGTCGCGGATCGACTTATCCGCAAGTAGAGTTGTTAAACATGTACGAAGCATTGCTTGGTTTTTGACCTACGAGCACAGACTTAGACGGGTCTCGTTTGAAGTTGAGCTTTATCGAGAGAGCCCTTACTCAGCCACTCCAGCCATACGCGACATCAAATATGATTGCACAGCATGCACGGTGTAGCATCATGCAGCTTATTGGTGGATTTCTATTCTCGGATAAATTTGGGAATCGGGTTCATTTACGCTTTCTATGATATATATGTGATCTATAGTTGTCTAGCACAATTAGTTGAGGTAGTGCAGCACTGGCTCATTTATATCGATGTATGTGCAATGCTACAAACTATACGACGCATCAAATAAGTGGCCCACTTTTGTTGATTCAGGTTCGAAATAAAATCAAATTTAAGTTAACTATTTTTTCAGCTTTTATTCAAAAAATGATAGTGGGATATGGGGCTAAAACTAAAACTCTACTTATATTGTGATAGTTATGGACTTGGGAGCGCATTCTAACCATTAGACCAGACAAAGTACGGCCAATAGAGACTATACCCCCCGACACGCCTAGAGGTTCCGCATGGTAAGGTCCACTTGAGCTTTCTTGCACCCCAACACACGTTCTACTTGCGTACAAGGATCAGTTGGATCGAATGCGATATAATCATGTAAGTATAACTATTATGAATTTGCAATCAATTATAACAAGTATGCATTAATTTACTATTTACTGCTATATATCTCATTTCACAGTTTATATGGCGTCCTTATGACGAACACATGTTGGCATCTCTACCCCCGTATTGCACACGGGAGAAACATCTGAATGTCTATTACGTCTCTATTGTGTTGGAAGGCGATAGAGTTACATCGCCCTGATCGAGTCCAGCGACAGTTTAGATTGGTGCAGCCAATTCCCGATGCCGTTGATACGGGGGTAGATTTGCATCATTGTGACATGCGGACGATTGGTGGTGGGTGGGACAATGTTGATGCGCTACACCTCACTAACTGGATAAACCACCAGACATATGTTTTGATAGGACTTCCTACTTTTGGTGAAAGTGTGGTCTCGGGTGGATATGCTGAGTGGTATTGGAGCTACACACAACGATTGATTGGCAATTCTACTATACAGCAACCGAACCCCGTTGGCTATCAATCTAGTAGTACAATAGCTTAATTATGTGTAAGTAAAATTATTGAATATGTGTATATATATGGAGAATTTCTAATTTTGTATATTTTTATTAACAATTTCTTAAAATGTATGTGCAGACCGATGCGCTCCATCGAATTTTGCATCTAAGCGACACTGCACCAACTCAACGTGTTGAACCATTGCTGGCACAATCAGTCGGAAGGATATCAGATATTGTCAGACGTACATTGACTGTTGTTGGCGAAGCAGATCGTATACAGCGCATACCATACGAGCTATCAAGATGATCTTATACTTCCGATTCGATACCACCGATTCCACAACAAGTCCCTCGAGAAGTACCATCGATTCGGAGAGGCAGTAGGTAAGCACGTCGGTGTGCTGCGGCTAACGAAGTCCCTCAGCAAGATCACTACTCACCTGTGCCAGCAGATGAAGGTGATTATGTGGCAGGTGATCCTACAGTTATTGATGAATTCGTCACTCCAGAGCACCTAGTTTTCAATACTAGGCGCCATTCTTCTGTCAGTGAGTATGATATTGGTCCCTTTACTGAGTGGTCTCATAGATGGCATATACAGTTTGAAGACATTGCAAGTCCCTCATACGCTACAGAAGAACATAATGAGGTACAACCTGAACCACAACCTCAAGAACAACCTCGAAGATGGGTTCAACCTCCGAGGAACCGTAAAAGATTTCATTGTGGGACTAGCTTTCATCCATTTTTTTGACGAATTCATATGTAATAAAGTTATTTGGTAGATTGACTTATTTTTACTAAAATATTCAATTATAATTATCAAAAACATTCACGAAATATTAAATAGTAATTCAATCACTCGATTATTATATAATAAATATTAATGAAAGATTCACGACTTACTTTTCACTAAAATATTCAAGAAAATATTCAACTATAATTCAAATTATTATTCACTAAAAATAAAATTTAGTATTCGCATATTTTCTTTAATTTTTCACATATTATTAAATTTTGGTTAAAAATAAATTATTCGAATTAAAATATAAGGGGATTATAGATTTAAATAATTGAGATTTAAATTTCAACATAGTTTTTAGATAATGGAGTTTATAAAATTTACATAATTGATATTTGAAATATTTATACTTTTTGCAAATAATTGATATTTATAGTATCAATAAATAAATACTATAATTAAACTCTAACTAACAATTAAATTCAAAACGTGTGTTATAGTTAAATTTTAATAATTTATTGAAAATATTTTCAAATTTATTTAGAAACTATAATTATTTTTATCTTGTTATAAAATTAGGGTAGTGTTAGAATAAAATCTTCACACTACACACTAATAAAACTCTAACTATTTTGCACAAGAATTTCTCTCTTTCTTTTCTCTCACAATTTTCTCTAATATTTCTTTCACAAAATAATGGTGTGTTACAAGCTTAGAGAATAGCTCTATTTATAGAGCTCTAATTAGTGGATTACATCATGGCATACATCATCTTCCACTAATCTTAATTAGTGGTGTCTCCACTAAATGGTGGACATTCATAAAAATCTTCTAATAATTCACATAAATCCATAATTAGTGGAGCCTCCACTAATTAATAAAGATTCCAATAATTCATAATACTCCCCCTTGGATGTCCATCCATTACATAAAGAATATGCCTCGTTAAAACCTTACTAGATAAAAACCCAGTGGGAAAAAAAATCTAGTGAAGGAAAAAGAGTACACTATTCTATATGTCCATTTATTACTCTCCCTGATGAGATGATTCCTTTAAATCTTTAAACCGACGCATACCGATTTTATATCTCAACTTTTCAAATGTTGCGATTCGGTAAAGTCTTCGTGAAAATATCTGCGAGGTTATCACATGACCGAATTTGTAGCACATCAATTTCACCTTTCTTCTGGAGTTCATGAGTAAAGAAGAATTTTGGTGAAATATGTTTTGTCCGATCTCCTTTAATATATCCTCCTCGTAATTGAGCTATGCAAGCTGCATTGTCTTCATAAAGAGGAGTTGGAATACCTTTGATTGATGATAATCCACAACTTTCTCGGATATAATGAATCATGGATCTTAGCCATACACATTCTCGACTTGCTTCATGAATGGCTATAATTTCAAGCATGATTTGAAGAAGTAGCTGCTATAGATTGTTTCGTAGAACGCCATGATATAGCAATGATTTCCACATGTAAATAGATAGCCCGTTTGAGAACGTGCTTTATGTGGATCGGATAAATAACCAAAGCATCTCGCATAACCTATCAATGTTGGACTGGTTTTATTTGAATAAAATAATCCGAGATCAATTGTACCTTGGAGATATGAAGGACTTGTTTAATTCCATTCCAATGTCGTCGTGTTGGTGAAGAACTAAATCTTGCTAATAAATTGACAATGAAAGCAATATCGAGGCCGTGTGTTATTAGCAAGATACATCAATGCACCAATTGCACTCGAGATATGGTACTTCAGGACCAAGGAGTTTTTCATCATTTTCTTGAGGTCGGAAAGGATCTTTATCCACATTTAATGATCGGACGATCATTGGAATACTCAATGGATGTGCTTTGTCCATGTAAAATCTTTTTAGCACTTTTGTCGTATATGTTGATTGATGAATAAATGTTCCACTCTCCAAATGTTCAATTTGTAAACCAAGGCAAAATTTGGTTTTACCAAAATCCTTGATTTCGAATTCTCTTTTTAAATAATCAATTGTTTCTTGGAGCTCTTCAGAGTTTCAATAAGATTAATATCATCAACATATATAGCTAATATCACAAATTTAGAACCAGATTTCTTAATAAAAACGCATGGACATACCTGGTCATTTTTAAATCCCGCTTTCAATAAATATTCACTAAGACGTGTAAACCACATGCGCCCGTATTGCTTCAGTGCCATATAATGATTTCGCAACTTGATGGAGTAATTTTCACGAGGATAATGTTTATATGCTTGTGCATATGAAATCCTTCGAGGATTTTCATGTAAACATCATTTTCTAAATTTCCATACAAGTAAGCAAGTGACAACATCTAATAGGCGCATATCTATCTTTTCATGTACTCGCCAAACCGATAAGATATCGGAGTGTAATAGCATCAACAACAGGAGAATAAGTTTCATCATAATCAATACCTGGTCTTTGTGAAAAACCTTGGGCTACTAATCGCGCTTTATATCGAACGATTTCACTCTTTTCATTGCGCTTTCGCACAAATATCCATTTGTAGCCAACAGGTTTTATACCTTCCGGTGTTCGGACTCGCAGTCCGAAGACTTCACGTTTTGCCGTTGCATTTAACTCCGATTGAATCGCATCTTTCCATTGCAGCCAATCTTTTCTATGCCGACATTCATCAATCGATATTGGTTCAGGATCATCATTATCCTGTGTAACATCAAGAGATATATTGTATGCAAATATATTATCAATAACAGTTTCTATCCGATTCCAACTTCTACCGGAAGTGGTATAATTGATAGAAATTTCAGTGTTACTTTATCAACTTCTGGTTCTTTGTCATCAGTTCTCTCTTGGTCCTTATCATTCTTTTCTTCAATATGATCTTCTGGATCATTTAATCCTCTTTTCTTTCGAGGATTTTTATCTTTAGAACCAAGAGGTCGGCCACGCTTCGGCGTGTTTTTGACTCAATGACTATAGGTATAATATTTTGTTCTCACTGGAACTTCAATTCGAATAGGAGCATTTATAGTCGGAATATGCGATTTTGTAACTCTTCTCGGAGTCAACAAAAGCGTCTGGCATTTGATTTGCAATGCTTTGCAAATGAATTATCTTTTGAACTTCAAGTTCACATGCGCTTGTGCGCGGATCAAGATAATTTAATGATGTTGTCCAAGTAAGATCCTTTTTATGCTGTTTTGGTTCTCCCCCTAATTTAGGGAATAATGATTCATCAAAATGACAATCAACAAATCTTGCTCGTGAATACATCTCCTGTCGTGGGTTCAACATACCCGATAATAGAGGGAGAATCATATCCAACGTATATCCCCTTTCTTCTTTGAGGACCCATCTTTGTACGTTGGTTTGGTGCAATTGGAATATATACAGACACACCCAAAAATTCTTAAATGAGCAATATTTGGTTCCGACCCAAAAGCCAATTGCAAATGAGAGAATTTATGATAACTAGCTGGTCTTATACGTACAAGTGTTGCAGCATGTAGAATAGCATGTCCCCAGTGCAGATGTTGGGAGATTTGTTTTCATTAATAATGGTCTAGCAATTAATTGTAATCGTTTAATCAAAGATTCAAGCAAGACCATTCCGTGTGTGAACATGAGCTACAGGATGTTCAATATTAATCCCAATTGACATGCAATATGCATCAAAAGCATGTGATGAAAATTCACCAAGCATTATCCAAACGGATATTTTTAATGTGATGGTCCGGAAATTGTGCTCGTAATTTAATTATTTGAGCAAGTAATCTCGCAAACGCCAGAGTTGCGAGTAGATAATAAACATACATGTGACCATCGGGATGATGCATCAATTAAGACCATAAAATATTTGAACGGTCCACATGGTGGATCAATAGGTCCACAAATATCTCCATGAATCTGTTCGAGAAATGTAGGACTTTCAGCTCCTACTTTTACTGGTGATGGTTTAACAATTAATTTTCCTAGGGAACATGCAAGTACATGCGAATTTTTCCGATGTTAATATCCTTTTATTTTTTAAAGGATGACCATGTGTATTTTCAATGATTCTTCTCATCATGGTAGATCCTGGATGACCCAACCGGTCATGCCAAATGCTAAAAGTAATAGGATCAGTAAACTTCGGTTTACTAGATGATGAATTTCAATTGTACGTATTTTTACAAAATATAGACCAAGTAGAAAAAGACGGCAGTTTTTCTAATACCGATTTCTTACCCAAATGCATTTGAGTAATAAAAAGATACTCAATCCCATTTTCCTCATTTGTTTCAACATGATACCCATTTCTGCGGATATCTTTAAAACTCAATAAATTTCTTCTGGATTTTGAGGAAAATAGTGCCTTATCAATTATAATTGTTGTTTCTTTAGGCAACAATATACTAGCTCTTCCGGAGCCCTCAATTACATTTGCACTACCGTTTATCGTATAAATATTTATTTCTCCCATTTTGAGATCAGAAAAATATTTCTCATTTTTTAGTATGGTGTGTGTAGTTCCACTATCAATAATGCATATATCATCATTAACAACAGCCATCTGAACACAAGTAAATATTATTAGAATAGAATGAAAATGAAAATACAAAAATATCAGGGTGAGGCTTTAGTTCTTTTGGACACTGCCATCACCAATTAAATGGTCTATCCTACCGTCCGGGTGTTCAAAAAATCCGATACATCCATATGGGTAATATTGATATTAAGATCTTCAGGATCACTATCGTCATCCTCAGCATTATTTATTGGATGTTGAGAAAAATTTGCTTCCACATTTTTATTTTTCAATGAAGCTTGATACAATTCAACTAAATGCTTAGCCATACGACAGTTTCGTGACCAATGACCTTTCATGCCACATCTATAACATATATCCTCATGCTTTTCTTCAATTTCTTTTTCTTTTCCCTTTTGATCTTTTCTGTTCCACTTCAGTGGCGATATTTCTCACGGTTTGATTATAAATGTGATAAGGGAAATATCGAGCGTGTCTACGACCATAACCACGACCACGGTCACGGCCACGGCCACGACCACGACTATAACGATGGCTTCTGCTGGAGCCAACGACATTCACTGCAGGAGTCTTGTAGAGCCGATTGATCCGGCTTCATGATTTCTCAATAATAACTCATTATTTTTCTCTCGCAATGAGGAGGGCGATAATTAAATCAGTAAATTTTGTATACCCCTTTTCTCGATATTGTTGCTTGCAGGACAATATTCGAGGCATGAAAGGTGGAGAATGTCTTCTCCAACATATCTTCATCGATCACTTTTTCTCCGCATAATTTTAATTGAGATGTAATTTTATACATTGCGGAGCTATATTCATTCACGGTTTTAAAATCTTGCAACCTCGAGTGCAACCATTCATACCGTGCGATGAGGTAGTACGACCATCTTCAGGTGGTCAAATCTTTCTTTTAAATTTACCCACAGGCCATATGGATCTTTTTCGGTAAGATATTCCATTTTCAAATTTTCATCGAGATGACGACGAATAAAAATCAAAGCTTTAGCCTTGTGTTGTGCAGATGCACTATTATTTGCTTGAATAGTTTCACTAAGGCCTTTAGCATTTAGATGCATTTCTGCATCGAGAACCCATGACATATAATTTTTTCCAGAAATATCAAGGGCTACAAATTCGAGTTTCGCGATGTTAGCCATAGAGATCAATAAATGCGTACTGTCTTCCGGCTTTGGTAACGGCAGAAACTCGTGCTTAGTCTTCCGGCTTTTGTACCGGTAGAGACTCGTGCTGATAACGTGTTATAAAATTAGGGTAGTGTTAGAATAAAATCTTCACACTACACACTAATAAAACTCTAACTATTTTGCACAAGAATTTCTCTCTTTCTTTTCTCTCACAATTTTCTCTAATATTTCTTTCACAAAATAATGGTGTGTTACAAGCTTAGAGAATAGCTCTATTTATAGAGCTCTAATTAGTGGATTACATCATGGCATACATCATCTTCCACTAATCTTAATTAGTGGTGTCTCCACTAAATGGTGGACATTCATAAAAATCTTCTAATAATTCACATAAATCCATAATTAGTGGAGCCTCCACTAATTAATAAAGATTCCAATAATTCATAATATATCCCTATTTATAAAAAAAAAATTGGCAAATTTCAAAAATACAAAATTAATTGTGAATCCATCAAAAAAAATTAATAATAAATATTTAATTAATGTAAATAAAAATAAATTTTAGACAAATAATACATAAAAATAAATTTGTATGAATAATTAAAATTAAAAAATTATAATTATTGCGATGAAAATACTCTAACAAAAAAAAGCGCCATCATGAAACATTAAATAGTAATTCAATCACTCGAGTATTATTTAATAAATATTAATGAAAGATTCACGACTTACTTTTCACTAAATTATTCAAGAAAATATTCAACTATAATTCAAACTATTATTCACTAAAAATAAAATTTAGTATTCGCATTTTTCTTTAATTTTTCACATATTATTGAATTTTTGTTAAAAATAAATTATTCGAATTAAAATATAAAGGGATTATAAATTTACATAATTGAGATTTAAATTTGAACATAATTTTTTAATAGTAGAGTTTATACAATTTAGATAATTGATATTTTGTAAATATTTATAGTATCAATAAATTCTAAATTTGTTATAATTAAATTTTAATATTTTATTGATAATGTTTTAAAATTTATTTAGAAATTATAATTATTTTTATTCCTATTAGTGGAATTGAAAGCAATATTATTGCAGAAGAAAAAAAAATTATTGTCCGTGAATGTACTAAAAAGAGAGGAAGAATCGCTGAAGCGAGGAGAGTGGCACTTCGCGTCTCACATCATTTCTTGTCAAAGACCAACCTCGTGTTTGCCGGACGTGAGGTGTCAGCATACCTCGCGTCCGGCAAGCGGAGGAACCTCCCGCAGGGGCGGGTCTAGTTTAAAACTCGATTGCGAGTGAAGATTCCAAAAAGAATTTATTTTGGTCAAAAACCCTATATATGGGTGGTGTGCAATTTGTCATTAAATCATTGCGGTGAGTTGACAATGCCTTCTGCCTACACTAAATACTGTTAGTGCACAGCGCTCCAGAAAATAATGCAAAAGGATATCTTCCATCTTTCCTCGCGAGGCAAATTAGTGGTCTACATGATAATGATTCTCAAACGATCAAAGGTGCTGGTCCATTGACTTCGAACGTGGTTTGGTCTTAATTAGTGTTTGTTGAATTTTAGAAATCATATTTGTACCTCAATGATACTATTTTATATTGATTGTTCAATTAATTTGATATGTTCTCAAACATGAGAACTCAAAGGACAAGTTGGCAATAAACTCTTCATTCTTGAATTCGGGAGAAAACAAAAAGAAATCAAAGTATATTCGTATCATTCCATCTATATTCAACCATCTTTTCTCTTTTTAAATTGTCACAAAATGAATGTTTATTTTTGACAAATTTCTAACTTTATCTTTCATCCCCGGCCTCCTTCAATTTAAGAGATATGAACTTATATCCTAAAACGAATATATTATTTTTTTCATATTTTTTAATAGTTAAAAAAATATCATAAGTACTTTTTATTTATTTTTCTTCTATTTTAATCAAATAAGATAAAAATAAAAGTACTACTTCGTCTCTCCCCCTCCCTCCCCTTCTTTTCCTAGGAACCAAACAAAATGTTGACCTTATTTCACATTTACTTTCCAACCTCTCCAAAATTGGGAAGAAAGATTGGCTAATATAGAGAAGTCCCTCCTTCCTAATTTACTTCCTTTTTATATTTACTTACCTCATTAGATATTTTTACTTTCCAGTCCAATCAAATATAGGCTTAGTTTTGAATGAAAGGAATAATTAAAAAGTACATAATGAATCATTTGAGTTTTGTAAAGTATGAGCAGTTTATACTTGAGAAAATTTAACAAAAGTATACTCCATTTTAAAAGTAAACAGGCCTGACATATCAGTAATTGGAAAAGAAAATATTTAATGACATTCAGATTGATTTTAAATTGTATGATTAAATCTTGTAATTTATTAATGGAAATATCCTTGAAACATTTGTTATATCAAACCCAAAAATACACCTAATAATGAAAAAAATAACTTTAGGAATATTGAACCTCACACACAAATGACAATGAAAAAATAAAAGTTCTTAAGTACAAAATATTAAAGCATCTCCTAAAAGAGTTTTTTTTTTAATTTTATTTTTTAAATATATGTCATCTTTGGCTTGAGTTATTGCGTCGATGGTGTACATGTAATTTTATTTTTTTGGGTAAAAAATATATTCAGATTCAAACTATTCTACGTGTAAATTATTATTTCAATAGTATCAATAACTAATATTTGTTATAAAATTAGAGTAGTGTTAGAATAAAATCTATACACTACACACTAAGAAAATTCTAACTATTCTTTGCACAAGAATTTCTCTTCAAACTTCTCTCTTTCGTTCTCTCACAATTCTTTCTCTAATCTTTCTTTCACTAATATTTCTTTCACAAAATGATGGTGTGTTACAAGCTTAGAGAATAGCTCTATTTATAGAGCTCTAATTAGTGGAATACATCATGTCATACATCATCTTCAACTAATCTCAATTAATGGTGTCTCCACTAAATGGTGGACATCCATAAAAATCTTCTAATAATTCACATAAATCCATAATTAGTGGAGCCTCCACTAATTAATGGAGATTCAAATAATTCATAACACTCCCCCTTGGATGTCCATCCATTACATAAAGAATATACCTCGTTAAAACCTTACTAGATAAAAACCCAATGGGAAAAAAATCTAGTGAAGGAAAAAGAGTACACTATTCTATATGTTTGTTTATTACTCCCCCTAATGAGATGATTCCTTTAAATCTTTAAACCGACGCATACCGATTTTATATCTCAACTTCTCAAATGTTGCAGTCGGTAAAGTCTTCATGAAAATATCTGCAAGGTTGTCACATGACCGAATTTGTAGCACATCAATTTCACCTTTCTTTTGAAGTTCATGAGTAAAGAAGAATTTTGGTGAAATACGTTTTGTCCGATCTCCTTTAATTATCCTCCTCGTAATTGAGCTATGCAAGCTACATTGTCTTCATAAAGAGGAGTTGGAATATCTTTGATTGATGATAATCCACAACTTTCTCGGATATAATGAATCATGGATCTTAGCCATACACATTCTCGACTTGCTTCATGAATGACTATAATTTCAGCATGATTTGAAAAAGTAGCTGCTATAGATTGTTTCGTAGAACGCCATGATATAGCAGTATTTTCACATGTAAATAGATAGCCCGTTTGAGAACGTGCTTTATGTGGATCAGATAAATAACCAGCATCTGCATAACCTATCAATGTTGGACTGGTTTTATTTGAATAAAATAATCCGAGATCAATTGTACCTTGGAGATATCGAAGGACTTGTTTAATTCCATTCCAATGTCGTCGTGTTGGTGAAGAACTAAATATTGCTAATAAATTGACAGCAAAAGCAATATCAGGTCTTGTATTATTAGCAAGATACATCAATGCACCAATTGCACTGAGATATGGTACTTCAGGACCAAGGAGTTTTTCATCATTTTCTTGAGGTCGGAAAGGATCTTTATCCACATTTAATGATCGGACGATCATTGGAATACTCAATGGATGTGCTTTGTCCATGTAAAATCTTTTTAGCACTTTTGCTGTATATGTTGATTGATGAATAAATGTTCCACTCTCCAGATGTTCAATTTGTAAACCAAGGCAAAATTTGGTTTTACCAAAATCGTTGATTTCGAATTCTCTTTTTAAATAATCAATTGTTTCTTGGAGCTCTTTAGGAGTTCCAATAAAATTAATATCATCAACATATATAGCTAATATCACAAATTTAGAACCAGATTTCTTAATAAAAACACATGGACATACCTGGTCATTTTTAAATCCCGCTTTCAATAAATATTCACTAAGACGTGTGAACCACATGCGCCAGATTGCTTCGAGCCATATAATGATTTACGCAACTTGATGGAGTAATTTTCACGAGGATAATGTTTATATGCTTGGGCATATGAAATCCTTCGAGGATTTTCATGTAAACATCATTTTCTAAATTTCTATACAAGTAAGCAGTGACAACATCTAATAGGCGCATATCTATCTTTTCATGTACCGCCAAACTGATAAGATATCGGAGTGTAATAGCATCAACAATAGGAGAATAAGTTTCATCATAGTCAATACCTGGTCTTTGTGAAAAACCTTGGGCTACTAATCGCACTTTATATCGAACGATTTCACTTTTTTCATTGCGCTTTCATACAAATATCCATTTGTAGCCAACAGGTTTTACACCTTCTGGTGTTCGGACTGCAGGTCCGAAGACTTTACGTTATGTCAGTGCATGTAACTCCGATTGAATCGCATCTTTCCATTATAGCCAATCTTTTCTATGCTGACATTCATCAACTGATATTGGTTCAGGATCATCATTATCCTATGTAACATCAAGAGATATATTGTATGCAAATATATTATCAATAACAGTTTCTATCCGATTCCAACTTCTACCGGAAGTGATATAATTGATAGAAATTTCAGTGTTACTTTCATCAACTTCTGGTTCTTTGTCATCAGTTATCTCTTGGTCTTTATCATTCTTTTCTTCAATATGATCTTCTGGATCAGTTAATCCTCTTTTCTTTCGAGGATTTTTATCTTTAGAACCAAGAGGTCGGCCACGCTTCTGGCGTGTTTTTGACTCAGTAGCTATAAGTATAATATTTTGTTCTATTGGAACTTCAATTCGAATAGAAGCATTTATAGTTGGAATATGTGATTTTGTAACTCTTCTGGAGTTAACAAAAGCGTCTGGCATTTGATTTGCAATGCTTTGCAAATGAATTATCTTTTGAACTTCAAGTTCACATGCGCTTGTGCGCAGATCAAGATAATTTAATGATGTTGTCCAAGCAAGATCTTTCTTGTACTGTTTCTGTTCTCCCCCTAATTTAGGGAATAATGATTTCACAAGAGAATAAGAAAAGAAATATAAGAAAATGATGACAAGTAGGAAATGCCAAGAAAAATATCTCCTTTTTTTTTTTTTACTCTTCCCGGTACCGACTTTTCCTCTTCCTCTCTTGTCTTTTCTTCTCCTCCGACCCTCTACCTACCATCTACCTCTTCTTCTTCCTCATATAGATATATATATATATATATATATATATATGTATCGATATATATCTCAGTCATCAGTCATTATGAAATATCAAAAATAAAAATCACAAAGCAGATATGGAGACTCGTAATTTCATTTGAGACATGGTCAAATTTTGACTCGGTTTCTGCAACAGATTTTGATGTACTTTCCTTTCCAAACCAACCGCTTCTGCCTAATTCGAACACAGAAGATTTTGATATGTTTTCCTTTCCAAACCAACTGCTTCTGTCTAATTCGAACACAGAAGATTTTGATATGTTTTCCTTTCCAAACCAACCGCTTCCTCCTAATTTCAGGTGAGATACCTTTGAGGGCTTCCATTTGTTTTTAGTATACTTGATAATGAAATTAAACTCTCTTTTGGTTTATTTTTTATGTAAATCATTGGAAGTTTTGAACATACTGCTTTGGACCAAGTTGATCTGCCCCTACAAGAGATTGCTTTTGATACTGTTCCTCTTGATGCTATTCCTTTGAATGAGGATATGCTTGTGCATGATCCTTTCTACTCTCTAATGGATTTTGAACAAAGCTAGAATATGTTTCCAGGTTATTATACCTTTAAACATGGATTTTGAATAGTATTACCTTTACTGATATTATTTTCTTTTTCTAGGAGAAATAATGAGTGGTCTTGGCAACGAAGTCGGAGTAAGTACTCATGAAATGCATAGTATCGAAGTTCAAGATATTATTGCAGACAAAATTCCTGGGGAGAAGAAGATGATTAAGAGGCAGAGAGAGAAGAAGGGCAATAACTCCCAGACACTATCAAGAGAAACAATTTCGCAGTACTTTTACCTACAAATCAAGAGCGCGACCAAAGAACCGAATATTGGCATAACCCGTCTCAAGAAAAGATGTAGGGAGTTAGGAATTCGTCGATGGCCTCACAGGAAATTGGTGAGCTTGGAGACCATAATCAAGAATGTTCAGGTTCTCTCTCATACATACTTATAATTTGCAAGTATGAAACTATGAAAGATTTATAAGTAAATAACCGATGATATCACTTCGATTTACAGAAGATGCAAAATAAAGAAGAAGGAGGACATATGGCTGAGAAGAAGTTGAAAGAAGCCATTGCGATACTGGAATGTGAAAAACAGTTGGTGGAAGAAAGTCCTAATACGCAGTTAGAGGACCAAACACAGAATTTGAGACAAGCATGCTTCAAGGCCAAATATAATAAGAAATTTAATTATAATAAACTTAAGGGGATCATAAAATCCCAAGACTCATTTCGCAGATAATTTTACTGCTAATTCATTGCTAGTCTCGATCGTCGGCTCAAAAGGGAAAGAAAATGAGGAGGATGTCGAAAAAGAGGAGTTGAAGTCCATAATTACTAATTGTTTGTCTTCCTCTAATGTAAATATTGAAAAAGAATAATTACAAACCTTCATCTTAAATTTGTCAGCTCAATTACAAAAGAGCAACTATAAGCATGTATCCTCAAGTTCATATGAACACTAGTGATATGAATAAAAGATGTGATACTTATTATTAATGGAAATATCTTTTTCCCTTATTATCTTTTCTGTTCCACTTCAGGTGGCCAGTATTTCTCTGTGATAAGGGAAATATCGAGTGTGTCCATGACCATAACCACGGCCACTGCCACAACTACAACTATAACGATGGCTTCTGCTGGAGCCAACAGCATTCACTTCTGGGAGTGCTGTTAAGCCAGTTCATCTGGCTTCATGATTTCTCAATAATAACTCATGTTAAAGCTGTCAATTTTGGATACCCTTTTTCTCGATATTGTTACTGTAGGACATGAAAAGTGGAGAATGTCTTCTCTAATATAACTTCATCAGTAACTTTTTCTCCGTAAAATTTTTAACTAAGATGTAGTTTTATACATCACGGAGTTCACGGTTTTACAATCTTGCAACTTCAGGTGCAACCATTCATACTGTGCAATGGGTAGTACGACCATCTTCAGGTGGTCAAATCTTTCTTTTTATCCACATGACATATGGATATCATTTTTTTTAGCATTTAGATGCATTTCTGTATGACATATAATTTTTTTTTCAGAAATATCAAGGACTACAAATTCGAATTTAGTGAGGTTAGCCATAGAGATCAATAAATGCGTACCTGTCTTCTGGCTTTAATAACGGTAGAGATTCGTGCTGATAACGTGTTATAAAATTAGGGTAGTGTTAGAATAAAATCTACACACTACACACTAAGAAAATTCTAACTATTCTTTGCACAAGAATTTCTCTTCAAACTTCTCTATTTCTTTCTCTCACAATTCTTTCTCTAATCTTTCTTTCACTAATATTTCTTTCACAAAATGATGGTGTGTTACAAGCTTAGAGAATAGCTCTATTTATAGAGCTCTAATTAGTGGAATACATCATGGCATACATCATCTTCAACTAATCTCAATTAATGGTGTCTCCACTAAATGGTGGACATTCATAAAAATTTTCTAATAATTCACATAAATCCATAATTAGTGAAGCCTCCACTAATTAATGGAGATTCCAATAATTCATAACAATATTTTATTTCTATCAAAAACCGATTAGTGCAATATACAAACTTAGTTGAGTTCTTATTTATAGTACCACAAATATTTCTTCACTTTTAAATAAATAAATAAATAATACGAAAAATAAGCAGCAATTTAATTTAAAATTTGTTTGGACTTATCAACAACAATTTAATTTTAAAAAATCTTTTAAAATTTTATATTTTATTTTTCAAAATTTTTTTAAAAAATTATAATATTATCATGTCTCTCAACCCTGATATCCTGCTTTAAACCCCGAGCTCAAGGACTCTCCATGAAGAAGGAGCTTCATCCTATTTTTGTCAATCAACGAAAACACCAAAAAATGGCAACGCGGAACCCTAGGTTGGATACTTGGATATGACTTGACAATGCCTTCTGCCTATAATAATACTGTTAATGCACAGCACTCCAGAAAATAATGCAAAAGTGTGTCTTTCACTTTCCTGTCAATGCAAATTAAGTGGTCGAAATTGATCATGATCCTCAAGGACAAGTTGGAAATGAACTTTTCCATTGCTGGATTCGGGAGAAAGCAACAAGAAATCAAAGTATATTCCTATCATTCCATCTAAATTCAACATCTTTTCTCTTTTTAAATTGTCTCAAAATGAATGCTTATTTTCTCAAAATCAACATATTTCTAGTCTTATCTTTTATTTCGGGCCTCCTTCAATTTAAGAGACATGAATTTATATACTAAAACAAATATATTATTTCTTTTATATTTTTTAATAGTTAAAAAAAATATAATGAGAACTTTTCATTTATTTACCTTTTCCTCCAACCAAACAAAATAGAAATAAAAATATCACTTTCTCTCCCCTCCCCTCCCCTCCCCTCCCCTTTTTGCAAACCAAACAAAATGTTAATTTCATTTCATATTTATTTTCCAACTTTTCCAAAATTAGAGAGAAAAATTTGTTAATGTGGAGGAGTCTCTTATTCCCAGTGTATTTTATTTTCACGTTTATTTATCCTTCTCAAATATTTTAACATTTTAACCCAACCAAATATAGGCTTAGTTTTGAATTGAAGGAGTATTAAAAAGTATAGGATGAATCTTTGAAGTTTTGTAAAGTATGAGCAGTTTATACTTGATAAAATTGAACAAAAGTATACTCCATTTTTAGAAGTAAACAGTGCTGACATATTAGTAATTGGAAAACAAAATCTTTTTTAATTACATTCTGATTGATTTTAAATTGTATGATTAAATGTTGTAATTTATTAATGGAAATATCCTTGAAACATTTGTCATATCAAACCCAAAAATACACATAATAATGAACAAATGTTATAAAATCAATAACATAAAAGTGATTGTTCATTTTTTTAAAAATTATCCATTTATTTTGAAGATAAATATGACTATTTAATTTCTGAAATTATTTATTTATTTATTTAGAAGATAAAGATGATTGTTTATTTTTTTAAGTTATTAATCTTATGGATCAGATAAATCGTATTTATTAGATTCCGTTCTCATCCTTTAAGACAATATATTTAAACTTTTATAAATAGGAACCTTATGTAAATGAATAGAATATCAGTTTGAATCTATGTGATTCTCTTGTCTCTTTATATCATATTATCTCTTACTTTATAATTTTTATAATTTATTTCATAATTCTATTTTAAATCAAAATTCACAATATGTTATCAGTACGAGACTCTACCAATGTTATTCTAGTTAAACTTACAACTAAACCAATATTGTTGAAGTTATTTGTTGAAATTTTCAATCAAACAGCTTGATTTTTGAAGTTTACAAATAAAAAAATACATATATACTTTTTCTATTTAATTTTGTATTAACATGGCATCTCTCATCAAACTTGAGTTTGCAACTCTTGATATTATCAAAAAAAATTATTTACCTTAGACACTAGATGCTAATATATACTTAGCTATAATAGGTCTGGTAGATACTTTTATAGAAGAAAATTCATCATCATCACAATCTTGTGCTAAAGCCATGATTTTTCTCCGACATTGTTTTCATGATGATTTAAGAATGGAATACATTACCATGAAAGAACCACTTATTTTATGGAATAATGTGAAAGAAATATTTGACCACTAGAAGATGGTTATCCTTCCAAAAGTACGATATAACTGGATGCACTTATATTTGTAAGATTTTAAATCCGTTAGTGAATTATAATTCTACTATATTTAAAATTATCTCATAATTAAAATTGCATAGAAAAAATATTACTGATAAAGTTAAGTTAGAGAAATTTTTTCTACTTTTTATGCTTTGAATATGCTCTTGCAGCAACAATATCGAGAAAAAAAGTTTAAAATTATACAGAATTGATATCTTGTCTTCTTATAGTTGAACAAAATAATGAATTATTAAGCATTAAAGGAAAAGATATCCTTCAAAATGCATACTTTTACAATTATACCTTTCACATTTAAAATTAAACAATAGTACTCTTCTTAAATTTAAATCTTTTCAATTATACCCCTCACATTTAAAATTTAGTAATAGTGCCATTCTTAAATTTAAATAATTTCAAATATACCCATTATATTTAAAATTCAGTAATAGTACTATTCTTAAATTTAAATCTTTTCAAATATACCATTTTATCAAGAATTTAATGGGATACTCTACATTTGACCGTTTAAAATGATGTTATTACAATATACTCATTATTATTGAAGGTAAATTGGTAATATCAATTTTTGTCTTATCCAAATAATGAATGTTTTTTAGTGAGAATTAAAAAAATTGCTCTGTTTTTGTAAATCTCATAACTATTCAAGATTATAATAAAAAATTATTAGTAGAAGGGATTTTGGTTATATGTTTTTATTATAATAGCCATTAAAGATTATTATAAAAGCCATTAGTAGAAAGGATTATGGTAATCTTCAATAGTTATATGGTTTTTTATGAAAAAAATATATGATCAAAATATATAACCATTGAAAATTATAATAAAAACTACTAGTAGAAGGAATGTATTATAATCAAAATCGCTCCAAGGAGATTTATACAAATAAAGCAATTTTTTTCATTCTCACCTAGAAACGTTCATTGTTTGGAGAAGATAAAAACTAAGTTGCCAATTTACTCTTAATAATAATGAGTATATTGCAATCACATTCTTTTAAACGGTCAAATACAGAGCATCCCATTAAATTCTTGATAGAAGTGTATATTTGAAATGATTTACATTTAAAAAGGGTACTATTGTTAAATTTTAAATGTGAGAGGTATATTTAAAAAGATTTAAATTTAAAAAAAATACTATTACTAAATTTTAAATTTAAGGGATATATTTGAAATAATTTAAATTTAAGAAGGATACTGTTGCTAAATTTTAAATATGAGGGGTATAGTTGTTAAAATATGTATTTTTAATAGCATCTATGCCTTTAACTCAATTATTAATGAAAAATCATGAAATGTGACTAACTGGTTCTATTCCATTTCTAGAAGTGAATGTTGTTAAAACTCGTGATTTTTGCTGTAGAAGAGGTTATAATTGTGGTTATAAGAAATATTTATTATGATCGTAATGATCAAAATAATGTTACAAGAAATAATGACAATCACCAAAAGTGGAAAGAAATAATGAAAAGGAAAAAGGAAAGGGCGTGATCCCTATAAATTACGAAGATAAATGTTATCGATGTGGCATAAAAAGCTATTGGTCTCGTACCTATCATACGACTAAATATCTTGTTAATCTTTTTCCAACTTCTATTAAGAATAGAGACAAAAGTTTTGAAGCAAACTTTTACTTTATAATATTTTCTTCATGATGATGATGATATAAATCTTGAAGGTGTTAATATTGATGTAATTCTTTTGGATATGACTAATTTTTTGAGCATCTAGAAGGAGGAATTGGTCATTAATTGGTGATGATAGCGTCCAAAATAATTAGTACTTTACTTTTAATACTTTTATTTTGTATCTTATATTTTTAATATTGTAATAGTAATTAACATTTAAAATTTTTATTTTATAATAAGTATTTAAGTTTATAAGTATTTTTGTCATTATCAAATGGCTATATTATTCTATTTACTGGATTCAATAGTGCCATTGAAGATATTTGGCTAATTTATAGTGGTACAATGCACGCTAGATTGAAAGATAGAAAATATTCTATTACCTGAAGATGGAAAAATAAATGTTAATATTATAAATGGTAGTGCAAAATTGATGAAATGTTCTAGAAGAGTTAGTATATTATTACATAGAGGAACAACTGTTATTATTCATAAAATAATATTTTTCTCAAAATATAAAAAAATAGACAATATCATATTGAAATAATTGAGAAAAATATTTTTGAATATCTCTATATTACTTAAATAAATTCGGATAGGGAATCTTTATTATAAAAGTTATCATCTCTTTCATCTAGCCTATATTACACAAAAAATCATGCAATTGAAGTACATTATTCAATAAACTAGAAGTTTACTGATCTTAATACATTTATCTTTTGGCATGAAAATACGCACGATCATCTCTTGAAGAATAAAAAAATTTGACTTCAAATAAATTTTCATGTTCCGCGTGTTTTTAAGAGAAATGGATTATTAAACCATTTTTAACAAAAGTGGAGGTTGAATCTCTAACATTTCTAGAAATGATTCAAGGTGATGTATGTGGAATAATTCATCTACCACCTGGACAATTTAGATATTTTATAGTTTTAATTGATGCATTGATATGATGATAGTATACTAGTTTATTATCAACTCGCAACCTGACATTTATAAGATTATTTTTTCAAATAATTCGTTTAAGAGTACAATTTCTAAATTATTCTATTAAAATAATCCTTCTAGATAATATCAGAGAATTTTCTTCTCCTACCTTCGATGCTTATTGCATGTTGATAGACATTACTATTAAATATCTAGTAACTCATGTTTATACTCAAAATAGTCTGGTTGAATCATATGTTAAAAGATTACAACTAATTGCTAGACTATTGTTAATAAGAACAAATCTCCCTATATCTATTTGGGGACATACTATTTTGCATGTTGTAGCACTTGTGTGTGTGAGGTCAATAAATTATCATAAATTCTCTCCTTTATAATTAATTTTTGATTCAAAGTCAAATATACTTATTTAAGAATTTTTAAATGTGTTGTATATGTACTAATAACCCCAATTCAACATACTGAAATGGATCATTAAAGAAGGTTGTGGATATATGGTAGATATGATTTTCCTTCTACAATAATGTATCTTGAACTATTGATTGGAGTCGTATTCACAGCAAAATTTGTTAATTGTTATTTTGATAAAATTTTGTTTCTTAAATTAGAGAAAGAACATAAACCATATAAAAATGAGCCACGTTAGACAACATCATTGAATTATTTGGATTCACACGCAAACGTAGATGAACTAGAAGTTCAAAAGATAATTTGTTATGCAAATCAACTTCCAAATTCTTTTTTTTTTTTTTTACTCTACAAGGGTAATCAAACTGCATATTCTAACTATAAATGCTTTTAGTCAGATAGAAGTCTCAGTTGGACAAAATAAAACTCTTATAGTTATTGAATCAAAAGCACGTCAGAAGTGTAGACAACCTATTGGTTTAAAATATAAAAATCCTCGGAAAAAAGAGGATTAAATTATCATGGTGATTAAATTGAAGAATTAGAAAATAAGAATTAAATGAAAATTGATAAAAAGATAAAAAATTTTAAAGTAGTGAAATGAATATTGAGATTCCCATCAATTATACTAATTATGGTAGAAAATAGAATCGGATAGAAATAACCGTTAATGATATTTTTGCATACAATATAACACTTGATGTGTTAAAAGATAATAAAGATTTTAAAACTAACATTAGTTTAAGAATGTTATCATAAAAATGATTGGTCAAAATAGAAAGACACGATTCAATCGAAATCAAACTCACTTGAAAAGTATGAGATTTTTAGACCTGTAGTCCAAACACCAGAAGACGTAAAAGCCAATTGAGTATAAATGGATAATTGTGTGAAAGCAAAATAAAAATAATGGTGAAATATAAGGCACGACTTATGGCATTAGACTTTTCGCAAAAATTAAGTATTGATTACGATGAAACATATTTACCTATGATGAATGCAATTATATTCTAATACTTTGTGAGTCTAGTATACATGAAAAGATTAAGATGTATCTAATGATGTAGTTACTGTTTATTTATATGGTAATCTTGATAATGATATTTATATGAAAATCTCAAAGGATTTTGTATGCCTGAAGTATATAATTCTGGCTTTTGTGAGAATTATTCTATAAATTATAAAAGTCGCTATATGGCTTAAATTAGTTTGGACGTATTGGTGAATATTTAGTAAACTTAGAATATAAAAATGATTTAATATGTCCATGTGTCTTTATCAAGAAATTTGTATTTGATTTTGTTATATTTGTATATATGTTAATGATATCAATCTTATTGAAATTCTAAAAGAGCTTCAAGACGTAAAAGATAGCTTAAAATAAGAATTTAAAAATAAAGACTTTGGAAGAATCAAATTTTGTCTTGATTTATAAATTGAACATATGAAAGATGATATTTTTATTTATCAATTAATATATACATCAAAAGTTTTTAAAATATTTTATATGGATAAAGTATAGCTATTGAGTATTTTAACAACCATTAGATGATTAGATATAAATAAATATCTTTTTTTTTATTTCAGAAAGATGATGAAGAGCTTCTTAATCCTAAAGTGTCATATCTCAATGTAATTGGCGTACTAATATCCTTTGATAATAACACTCAATTTGATATAGCATTTTATATGAATTTATTAATAAGATTTAATTCTTCTCTAACATGATGACATTTAAATGGTATTAAACATGTGTTGAGATATCTTATTCTATATAATGTATTATTTTTTTTCTAATCAAGATTTTTTTTATTGGGTTTTTCTTGGTGAAGTTTTTAATGAGGTAATATTCCCTCTAAAAACGAAAAGTATACTTTTTTTTTCCTTTACTAGGTTTTTATCGAACACTATTTTTCCTAACAAGATTTTTAACGAGGTATTTTCGAGATTTTGAAAAATAAATATCAAAAGGAGAGTGTTATGAAATGAATAAGATAAAATGGCTTATTTATTTTCTATAGTTATTTATTTATCTTGAAGATATATGTGACTGTTTAGTTTTTGAAATAATTTATTTACCCCGAAGATAAATACAATTGTTCATTTTTGTTAAACTATTAATATTATGGATAAGATAATATCGTATTTATTAAAAATAATTTTTAAAAATGATATATTTAAATCTCTACAAGTAGATGCCTGATGGAAACGAACAATAAATCAGTTTTAAATTTAAATAATTCTCTTATATCTTTATTTCTTATAATTTCTTTACTTTATAATTTTTACATTTTACATTTTAATTTTATTTTGTATTAAATTCACAATAAAAAATAACTTTTGGAATATTGAACCACAAATACAAATGACAATGAAAAAAAACTAAAGTTCTTGAGTACGGAATATTAAAGCATCCCCTGGAAAAGCATCAAAGGACATATGAGAGTTGAGGCCCGAGATGTGTTTAGGTTTGAGGTCTATCTCCGTGCAATATGTGAAGACGGTAATTATTTTATTTTTATAATTTTAACGGATTGAGTAATTGTCTTGAATAATTGTCTATATTTGTCCAATGTATAAATTTTAGTAATGCCTTTTTTATTGAAAAACCAGTCCAGTTACTCCTTAAACCATTTTTTTCTTCTAAATTATGTGCCTTTAAACTAGCTGTTAGCCTTTTCAATTTTAAAACTAGTTTTGAGCAGCAAACTTTAGTATTTTTTTTTACATTTAAATTTGGATGTTTTATTTTAATTTAATATAATAAAAAATTTAGAGAGTATTAATTATGAGTAAATTATTATAAAATTCTTACTGATTAGAAAGATTAGTGTAAAACTCATGAGTTAATAAAATTTATACTATTTAAATAAAAAGTTAATTATAAAAAATTTGAAAAAAAATACTTATTTTATAAAAATGAACATTTACTTCTTAATATTTCAATCGATGATATTTTTTTTAATCAATACAATATTGGGTAATTTTCAAATTGGTTCTTGAAAATATGCAATTGTCTCAATTAAGACTTTTCATATTTCTAGAGAATAAATTAAGTAAAGTAATTTTTAAGTGATTTGATTGAGACAATTATATTTTTTTCCTTTTGGCAATTATATTTTTTTTTCCTTTTCACATTTTTTATAATTCATATTTCTTTTTGAAGATATATTTTTCCTTCTTTTAAGCTCATAATTTTCTCTCTCTCCCCTTTTTTTATAATCTATATAATTCAGATTTGTTTCTCAGTGATATATTTTTTCCTATTTATTTTAGCTCATAAATTTTTTCTTTTTTTACTTTCTTATAATTCTTCTAATTCATAATATTTTTCTCCTATTTATTTTAACTCATTAAAAACTTTTCTTGTTTTCTCTTTCTTGTAATTCATCTAACTAATATTTTTTTTCTCGACGATATATTTTTTCCTTTTTTTTGTCTCATATAAATAATTTCCTATTTTCCATTTCTTGTAATTTCTATAACTCATTTTTTTTTCTCAAAGATATATTTTTTTTCTCATTTCTTTTAACTCATAAAATTTTTTCTTTTTTCTCTTTATTGTAATTCAATTAATTCAAAAATTTTCTCGACGATATTTATATATATATATATATATATTGTTTATTTTGACTCATATTTCTGAGATGGTAAAATTTTATATGAGCCAAAATAAATGAAAAAAAAATATATCATTAAAAAAATATGAATTAGATGAATTATAATAAAAAAGGAAAATTTTTATTAGCTAAAAGAAATTAAAAAATATCTTTTAAAAAAATATGAATTATAGAAAACAATAAAGAGGAAATCAAACAAATTGTTTACGAGTTAAAAGAAATGAAAAAATATCTTTGAGAAAACAGTATGAATTATATAAATTACAAAAAAAAATCTATGCAAGCCAAAAGAAAAGGATAATATATCAATATTGATTATATTAATTACAAGAAAAAGTAAAGAATAAAAGATTTTTATGAGTTAAAAGAGATATAAAAAAAAATATCAAGAAATTTAAATAAGTAAAATAAAAGACAAAAAAGTATATTGTTGAGAAAAAAAATTGAGTTAGATAAATTATAAAAAAAAAAAGAAAGGGAATAAATTTTTTTATGAGTTTAAAAAAAGTAAAAACATATTCTCAAAATAAATATAAATTATTAAAATTATAAAAAATATAATTACTTTAATCAAATATCTTAAAAATTATTTTACTCAATTTAATTTTTAAAAATATAAAAAGTGCCTTAGAAGTAATCATCCGTAGTACTAATTTACAAATTACTAACAATATTCATAGCACATGACTAAATTCCGGGGCGACACGACTGCGTACGCAATCTCCTTTTATATTGGCTGCCGTCTGACTGACTGAAACCACCGTGGACACAAATCCACTGTGAACGCGGCCTCCAACTTGCGGGCGTGAATCAGAGGAAGTCACCGCACATGTATCTCCGTGCATTATTGGGAAGGGCCCCACGCGAGTTAGAAGAAGTCACCGCACATGTTCAATGGGGGTACAAGGCTGGCAGCAGCTGTTGCTTATTAACTACAGTACTAGCAATGGTGTATATCATATAATATAATTTCATCAAAATTTTATTGGGTATGGTATGATGTTAATTTATTATATAAACAGTTAATTTATGTTAATAAAAACTTAACCAAAAAAAGTTTATGTTAATAAAATATTTATTTAAAAAATTATATGAAAAATATTTAAGAAATGTTCAGGAAGAAGCAAGATATGGCTCATTCATCCCCAAACATGGATGCCATTTCAAAGGATAGACAATAAGATTTCTTTGAAAATCAAATACAAGAATATATTGTTATCACGGTAAATATATTCTTATTGTATAATTTTGGAGAAAAGATGATTAGGTATGAATATGAAATGAACATTTACAGCATTCTAAAAGTATGAAGTTAACAAATAACGAGAAGAGTAGAGATGATAAAAATAATAAAAAGAAGGTAATTGAAGAAGCGAATTTCCTTCCATTTGTACCGAGCAGAGCAGGATAATCCAATCAACATATTGTGAATTGTTCTATATGTGTAATATATACTCTCTCTATCCCAATAAAATTGACCTACTTTCAAAAAAATTGACAATATCCTTAAAAGAAAAAATTTTATTATACAATTTATTATAAAATAATCAATTACTATTTTGAACTGTCTTATACATTATGCGTGTATTATATATATATATATATATATATATATATATTTATATAATCTCAACAATTTCGACCTCAAATTTGCCGCTATTGGCTGATAATTGGACACAAAAGCTGACTCATCAACCCGAGCGACAATTCAAAAACAATTATTAAATCCGCCGAAAGTCTATTAAAATATACCCAAAAGATGTGATAGCTTTAGCAGATGATTTGCAAATGAAAATTAGAAAAAGTTTCTCTTATAATATTCTTCTAGAAGAAAAATTTTAGAGCTCTTGAAATGGTAAACTTAGACCACGTTGGAATGATTAAAACAACTTCTTACTTGTATTTGAGGAATATTCATCGTTACAAGAAAAAAATAAAATAAAAATAAAAATAAAAATTGCGAACACGCTTCCCTATCGTTGAATGAGGTTTAGAATATTATATTAAAAGAAATTTTGTACAGGCTTATTTTATAAGTATCGTTATTAACTTTCAACGAACGAAAACTAGGATGAATTGGGCAAGGTGTTGAATTTGAATTGAAATTTCCACCCCTGAGAATATGAATATGAAGTCCTCGGTTCTTTCCTTCGTGCCTTAAATTGAAAATACCACGTTTTTTTTTTCAACACCATATGTTTGGAATAATTGTTTCGTTGTTACGATCAATATTTTTAGAATCGAATTAGTATCGAATAGAAAAATTTATTGATTCATAATTTAATGGTCTAATCATAATTGGATTACAATTGAACTGTCGGTAATATTATAATTTAAAAATTAAAAATATATTTATTTTTAAGAATAAAATTCATCAATAATATAGTGTAATTTAAGTTCATAAAGATATAAATAATAAACTTAGAAAAAATGTGATATTTTCTCTATTATTATAGATTATTTAATCTATTTATATAATTTATTACTTTTCTATAAATATATTATCTTATTAAAAAAAAACGGTTTAATTCGATTAGACCAATCAATTTAACGTTTAAATTAATTGGTGCAAAATAATTTGCACAAAATAAGACAAATTTTGAGAATTACGATCCAAATGAGAGAATCAGACCAGTCTTGATCCGATCGATTAGTCCGATTTAATTCAAAAATCAATAATTACGATGATTACTTTTCTTAGTATATTAAAATGGAAATAACTTTTATTTTTTTTACTAAGAATTATCATTAATTTAATGAATACAAACTTGTTATTATTGGTTTAAAAAGCCATTAACGTAAATACTTTGATACACAAATTCCGACAAATGAATTTACGAAAAAGGTTGGAAATGTTTGGTTTTGTAAAGCTGGGGACTCAGCATCGCTAGATTACCAGATAGAACCACCCACCAGAGAAGGATTCAAGCCCGCCTCTCAAAATTATATATTTTATCTTAAAAAATCAAATATTTTAAAATTTTATATTTTATATTTTTAAAAATTTTTAAAAAAACTATAATATTATTTTATTAGTATAACTTGCCTTCAAATCTTAAATCCTAATTTCATTCTTGTCACCCCAAAAGTAACCAAATCCACAACAAGCTTTAAAAATTTCCACTTGTCAAAATGAAAATTTTCCAATTAATTGTCATACCAGGGAAAAGTCTATAAGATTAGGAAAGTTATCCATTTAAAAGAAAGAAAATCCCACTTTCCTACTTTTCATGGCCCCCATTATAAAAAAAACAAATCACGAATCGCAACCTTCATGACATTTTTTTTTAGTTCAAATATAGATAATACATCTATCGCGTATCGGTCGGTTAGGTTGATACGCCGGCCCAAGAAGACAAAAGCGGGTCTCACAAACTATGGTCTCCCATTCCTCCAAGGAGAGTAGTCAACCATTTGTATGAGTTGGCCAATACGGATAGTTTCTTTTCTTATAGTACAGCAAGTCCAAGGAGTATAAATGTCACCTTCCATTCAAACTTGCATCTCTTGTCCCAACAACCAGCTGCTGCTCGGGCACCTGATTTGTCTCTGTGCCTCAAGGATGATCACAAAAATTAAATTCAATTAGATTCCTAACCTTCAACAAATTTTCAATCATAAAAAATTGGAGGTCATTTCAGTTTATAACACAAGATTCACAAGACCGGTGAGTGAACGAAACAAAAAGCCTATAAAAGAAGTTAATAGAATTCTATTCCACAACTACAACACATCAGAGTTGTAACCAATATTTGCAGATATATTTGGAAGAGGCAGCTGTAGTAGCCTTTGGCTGGAAAAATCTTGAACAACAGGCATTCATTTCTCTCCTTAGAAATGGGATATTCGAATATGATCGGGAAGTATCAGCTAGGCAGAACAATTGGAGAAGGTACCTTTGCCAAGGTTAAGTTGGCTAAAAACGTCAAGAATGGACAATATGTAGCCATTAAAATTATCGACAAGAATCTGATTCTGAAAAACAATCTCACTAATCAGGTCAGTTACAGCATATGGTTTTCTTTTCCCTTTTAAGTGTTCTTCTTCTGTGAGTTAATAAGCAAGTTTCCCCTCAGGTGCAAAGGGAGATTAGGACAATGAAGCTCCTGCATCATCCAAATATAGTAAGGATATTTGAGGTATGTTCCGCTACTGGAACTCAGAATGCTATCCGACATAACTGAGGGCTAAGCATTTGTTTATCTTGAATTTCAGGTGATTGGAACAAAGACCAAAATTTACATTGTAATGGAATATGTAACAGGAGGGCAACTTTCAGACAAGCTGGTGAGATTCCAGAAACAGTTTATGTAAATGACATATATCATGGCTATATTCTGTTCAAGTCTAAAATTTTTAGTCCTCATGTTTTTGTCTTCAGTCTTATTGGACAAAGTTGAGTGAAACAGAGGCTAGACGGCTCTTCCAGCAGCTTATTGATGCTATAGATCATTGCCACTATAGAGGCGTGTATCACAGAGATCTAAAGGTTACTCTGGAATAGTTTAATTTCCCTTCTCATGATTTCTCGTCGAGACTATGCGCTGATAGAATGTATTCTTGTAATTCCCCGTGCAGCCACATAATTTACTCTTGGACAGTAAAGGAAATGTGAAAGTCTCAGATTTTGGGCTAAGTGCACTGAGAAAGGTAGAAGCATGATATACAAATTACTTTCATAATTTGTCACTCATTTCTGTTTTACATTCTATTGATGGTTTGCTGATTTTTTTATCATCTAGCAGCCAGGAAGTCTTCTATCTACCGCGTGCGGCTCTCCTAGCTATGTCGCACCAGAGGCAAGTATACCAGTAAATTTCTATGTTCAAATGGTAGTTCTGCTATGTCATCACATTGTAGAATCCCAAATTTTGGGTATTTGGAAACTGGAAGAAATCTGGAAAAGGATGAACTAAAATCATGTATTTATGAGAACAAGGTTATGTTTCCCTCGAAAAGTGACTGGAGTTTCTGATGAGCAGCTTCTAACTCGGAAGGCCTATGATGGGGCAGCGGCAGATGTTTGGTCCTGTGGAGTAATTCTTTTTGAACTACTTGCTGGATATTTACCCTTTGAGGACAGTAACCTGACGAAATTGTATAGAAAGGTAGATTTTACATCCATATTTTGCATAATATCTAAAGAGAGTGTTAAGGCTGAAAAATGATCTGATAATTCTGCTTTTCTGAAGATATATAGGGCAGAATACACAATGCCAGAGTGGTTCACAGATGGGGAAAAGAAGCTAATTTCCAGATTACTAGATCCCAGTCCCGAAACTGTGAGTTTCAGAATATAATAACACAGAATTTCTTGTTTTAACCTGGAAAGATAACATATTTCCATCATCCGCCTAGCAGCGAATTACTGTGGCAGAAATCATTGAAGATCCCTGGTTTGAGATAGATTATGAGCCTACCTTGCCAATAGAGCAGGAAGAAAAACTCATTGCTGAAGATGTTCATGCAGCATTCAGTCTATTCAGGGTAAGGGTTGGCTACGAGGCAACAGTTAGAAGGATGCACTGCTATCTATCATTTCCTTTCCCCAACATATCTTGCCATCTTAGGTAACCAAATGTTCTGCAGGCAACCGAGACAGAATCAAATGTTCTTCATGCTTCTGGTTTCATCAATGCTTTTCAGCTTATTGCAATGTCACATGACCTAGATTTGTCACGCCTCTTCGAAGAACAGGTAAGTGCACAAATCAAAACCTGACTTTCATCCACCAAGTAATATCCAGACATGTATAATAAGTTCTGTTGTCCCTTGGTTCTATATAGGGTAGTGAAAAGCAGAAAACAACGCTTGGGTCCGAGCATACCACCAGTGAAACCATAGAGAAAATCGAGGCTGCTGCAAAGGGTGTGAGTCTTTCGGTTGAAAGGATGAATAACTCGAAGGTAAAAATCCTCAAACTTTTCACAGAAATTATTGATGTTTCCTATTGTTAAGCGACTCCTGTTAATTTTTTAAGATAAAAATGCATTCAACAAAGAAGACGAGGTTTTCAAGATCTTGCTTGGAACTATCAGCCCAGGTAAATTATAAACTCACCTTATATACTCTGCGTACAATTCTCATGTAGGATTAGTCCAACAAATTTAAATGCTATGATCTTTAGGTGGTCGAGGTGGCACCTAAACATTGCGTTGTACAATTATCAAAATCAGTAGGAGAGCTGGTGTTGTACAAAAAGGTGTGAACCTCTTTATTTTTGGACATAACATATTGGAAATTCAACAAATTTACTTATTGTGTCTATATAACCAGTTCTGCAAGAGTTTATCAAGCCTGCTGACAAGAGAATCAGGCACAGAGACTAAAGAGGAAGAGCCTACTCAAGGAGCATCCAGCAACCTATAATAACCCACTCTAATTTTGGCACCCTGATAATTGATCACCTTCATTTTTGCTCATTCCAGCATAAGAATAAAGTCAAGAAGAAAGGCCAAACTAGCCATTCCTCCAAATCAAGCTCTTGTTGGCGAGGATTCTTGTGCCAACACCAAGAAAATGAAGGAGCGGTGCACAATGACTGGTTTCTAATTGTTAAATTCAATTTTGATACTCTGCTGTTGGGTAGTTTTGTCAAGATATGTAAAGGATGATATGATCACTACTCGTTAAGATTTCTGCTGAATATTTTGTAAATTCACAAGGTTGACAAGATGTGTTTGTTAAATCTTGTTTATCCCCTGCTGCTTGTAACGAAGACAGGGAAAACAATGTTCAAAGGCACCTAACAACAATGTCAAAACTACAGAAGTGAGAAGTTTTTGAAGACTACCATATTGTTTCTGGTCTCCTCTGTTTCTGTCTTGCTTCTTCCTGTTCTTCGCCTTATTGTCCTTTGGGTTGGAGTTTCCACTCCTAGCTTGGATTTCTTTTTTGGAGAAATTCAAAAGTCATGATCAGTGGGGTTCATCTGACCCACTTTCTATTCCCGTGAAAATTTAGTGGTTTTTAACAATAAAATTATAAAATAATTTGAGATAGTGAAATTGTATAACTTCAAATTTATTTGGTTTAGGATTAAAAAAACAAAAAATTATTCTATTGTTCTCAAGAAAAATTTAATATAAACAAATTTATTTGTGAAATATTGATAACTTTGTCACTCTCTCTATAATCTTTAAATTCTCTTTAAGATTCAAATTTATAATTATATATTTGTATAAGATTACGTTTTCATAATCTAATATCCAAACTATTTTTATGAACCTAAGTATCTCCAATTGCTAAAAATAAACTCTCTTCATAGTGAATGAATTAGCCCTTGTGCTCATCATATCCAAGTCAAATCAATATCAAAATGAATCCACCAGCAGGCATCCGTCCTCTCAATTTGATGTATGCCGAAGCCATTGAAACCCCTACTCTCTCACCCTTTCCATTTTTCGGCTCGATAATTTCCTCTAAGTACGACTTCTGTGTTCCTTTTATTCTGTCATTCTCATTCCTACATACTAACCTGACTTTGGCTCGGTTATGACCATGACTAGCTAATGATGTGAACGGCTGAACTACAAAAAACCTGATTTCATGGGGCACATTTCTGATCCTTAATGTGATAGACCGTAAACCATATCTTCACTCATTTGAATCGGCACTTTTAATTTGTTTCAGTGTGCAATACGCATATACCTTTCATCCTTTCTCTGTGTCGTTTTATATCAGATTCCGATGAAGATAGGTCAGATGTGTTCAGAGCTCCTCGTGATAACAACCGTTGAAGTTATAAATGCTGCTTATTGAAATATTCATATAATAATTGTTATTGAGGGATTCAGGTTTATAAGATCTTAAAAAAACTAATCTAAATTCTACGATAGATCTTACATTACAATAATGCACTCTAATTTTGCTCATTCGTATATTCTTAATACGAATGTTCTTTTGCAGTATACAACAACGTTTTATTTTTCTTATGTCTTCTTTTTCCTCTGTCCATATGAATGAATATTCATGTTCCAACCACACATGAAGAATTACTAGAACATCACGATCTTCAAAACGTGTGGCACTAAAGTTATATGGTACGCCAAAAGCCAAGTCAAAATACGTACAAAAGAAGACTTCAGGATGTGCAAAAACACACGAGCTTTCATAAATGTGCAATCTATCCAATCACTTTTAATCATTGACTGCAAAGTTTCAATATAAAGAGCTACAACTTAGAAGGATGTTCCTATATACTTATCAAACAGTTGAATTATATGACAAAGATATCAATAATATACTTATCCAACAGTTGATTTATATGATAAAGTTATCAATCATATGTTGAACCACATCAGCTCCATCAGAGTTCAGCCAGTAGCTCTTCACCTGCAGTGATTTGGTGATTTTTCAAAATCATTTGAACAGTGGAGGAGAAAAGCCACACTTCAGACCAGTAATTCTATTTCACGCTTCATCAACAGAAGGATGGTTGTAGTGGTAACTCAGATTACTAAGTATTGGCAAGAGACACAATTCTGGTATTTAAAAAAAAAAAAATCTAATTAAGTGTTGTTCTCTCTAATGTTGCAATCTTTTGTCACCTAATCATGGCCAATTGGTTATGCTAGTATTTAACAAATTGGGATGGTTGATATTTGACCCATCATGGTCAAAATATCAGAGAGAGGAATGGATTTCAAAACTAGAAGGATGTTTTCTTCGTTTGCCCACCTTTCAAGATGCGATGAGCAACTTACGAAAGGGCCTATTCCTTTCTGCTTTTACATATTCTAAAATTGCTGGAAAAACTGCTTGCTGAAAGATCTGTTTAAAAATTCAACGCAAAGTTCTAGATTTAAAAAGACAGGATCAGAAAATATTTTTTTGGAAAACTATCTCCAGGGTTGCTTGCCAAGAGAAAAATACACTATTTTAAAGCTATAATTCCAAAAGAAAGAAACATTCGAGAAGCCCTGAAAACAGCTTTTGCCAAAGATAAGGTTATTTCGAGTAAATAAGAACATGCTGAAAATAGACAACGCCAAAGCAGCAAAGATGGAATTAATAAGTATGCTATTACACTGTATAAAGTTAGAGAGAAGAAAAGGATGAGATGAGACAGAAAAAAATAATGCACGACGAATCAATGAAATCCATGGAGATTCCCTAAATCAATCGTTTTGAACGTTTTGATGAGCTTGAACATCCAAAAGAATGAAACACTTTTAAATAGAAAAATCCAACTCACTGAAAAATGCCTGCACAAGTAGCACCAACACAATAGTAAGAAGGTCTGAAAGCTTGCCTGAATTGTAGTGTGTGCAACATATCGTTGAGTACTTCTCTGGAAACTAACATCAATACGCTCCCAAGGTACTTGTGTGAGGCCTCTAATCATTTCCTCTGCAAACACAAAGTACTGGTTCTCTGATGATGTGCATGAAAGTGCCAAGTATTGTGCATTACGATCCTAGATTTAAAATTAGAAGTAAAAAACTATTCTTTAGTTTGGTCTTTTATGATGAAGTGATAATTCCCATTCTCGATACATACTTTGGGAATGATACCCAAAGAATAGAGTAATAGACAATGAAGGGTCCAAGGGTTGTGAATTGTATTTTTAACTTCTTTAAGGTTGAAGGAAGATTTTGTATTTCTTGGTTAGCAACAAAAACAGATTCAGAATTTAAACAAAAAAGATGTCTAGTGAATATGAGAATTCATCAAGCATATGAAGACAAGTGTTTTCCTTTCTAGTTAAGAGAAGTTGAATTTTTGTTTCTGTACCACTGGCTAGGATCGACATCTAACCTGTTATTCATAAGCACATGCCTGTCCAATCAAAGCTTCGCATAAGATATTACAGTTCAATATGTTTCAAATTTACAAGAGATCAAGGATTCACTTTTTGTGCTGCCAAACAAGTAGGGTTGTGGAAGATGGGGAAAAATTCTCTAGTCCATTACTAAGACAAGATTCATTGCAATGATAGAGAACCAGGTAGTATGTGATACTATATAAGTTTGATCTTTTGCCTATCTCAAGTCTAATCAGTAACATCTATAGTACTAGATAATAATCTTATCCCTAAACAATTTGATTGTCATTCACTGGGAATATTTTCCAAATGTTGACAAAAGAAAGAAGGATATTATGTAGAAGTCAAGTGCAGGGCCTGGCATATCAGACATTTGTCTCGAAAATATCTCTTTTTCGTAACTATAGCAAATCAGATGAAGCAACCCCCCACCACCGAGGGAAAAAAAAAAAAAAAACCTTCAAAATCCATCCCAATAAAATCCTTTCCCTCCCTCCTCCATCCCTTGCAATTAAACAATTAGGAATTCATGTTCACAGATTTCTATCTTTTCTCATTCTCCCTTTGATTAAAGCCCAGTGCCCATCTTTTGGCTTGGTATTTCACAACATATATCTACACAAGTAAGTTTAGCTCAGTATAAGTCCAACATTGTTCAACAGGTATCCTGTAAATAGAGCAATCTACTATAGTTGAACTAGGATCTGTGACTCCAAACAATAGATTATAGTCCTACAGCCCCAACTTACCTGACATGGTTTACAAAATGACTACTAAAGAAAGTTAAACGCTGACCCTGGAAAATCTAATCTGACATGAGCAAACTTCCATAAATATTCTTTAAGATTAAAGTAAACGGGAAAAACTAATCTTTCTTGGCACTTATTTTGTTGATTTTCCAAACCAATATATGCATTTTGGGATGTGAAAATATAAGCTCCAGGAGACATAATCGAGATGGTGGGGAGATGTTATCAACGGTACCTTCCAAGTCAATCACTCCAGTTCCCACCGTTGAGGATGATTTACTGGTGATACCTTCAGCATTTTCTTGATCAACATATACGATATGAGGATATTTTTCATCTTTCATGAGAAGGTTAGACTAGAAAGAGAGAGAGAGAAAGAGAAGAAATTAGCTGGATTTTCGAAAATGTTTGTGAAGCATGAAGAAGTAAAATGAAATAACAATTCAGAAACCTTTGGAAGTTCATTTTGACGCCGGATTGATGATGTTCTCCAGCCAACAACATCTTAAAGCTCAGTAAAGGCAATGATAAATAACATAAAGAGACAGCAGAGAGCTTTTGTGGTTATTAAAGAAATTCTGGTTGTTAAAATTTAGATAAAAGCAATAGAGGATACGATCATAGTTTGCATTTGCATATGCCACCCGACGCTTGAAAGCACGCAAAGCTGACCTACATATGCAACAAATAGTTTTGTTATCTCATCTGTAACTACACAATTTTCCCCTTTACTTTTTGAAATAGTTATAAGAGGGTGGCAGATCAGTACGCACAAGAATTTGATGTCATCTGAATCTTTAACCATTCGAAGAAGGAGAGGAGGCTTTCCCTCGTTCTCATCAGTGAGGAATAAATGTTTCCCAGATCTCCCAGCAATCCAATGTGCAGTTTGAGAAGCACTTTTCTCTAGAAAAGGTAGACCACAAAGTAGTGGCAGCTGAAAAAGCACAGAAAAAGTTGGCAATTAAAGAAAGAGACTAGTGACTTTAATCTCAAATTCATGACTTCATCCAAATAATAAAGAACAAGAAACATTAGATTCTCGATAGATCAAATACTAGGAGCAAAAATCAACTCATAAGTACACATTTTATAGAGAAGACATGGGAAACTGAACCTGTTTATGTCCTATTGATCCCAAATGTGGCGTTGCAAATGTTATGAAATTGATGGGTTCCAGACCACCAATCCTCGCTTCATAAGGCTGTTTGAGTTGCTGTCCAGAATTGTTTGGTTCCCTATTTGAACAGCAGTCGGTCTGGACAGCAGTTTCCATTCTAGGAGAGAGCTCATACAGCCTTCCAATAGCGTATCTTGCAACAAGGCCACCCAAGGAATGCGCAACAAATGAGATCTTGTGCAACCCAGGCCAGCGGTTTATAACATTGACCACCTGCACTATAAAAGACATATGTATAAATGTCTGAAAATTATATCATGAAATTACAGATCTTGTGGTATCTTACCAAATGTCAGTAATAGTAATATAACAGATGCAAAATGAGACAAAATGTGCTATCAGGAAAAGAATAATCATATATCACTGATTTTCATACCACCATATTTTCACCAGTGACCGTGATTGGTAAATACCTTCTTTGATTGGTGGATAACCTCCTCAATTTTTTTTTTTTTTTAATGAATTACTTATCCACCAATCACAACCACCAGTGAAAAAGTAGTGGGAGAAAATCAGCCGTATATACTACCACTCCTGGCAAAGTACCTCTTCAGCTAGCCTCTCACCCATACAGTCAACGCCATCAAATGTCAGCCTTGATGTGTTGACCTCACTACCTGGTAGACATCAGCTACAAAAGAATCATATTGCTGGGTAAGCTGAAATAAAATAATGAAGGCCGAGACTTCTATTGCACAATCCAAAATTTCTCAAATAAAAAGGAAAAGGAAAATTTAATGAACAATCTTCTGAAGAAGTTCAGAGAAAACACACATCATTAACCATTTGTAATTCAGAGCCAATTGAAGAGAACTTATGCAATGGCCCATTATTTCTGCAGCAAAAGGCAAATCTCCTGATGGAATGGTGGTTACATCCAGATAATGGAAAAGAGCTTATGCATCGAATGAACACACCAACTACAATGGCCCTATTCTTTCTTCGGCAAAAGGCAAATCTCCTGATGGAACGGTGGTTACATCCAGATAATGGAAAAGAGCATATGCATTGAATGAATACAGCAACTACAAGGAAAAAAAAAAAAGGCTGATTTTGTAGGGTATCACTATGATAAATGATATAACTTTAGTTGAAACAATTATTAATTATGTTAACTATCAGGACAGGAAAATAAGGTACAAACTATCGAATGAAATCAGACGTGTCTTAGAGCATACCTGCATTTAGGCTGCGAACCTAAAGCATATGTTTATCTAGCGAAACAAATTAACCAAGAATTGAACCACATGGAAAGGAAAAGAGAACAAGGTATTATAAAAGCCATATTGTCATGTTATCAATTTCTGCATAACTGGCAACCAGGAAATGTTAACCTACGATGAACAATAACTTTATCGGGAAGTCTCTTCACAAATTGCTCAGCAGCATATCTCCAATCTTCAGCACTGGGAATAAACAGGGGGGTTTATATGAGTATTGGCAACAATAGTTAGAAGGAACATCTAGAATGTGCATGCACACAAAAACATATATGTATATGAGAGGCTATGCGTCCATTGTGCATCACATGTATTCATATTTGCATAAACAGTTTGTCCCCCCCTTGCTTCCTCCCTCCCAATACTTCTTGTATGTTCTTTCAATCGGTTCATACCCTGTGTTTTCAGACCCGTATTTATCATGTCGAATAACCAGTCATATCTTAGCCATGATTCTTGATAACCATTACAAAGCTGCAACCTTATTTAAGAGATGGATAAAACGAAGGACTTAAATAAATGTGTTGCCACATGCAGAAGAATTTTATTTGATCCAGTTGAGAACATTGTTTAAGTAATACGGAACAAGGATAATAACACTCGAAAGTGCCCAAATATAAAGTTTCTCCTTGTTTTACTACAGAGAATGAGGGAAACAAGTCATATCCCCAAGAGTATAAAGGAAAAATGAAGGTCTACTAGGACTCCATAGGACAACTGACGGGAAGTACAAAGCTCGGTTAACATAAGACTGAAATGGGACACTGCAACAACTGATAAAGCTTCATGTCTTTTATAGCACCCACACTGCAGTTTTTGTCCCCGCTACAATGGGAATTGGAAAACCATTGCAGATCCATGCACCACAGCAGAAGCATCATTTAGGATGTAGATAGAGGAATTGGACAGTGTTATCTCTATTAAAAAACCGTGCCAAACACAGCTTTCCCACTTGGATCCGGAAAGTTTCATATCTGGCTGTCAAAAATCTCCATTCCAGAATTTCAATACCCAACTGGCTTCAAAGCAAGGAAACTACATTGTACATTAACTTCCAAGGTATCCGGATTACTTTTCAGAAGCAATTTCACTCAGAAAAACTGAAAGAGATTTAAAACCAAAAAAATTCTACACCAGTGTTTGCTGCATCTAAGATAAATCTTGTGGTCTCAAAGTAATACTACAGTCACTGCACAATACCATAACATATAAGACATGGCACCTTCAGCTCACATCTAACTGCCTACAAGGGTCACATGACTGCTCAACGTTTGGGATTGTATTTATTTATTTATTTATTTGTTTTGTTGGGGGGTTGGGGGGTTTATATATCTTCTTAAAGAACTATTCAGCTTCCAAAAAAAGAAAAAGTTTAACAAGTAGCCAAAATGCTCAAGAACAATGAATAGTATAGGCCAATGATCGGACACAGGAATATTATTAAGCACATCCTCTTTCTCATAACATGAGTTTCTTCATTGTTCATTTGCCAATTATTAGTCCCATGGACTAATATGTCACACCAGTCATTTTGTTCTGCCTATTTTTATTCCATATCTCCTGCTGGCTTTCAAATGGGAGAATATCTCAAGACGGAACACATGTATTTTGGTAGAAACTCCTCATGACTCAAATATTTATCTTTATTAGGTAGTTACTTTTGTTAGTTTTTCTCAAACCCCTCTCGGACTCCAATGTGTTGGAATAATTTCTTTTGTACATAAATAAGAATGAGGAAGGAATCCTGTGATTGTACCCTCTCTGAAACAATAAACCTTAAATCTACTTTGTCCTCATTTTTGAATGTAAACTCTTCTTGTATTATCCTTTGCGAATCTATAGATCTGAAAGTTTCAATTATAGCCTGTATGCATTAAAATGAAATGTTTACAAGCTATACAATAGAGAAACTCAAGAAGAGACAACCAATATTCTCCCTAACTTAATGAAGGAGGTTTAGATTGAAACTTCTAAGGGGAGGAACACCATGGTGAAGTTTACAGGTTTAATCTCAAAACATCTCAGCCTGTGGATAGGTATTGACAGAGTGATATATTAAAAATTGGGAGTTGGGAGATTAGAACTTGTTACTGGCCCCTCTCAAAGCCCTACCGGGTAGCTTTGTATGGTGGCCAAAAAATTTGTGACATACATGTACATACACCTATAACCTTTTTCTTTAACCTATAAGAAAAAGAGAAAATCTGTGGGCCAGTAAAGATTCTTCAGACCTACTAATTCTAGAAACTACTTGCTACTGGATGCAATCATGCTTCTCCATTCCTTCACTCACATCATTATCAGAAGGAAGCTAGCAGCAATCCAATATTGTAATGTAATGCCAGAGGATCGGCATCTGCAAGTAAAAGATAGTTCTTGGTAGTGTATGGATAGTTACATCAAGGAAGAAACTATAAAGTTTTCTCATGTTATTGCCTGGAATAAGTAAACTAATAGTCATATCAACGAAGACAGCTACAAGATTTCCTCCATCACCAACTCATTTACATTTCTTTCTATCCTCAACTATGCAGAAAATGCTTCCTCATACTTAGATTTTTTAAATTTCACTAAAAACAATATATCAGACATGGTGCAATAATCCTACTGCAATAATATATATGTCGACAATATATAAGTGCTCTGTAAATACTTCCTATATGAAATAAGGAACTAATAGGACACATCCCATGCAGGTGCATGTTTAAAGTCTTGAGATAAACTTGTCGTCCTATGTGCTTCCAACATTCCTCTAACCATCAGATATTGCAATCTTGGATTAGTGAGCAAATTTTAATAACAAGGATAAACCAAAATTATTTGTGTAGTACACAATAATGTATGGCAATACTAGTGGATAAGATTTACGAACTCTATCATTTATCTGAGAAAGTTTCGTGAAGTTAGATATCTGGAAGTGATATTCCCACCACTAATACTTTATCAAATTTGGAACTTCTATTTTTTTAGCAAACTTTCTCAAATAAGGACAGTAAATAGTGATAATAACTCCACTCAGTGAAAGCAACTTATAACAATCTTAGTTGCCCAAATCAAAATATGTAATGAGCCCACATAAACTGAAACTATAGCCCTGAGATATGAAAATACAGGGTAAAATATCATTTATTGCAGATATGAAAAATCAAAATTAAATAAGTTACATGTGGTGTATGTCTTCCCTTCCAAAATATCTTCCTTTCCCCTTCTATTGTGCAGTCCTTCCTATATAGCTCAACTCAGGTTACTCCAACACACAAAAAACATTTGTAAAGTGATTGTCATTAATCAAACACTCGTCATTCAACTGCAAGTCAATGTGTTAAAAGAATCATTGCTTTAATGTATAGTTTAGAAACCTACTTCCTGACGTCAAAAGTTACTAGTTCTCCATTCTTTCATCCTCCATTCTTCACAAACCGAAACGTATCAAATTAGTAACAAAAACGCAAACGCCCAAAGGAGAAGAAAGACCACAAAGTACAATCATAAATTTCAAGAAGAACTTTGAATAATTATAGCAATAGTACTACAAATGTAACTTATGGTTAGGGATATTCGAACACCTATGTATACAAGCATACCAAAAGTAAATCCATTTACCTCCCAACAAGGCCATTGACCATGATCACGAGATGCTGAGGCTGCACCTTGGCTTCAGCCGATGCCGCATCAAATATATCCTCACCTCCATTGACGTTTTCAACTTTGACCTTTTGCCCCTTTTTGGGGCCGTTAGTGAAGCAGCCTCTACTCAATTTCTTGAGCAACTCCATGTCATCAGTGTCATCGGCCCAAACCAGCCTAAAGAAACCTCTTCCCTTTCTGGGTTTTGATCCAAATCCCAAGTTCAAACTCACCACTGCACTAGCGAATCTAGGGGTAACTTTGGTGTTCGGGATTTGCTTAGTAAAAGGAACCGGTGCTTTAGTGATGGTTATCATGCGTGAAGAGTTGAAAAGGTGAGAATCATGGGACAAATCAGAGTAAAAAACAAGAGATAGGGAGGAGGGCGTGGGTGTAGGGCCGTTGGTGGAGAAGGCTACAGAGGTTGATATGTGGCGGTTCTAGAGAAGTGAATTATTGGAGCGAAATTTCTTGATATGTGCCCTTTGTGGCGAGAAAAAGAGGCAAAATTGCCAAATTGTGGCGCGGGAGTGACAGTTGCTGAAGGCGATGGCTTAGGCACAACCCAGGCTGGTTTGCTCCAACCATGGCTAAAAAAAAAAAAAAATTGGTTCGCGGGCATAATTTTTATATATTTAATAATTTTTATTTATATAAATAAAAAAATTTTATTTTAATTATTATTCATTTACATGTTAAAAATTTATTATGAATGAGGAGTTTACCAATTCACAGTTTTTTTGGGTTATAACTTATAAAGATCATGATAAGCTATCTTGTTTAAAAAAAAAAAGTTATAAATATTGCACTGTCTTTGTAAAATATTATCCATCTACTGATGTTGACACCACAAATTTGTCAAATTAGACCAAAAGAAATGGATAGTTATCAATGCAAATACTGAATTTTGAGATAGGATTCCATCAAACAAATTACCATGATTGGCACGTAACTGAAATTTTCTGCATAAAATGTAGCACATAAACTGATCAAGAATTTTCTAGAACTACTTCGAGAATCCACAATTAAGGGACGAACTTTTTCCTTGATATGCATAGGAAAATCAGTATCCCTTGATACAAGTATATTGATTATTGATTTATCATCATTGGTTAAGTGTTTTTTTCGCCTCCCTCCCTGTCCCCTCCCAAAATATTCTAATAATAAAAGTTTTTGAAAAAAAATCTTTTTCTTTATAAGGAAAAATATTATATCAAATTCAAAATTTAATTACTATATATTGTTTATACTTTTAGAATTTTTTTTTATCTTTCTTGTAATTTTGGAAATTGTACTTATTGGTTATCTTAACAAATTATCAAAAGTAGATTGAGGAATAAGATAGGAGATGACTTTCCTACAAATTCTTTAGTCACATATATTAAGAAAGATATTATTATAAATTTTGATACTAGTTCGACTATAGATGATTTTGATTGTCAAAAGAACGAAAAGATTAGTTCAGAATATCTACTTTTAATAAAGTGTAAGTTTTTTTAACATTTTATTTATTTTATTTTAAAAAATATTGTAAAAGATGAAGTTATAAATCGAATATTAATTATATATAAAGAATAAATTTGTTTATATATTTATTAAGTTAGTATTAAAATTATAAATTCTCACATCCAAAGTAAAAGTTCTAGTTTCGTCCCCAACTCCTTGATCGTTTTATTCTAAACACTTCTTAATCATCCAATTATTTTTCTTTATACTCTGGAGGTTTAATACTAGTCTTTTTAAACTATAAACTAAATACTTAACTGTTATTTTATTCATTTCAAAATACTTGTCATTATTATATAAATTACATATATTAAAAAAATTATAATATTTATGGAGTTTTTAGAGAAAAATTAAATTATCCTAATTAAAAATCATAAAAGTGTTTTAAAATTTAAAATCAATTAATTTTATGATTTAACGAAGTAATAAATGATAAGGGTACAATTAAAATAAAATAATAAATATATTATTGATTTTAGACAAATAATTTAAAATAGAAAAATTAATAAAAAATGAAAAATATTTTAAAATATGGGAAATATATCATTATCTTAACTATCTATTCTTCCAAATTTGCTCCCCCACCACAATACCCGATGACTCTCTTGCAAAAATTTGCACATACTCATCACGTATCAATTAATTCAAAGGCACTCCCATTATTTAAAAGGACCAAATAATGGAACAAAAATTTTAAGAAGATTTTTAAATAAAGCAAAATTTCTGATACGTATGTAAGAGAACAATGTATTTCAAAACCGCACCCGGATTCCATTAGCCAAAATTGTGCAATGTGGGCTAGGAAGAACAGTGGAGGGAGCACTGTAGACTCCGTTCGAATCCTCTTCTTCACTTTCAAAGATTCACTAAGTGTCGTCATATCTTCTATATTTATTTTATTTTTTTCTTCAAATAAAAAATAAACTCTTATACTTTAAATAATAAATATTTATTTGAAAAAAAAAAATAAACCTAAATAATCTACAAAAATAAACTTAAATAATAAATCTAAATAAACAACTCAAATAATAAATCTAAATAAATAAACATAAATAATAAGCTTAAATAATAAATCTAAATAAATAACCTTGAATAAATAAATAAACATAAATAACAAACCTAAATAAATAAACTTAAATAAATAAAATTAAATGATAAAAATGATCTGAATGATAAACTTTTATTTAAAAATGAATAAATAATAAACTTTTATTTAAAAAAGAAAAAATAAATAGAGATGATGGGAAAGGCATTTGGCGAATATTTGAGAGTGGAGGAGAGGATGGAAGAGAGGATCCCTAGCACTTTAGAGTTTAGACCCATAGTTCCGTATTGGTGCAAACTCATTGTCTCTAAGAACAATATTTTTGTTGGCTTTAATACCGCTTGTTAGCAAGTATAAGAACTTTGATAATAAACAAATTATCTAATAATAAAATATGAGAAGTAAAAACAAGTATAAGGAGTCTGGTAATAAAAAAAATTTATCTAACAATAAAATATGAGAAGTAAAAATAAATAAGACATGAGAATTTATTGTGATTCGATCAACAAAACTTACGTTCATGGGCCAATTAAATGAGTAATTTTTATTAACTAAAATAACATAGAAGAGATACAAAAATGGGAATTCGCAAAATATTATCAAACCAAAAAATTCAAAAACTAAAGAAAACCCAACAAGGTATTCTATATCTTTAATCTAACTATCTAAAATTATACACTCATACTTTTGACAAGACTCCTTTATATAGGAGATCAAAACTAACAAATATTGATTACAATTTGAAGTGAAAATATAATTACAAATATAAACGGTATTTGCTAAAGAAGTATTTGTAAACAAATTAGGCAACTCCTTAATTAGTATTCATAACCCAAGCGGAGTTAAAATACAAAATAAAATTTTCAATTCTCCACCTTGGTTTGAATTCTAACTCCTCAAATAAATCTTCAAGAGATAACAAATATGCTCCAGATCGTCTCCACACAAGCTATATGGTAAACTCAAATTCACAAATCAAGTCTAAGCATGATTTGAACTTATCTTCAAGAGTAGGCTGAATGACCAAAGGATCATTTTCTCAAAATAATACTAACCTCTCAATAGAGTCACGTACTTAATGCCCATATAGTGATTTAGTGTCTGAATCAGACCAAGATGATGAAATAAAACTTTTAGTGGTAAATTTCTGCAATATGTCATTTTTCTTTTTAATCTAGAAGCTCCAAAAACAACAAGGAAACCATCATTAAGTCTCAAAACTCTACTTGTAGCTACACATGCGCACCTAAGAGATTCAAAATGCACAAAACAAAAATAACTTTAGTGGACAAACATTTCCTTTTAAATTTCAAACTATCATAACATGAATTGTTCTTTTCTAAATTTTTATTTTATTTTTTTTAAAGACAAAGCACAAAAGTGTATCTTCAAAGTACTTAACACATAAGAGTAATATTTATAATTGCTAATAAAATCTAATTGTTCTAAATCCACAACAAATAATTTTAAAAAAAAAACAAGGAATGGAAGTACCTTCAGTTAGTAAAAAAATGCATAGTTTCAAATTGGGTTGGTCTATAGCATGCTTTCTCATGCAAAACAACTCTAAAATTTTCTAATACTTCCACAAAACTTCATTTCTTAATGGATTACAAAATGGGCTTTCCAATAGATGTCATCAAACTCTTCATCCATAATGGTAAGAGACTTTTAGCATTTTGAACTCCAACTTGAGTCATCACAAATCTCTGATATATTTAAACTTTATTGATGTTACAATTACTAAAGAATGGATCTCAAAAGCCTAACCTTTGTAAATTCGAATCCAACCTAATTTTAGTAGATATGGACAATTTAAATATGATCACCTATCTCTAATACCAATTTGAAGGATTTAAGGAAGGAATAAAACAACAAACTAGAATTTTGTAAGGCAAACACTAATACTTTTATTGAGAAGACACAAGAAGCTGGAGCACTAAGGCTCTCCGACGCTAATTCTAAAAAACGCACACACCTCAAAGGGGTGTCAGAACTCTATTTATATAGATACAAGAAATCTTGATTTCTAATAGAATTAGACTCTAAGCGAATTAGAACAATAATGAAGTACAACTTTCTAATCCTATCATATCTATAATAATAATAACTTCCTATTAGGAAATTAAAAAAATATTAGGAAACTACTAAAAATATAACTAAATATAATTAAAACTATAAATAACAAAAGTCTTAATTAAGAAAACCATAAGTACTGATTTGATGTTTCTATGAGTACTAAGAGATTAATACATATTGTATTGTTTGATTGTAGAATCAATCATCATCACCACCATCTAAATTGTTATGAAATATATTTTTATATTTTTATAATTGGTATTGGTGCAAGGTTGATCTAAGCCATGCTTACTAGAGCCAGAATAATTGAATCATGCCAATCAAAGTCAACTATTCCAAGCCACACCATTTAGAGTCCAGCTCATAAGAACTAGGTGAGTATATGAATATTGAACGTGGATCGGGCAAAACACAGAAGACCAAAAGAAACAAAAAAATGCAGCGGAAGTTTTTCATATTTATACCTCTATGCTTATGTAGAAATACCAGTTGCTTAGGCAAAACTAGTGTTGGTTGAGCAGCTTTTGGAACAAATGATGTGGACTTCGGATCAAAGCCTACAAGTTGCGACTTCTCTTTGGCATGAACATAAGATCTAAGATCTTTCAGAATATATCCTCTGCCCAACAACACTGGTGAGAGCTATTTGGGAAGGAACCTTTGGTCTATCTAGATTGACAGATTGCTACTGAGTAGTATCAAGAAGAATTTCTCTGGTGAACAAAAACTAGAATTAAAGATAGAGAGAACAAAAAACAACTCGTGTGTTTTTCTTAGGCTTTTCGTAAACTCTGATAACTGAGGTTAAAGAATTATCAGGATATAGAAAGCCTCCAGAGATCACATACATCTCCCAGTTTCCTAAACCATGCATAAGTCTAAGCTAAACAATACAACCCTAGCCAAATTGGGCTTGGGTACAGTTCTTGAATCCCTAGTCCACTCTATTGAGTCCTCTTTAAATTATTTATTTATTCTTGAAGTAATAAAAGTCTATAAATAAATAACTTCATTTAACCCAAATGGACTAAAATAATTACTCAAGCCTTTTTCTTAGTTTAGGCCAAAGTTAATTCTAATTATTTAATTTGGGTTCAAGCCCTAAATAATTAATTAATCAACTAAATAAGATAATTTATGTATTTTTACTTTTTGGGTATTTTATTTTATTCTATCCCAATAATAAATCAGGCCACCTGAATAAAATAAAACCCATCTCTATTTAAGACCATTTCTTTAACTCAAAAATTATTAGGACTTATGGGTTATTTCGGAGACTAAAAGATACATCATCATTGACTATTATAATGACCAAAATACTCTTCCTATAAAAATAGTTGTATTTTACATTTTAAATATTTCATATTATTATCATAAGGAAATATTAACCACAAAGATAATGCTACACTTAGCAAAAGTCTTTGACCTATAGGGGTTATAACTAAAATACCTTTCTATGTAACACCCATTATTGAGATAAGAGAAATATACTAACACATCTCTTAATTACTTCTACCATCATTAGATATCTAATTCGATAATTCATAACTCCCGATATGTAACTGCTTATTTTTGGGGAGTTATTGAAAAGTATGCAATATTAAGTCACATTCCCAGTGCCTTGAATTATATAGATTATCATGGACAATCACGAGGGAATAATTTCTCCATTTAGGAGCATAAAAACTATCTTTTATGAGTTTGTCTTAATTAACTAATTTCACATACCCAACATATAAATATATTGGTCCTATAGTAAAACATCACTTACAGTACATCAAAGTATATGCTTCCAATTTCTTCAGACTACTAACCCATACTCAAACCATAAGGTTTTAGTCCATGTTATAACATTAGTAGTCTGGATTTTTTTTATCTTAATACTTTGAGAAATCTATTGGGATGTATGCCCTCTTAGACTAGGTTTCTGATATAATTTTGACTTGTATTAATAAAAATATTTTTTTCTCAGAAATTATTTGTGAAATCTTCTTTATATTTTTGCACAATTTTCATTGGGAAAGACCCATTGTGTTTAAGTAAATGGTTCTTGTAAATGGGGGTCTTTCATAGTAAGGTATGGACCATAGGATACTTAACACATAAACTATTATTCTTAACCGAATGATGAGAATGAGAATCTCATTATGGCAAAGTTATTGTGTTATGAATTCTAAATAGGGATTGTCTTACCTTTAGCCAATGAGTAGTCTTCTCATTTCATGATACAAGCGTATTTTGAAAACGTAGAAAATGACCTGTAGTAGTAGTTTCTAAAAGTATTATTTGATAGAAACCTAAACTACTATTGCTACAACGTGGACTTGTACTCTACAACTTGAGTATGAGTTGGTGGATTGACGAAGCTAAAAGCGTATGCTTTAATAAACTATAGTTGATGTTCTTTAAAAGAATCAATATACTTGTATGTTGGGTATATATAACTAGTTAGTCAAGACAAGCTTGTATATGATAGTGTTTACACTATATCGCCACTTGTGGTTGTCCGAAGATCTAATTATCCCGAGTCTTGGGTAATATGACTTGGATATTTGCTTTAGAGTAGCTCCCTTGGAAAACAAAAGTATTCCAAGAAGTCATAGATCATTGGATTAGAAGTCTAAGGATGGTAAAAGTCTTTTAGAGAAGTGTTAGTACACTCTTTCCTCTCTAAATACACGGCGGCGTGTAGAGGGATATTTTAATTATTTCACTTGTAGGTCGAAGACATAGCTAATGTAACATTGTCCTTGGAGTCAATGTTTTTTTATGTTGATATTAAGAAATATTTAAAATATAAAATATAACTATTTATATAGTAAGGGTATTTTGGTTATTTTAGTAGCTAAGACGTTGTGTCTTTTTGGTCTTTGGAATAGCCCGTAAGTTCTAATTAATTTTAGATTGAGGAAATGCTCTTAATAAAAAGAATTTTATTTTATTCAAAAAGTCTAATTTATTTTTGGACTGAAATAAAATAAAGGAACGAGAGAAATTAAATTTATTATCTAATTTAATTGGTTAATTATCTATTCAGGGTCTAAGTCCATATTGAATAATTAAAAAATTAACCTGGACTTAAACTAGTTAATAAAAGGCTTAAATAATTATTTTAGTTTATTTGGGCTCATTAATTATTTATTGAATTATTTTAATAGACCTAGAAAATAAATAATTAATGATTATTATTTTGGGTTCATTGGGTCCAAGAAAAATAATAAATTATTTTTGGCCCAATAGCTTGAACTAAAGGATTTTTATTTATTCACGAAACAAAAGAGTTTAGGCTAAGCCAAATTTCTTTTGTTGATAGCCTCTAAATGTTTTGAAATATTAAATACACCGGGGTTTTGGTTATCAATATAGAGTGAATAGTCATGGCTCTCTATTGTAGCATACACACAGAACACACGAGGAAAAAAACAGCCTTCTCTACTCTTTCTCGTGTGTCTCCTTTTTCCCTGTTGTTTGTCTTCTTGATTTTGCTAATTAATAGCAAAGGATCAAGAAAAGTCTTTTCTCGCCTGAGTTGTTTCACCAACTTAGATTAGGCGATAGAATATTTTGAGAAGTAAAAGACTTCGCATTCATGCCTCGGAAGAGTAGGTAGATTACTGGGTTTCAATCGAAATCGTCGTTAAGACAAGAAGCCGTTCCAATGGTTCGCTCATCTTATCAGCCAAACAAACCAATGACACGTAGAAGTATTGTTGTTTTTGCCTTCCGCTGCACCGTGTCACGATTTTTCTGGTTTTATTTCATGCATGCATGACTTCTATTCATTATTCAGAGTTTCAAAATCACTACTACGAGTTCAATTTTACGTATTCCAAATATACTTATACCATAAAGTGAAAGGACTACACTGGCTAAAAGTAAGCCATTTCCTATTTGAAATTCATAATATAATAACCTTTATCCTGATAAGATTCCCATTCTAATTAATCGGTTAAGAACAAAATTTATGTATTAAGTAACCCAATATTCATACCTTACTGTGAATGACCTCCATTCACATAAATCACTTACTTAAACACAATGGGTCTTTTCTAACAAAATAGTACTTTATAAATTAAAGTAAAATAACACAAACAAAGTTGAAAATAAAATTTTTATTTACTAATTCAAATTTATATCAGATACATAGTTTGAGGACATACATTCCAATAAATATATCATATATACCTTGTCATATTCCTACTCTTGATGGTAAAATTGCCTTTGAATCATAGTGTCTCGATATACAACTTTTTCTCACTACCTTTCATATTTAGGATATTATTGAAGAATGTTGAAAAAACTTCCTAATGATACCTAATTGACAAAAGAAGAAAGATATGAATATAAAGAAAACAATGCATGGATGTTAAGGCACATCATTATATTTATACTACTATAGCATTAGATGTGTTCAAAAAAAAAAAAAAAAAATCATGCATGCAAAATTAGCAAAGGAGTTGTGGCGAATCTTGATGAATTCATATATTAATAAAGAAGTTGTTGAAAAAAAAATGGTTGTGAGAAAGTTGAAGATAATAAAGATTCCTAATTTGAAAAAGTTGATGAGGATCTTGTTGGGATTTCATCATGTTTATCAAATAAGAACGCAGCAAAAATAACTATGAAATCCATACCCAAGGATTACATGTTTACAATTAAAACAGGAATAGAGGAAGGAAACGGAGATTACATTCGTAGCAGAAAAACAAAAATTTCTTTCGCCAACCTAGGAACCAATTCCTCTTGGTGATTGTCCAATTATCCCACTACAATCTAAGAGTAGGATTGTCTTTAACAGTAATCCACACAAGGTTGAATTGTTCACAAAGCCCGCTCAAAACTATACTAGTAGAAGAAAAGTGGCTAGGTTTAATTGGAGAGGAATAAGGAGAAGAATGAACGTCCGAAATCACTTGGTTTTGATCGTCCTACTCACTATAGCAAAAGGGAACGATTCCCATCTTTATAGGTTTTAGAATTTGTATTAATTACAATTAAGTCCTCCAAGATTCAATATCTACAATTGGATCATTGAAGTTTATATAATTGCAACCAAGTCCCATGAATTATAACAAACTTATAATTCACCTATAAACATATCTTCTTCTCTTAATTAATCCCATAATATTATCAAATAATATATATTGAGCATTCAAACCTTTATTGTGTATGGCCCATTAGGTTTTCTGATCTTATTGGTAGTATAATATGAATTAATTCTAAGAGCTTTAGAATTAATAATCCTAAATAAAATATACAATTAGTTTATTAATTTTTTTATTAATAAATTCATATTTAGCAGATCAAAAGCAACATTTAGCAATGACTTTTGATCACCCAAAAGTCTAGAAAGTCAAGTGGCTTGACGTAAACCTTTCAATAGCAAATAACTAGTGCAATAAACTCCTTTCACCATACTATATCTCATGCGGTTTAAAGTATGGAATTAGTGCCAACTCCATCCAGAATATCATTAATTCTGGCCCGAATATTTTGGTACTTGTTCAAGAAATCCATTACTCGATATGTGTATTAAATTTGAAATTATTTCCAATACATAGTCTCCTTTACCAAGGACTTCATGAGTAATGATTTCTACAAGTGGCCCTAAGATATACTCTTCTACTATTAGGAGTGATGAATTATTTATTGACCCTCTCAGTTACTTTCGTTTACTTTACATTGTACCCAATATCCATTCCATAGGCAGTCCTTGTAAGACTCTAAAGATTAGAATCAAAGTACAACGCTCGATGAACAAAATACCTTGGAGATCTCAAGTCTAAGGATACTTGCACACTTTCTATAATGATATTCTATCACTAACACTCAATAACTTATCCAAGTGATTATCTCATAGTTAGGTCATCCAATGAACTTGTTTCTATTAATTCTGAGTATCATAATGCGCATGGTTATAAGAACCACCGCTTGATCCAATTAAGAGATATAACATACGCTAGTCTTGGCGTATTAATAATGTCATATCTCATTAATACTATGACTATGGATTATTTAAGCACAAACACTATATAGTATAATAGGAATCCCACATCATGATTTTCTTAACACTGTGTTGTACTAGGGACTTTATCAAACAGTTTATACGCACATTAAAATATAACAATCAAATTAAAAGATAAAGAATGCCTCTTTTTATTAATTATTATACAATATACATAGTACAAGCGATTGTCTCTAGGACATAACACTAATAAATCTTATTGTTGAAGTTGAAAAAATTGATGAGAATGTTGTTGCCATTGAAAAGCTTGAAACTTTGCCTTTCAAAAAATGAAATTGAAAGAAATCCAATAGAGGTGGAGAATTTGATTGCTAGTGAAAATCTAATGGATGAGAATAAATTAAATTTTTGTGAAGTTAATCAACCAATTGATGAAGTTGAATTATTTGATATTGATATTTTTGAAGAATCTGAATCTTATTTGGTTAAGGAAGAAATATTGAGTTGGATAATTATGAAAAATTTGATCATTTTTATTCCTCCTTATTTTGTTGAAGAAATTAATTTGTTGAATTCTAACATTGATAATATGCTAGAAATTCAAGATTCTTTAAAAGTTGAATTTTTTTATCAAGTGGACAATATTGATACTCTTGAAATTGAGAATTTTATTGAAGTCACAAAAGGTGTATACAACGTTTAACTCTATGTGTGTGTGTGTGTGTGTGTGTAAACGATATTCCTTTTTTGAGCCTGTTTTTAAGGATCTGGAAACAAAAATTGAAAAATTAAAAAGGGTGTATTTATTAGCTCTAAGGGTTTTAAAATGCAAAACTAAATTAGTTTCAAAAGAAACAAAAACCCGGGTTATCGAAACTTTTTTATTTTTAAAAAGAATAATAAAAAGACTTTCAAAATTAAACCCAATTTTATTATTTAGCTTAAGAAAAGTATCTGATCTACATATATATACATTATATATATATGTGTGTGTGTGTGTGTATATATATGTATATATATATATATATATATATATATATATTATATACACATATACATATACACACACACACACACACACACACTATATACACACACACACACACATATATATATATATACATATGTGTGTGTATACATCTATATGTCGATGTATATACATGTATGTATATACATCTACATATAGATGTATATATACACATATGTATGTATATACATCGACATATAGATGTATATATACACATATACACATATACATATACATATACATCTATATTTTACTTCCAGATCATTCTTCTTCTTCCTGTAGTTTTTTTTTCATAAAGAGAAAGATAATATTGCCAAATATTTGAAAATTTTATCTTGGTATCAAATTCTACTTTAGCCAGAAAATATTGATATTGTACATATATTTTCTGAATTTTATTTTCTGCAAAAAGATGAAATCTCTATCCTTACTTCATGATTTTGTCATACTTAAAGGCAAGAGTTTTCAGTCTCCAATATCTCAATTGTCTTTGTGAGCCCCAGACTTTTTCCTCTTTTTGGGCCTTTCTTATTGGGTTTTCCTTTAATTAAGTTAGTGGGCTTAGCCCATGTGTCTAGGGGTTATTTTAGTAGAGTCGATAGTTTTAGGGTTATTTTACAATGAAATTTATAAGAAGGTCAATAGTCTAATAAGAAATATTAATTACGTTATAGGGTTTAATGTACGTTATTTTTAGCAGATAAGAATGCTCTTGTGGATTGTCTGGTAAGGGATTTATGGTTTTTTTGCGTTTTTTGACTTTCTGGTTTTTGAAAATCAAATTATGAACCTTTTGCCAATGAATGTTATTTTCGTATTCCTAAATCATATTGAGTATGATGTATGTTTAATGCTTTAAGTATTGTGATTATGTGGATGAAATTGTGAAAAGTAAATTCTGTTTTGAGTCAGTATTGTGTTATGAAATTGATTGATGCTTGAGTTGGTTTTGGGAGAATTCCTAATCTATGTTATAAGGCCCTTAGCTAGGGGGATACAATACATAGTTTTCAATTATAAGGCCCTTACTAGAGGGATACAGTACTTAGTTTTAGTTTCGGCCCTTCTCCTAATAGGATATAATAGTTAGGAGTTGATATCGGTAAATCAAAACCTTGCACTCAAGCATGTCTCAGATTCTGTAATATGTTATGATTCAGTTATGTTTTGGGTGTGTGAGTTCAGTTATGTTTTGTTAAAAGTGATGGTTGGTTGTGTTCTCTTTTCCTGTTATCCGTTTGGGGTGTTGTGAACCTTGTAAAACCCGAAAACTGGCCAAACTGTACTCTGGTTGCTCTGCATTTCAGACTTCTGTTCGCCTTTCCTGAAAGGAACCGACGTCAGCTCCAACACCCTCACCTGGCGTCGACCGTGCTTTGGAATTCACCGACTTCACGCAGTCCAGCGTACCCGGCGCCGGCCATGCTTCCCCCACCCGGTGCCGGCTTCTCTCTGATTTGATTTCGGTAGGGGTTTTCTTCTATTGAAGTAATGGTCTTTCCGCTAATATGTTTGTCATTATTTTCATTGAATACACAACACCGATTCGATACTCAGGTGTTGGTTATACTTCATTCGATTCCTTGTGTGAGTTTCTGAGATCTTCATATTGTGTGACCAACCCATTAAGAAAATGTTCCGAAACCCCATGAGTTGGGTACTACAATAATTTGAAAGCTATTTTGAACAATTATTTTATAAATATATATGTATATATAGCATGCTCAATCCCCAAAAAACTATATTTTCCTTGATGAGCTAGTGAACTCACCCCTTTTTGTTTACCATCTTTGCAGGACATTAGTTAGAAGAAAAAAAATTAGACGAGTGGTTTGAGGAAGATTGACAATGATATCTAGCTGTTATTTCTGAATTTTTGAAGTATATTTATTGATTTGATTAGTTAGAATGTTTTATTAGACTTTGACGGTTTTGATAGCTTTATGTCTGTTATGTACTTGGTAGGCTATGTAAATAAATGCTCAGTTGGGTTGCTTAGACTTAATTATGAATTTGAGTTTCTAGGAGTATAAGTTTGTATGTGTGGGTTATTGGAGTATCAAAGTAGCATAGTGGAAGCGTGGTGGATCGGTTTGAGATGCTAAGAGTTCGGCATTCCAGTATAGGAGTGCTGTCGTGTCATCTCGGGACTCGGGGCCTGACATTTAATGGTATAAGAGCAAGAGGTTATGATCGCTTGGGTAGATATTAAGTGTTGATGTGTAGGTCTAAAACGTTTAGAGGTTTGAGATTCTTGGTCATTATAAGACTATGGTTTAACATGAGATCATGTTAAGGCTGACATCATAAGTTTTGACGACGAAACTTTTTGTAAGAGGGGTAGATTTTGAGACCCGGACTTTTGCCTTTCCTATTTGGGTTTTTCTTTAATTATGTTTATGGGCTTAGCCCATGTATCTAAGGGTTATTTTAGTAAAGTAGATAGTTTTAGAATTATTTTGCAATTAAATTTATAAGAGGGTCAATAATCTAATAAGAAAGATCAGTTATATTCTGGAGTTTAACGTACGTTGTTTCTAGCAGACAAGAACGCTCTTGCGGAGACAACTTTGGAGAAAGGAAAAATCAGCGAGAGAGGGAGCCCGGTAAAGAGATTATGCCAGATGTTTCAAATCTAGGTAAGTCTTTTGATATTCATGCTTATGATCGGGTTAATTTTCACTTAGGGATGGATTATATTGAATTGGATGTAAAAGTTTGATTTGGGGATCAGTTAGAATGTTGACAATTGATTGTGTGTGTAGGTTCTTGTAGGCAGTTAGATACATTGATTGTGAATTGTCGATTGGTTTAGTCTCTGGATTGTTTGGTAAGGGATGTACGATTTTTCTACATTTTCTGAAATATCAAATTATGAACCTCTTGCCAATGAATGTTATTTTCGTATTACTAAATCAGATTGAGTATGATGTATATTTAATGCTTTAAGTATTGTGGTTGTGTGGATGAAATTATGCAAAGTAAATTTTGTTTTGAGTCAGTATTGTGTTATGAAATTGATTGATGCTTGAGTTGGTTTTGGGAGAATTCCTAATCTATGTTATAAGGCTCTTGGCGGGGATACAATACCTAATTTTCAGTTATAAGGCCCTTGCTAAAGGGATACAGTACCTAGTTTCAGTTCTGGCATTTCTCCTAATAGGATATAATAGTTATGAGTTGATATTAGTAAATTGAAACTTTGCACTCAAGCATATCTCAAATTCTGTAATATGTTATGATTTATTTACGTTTTGGGTGTGTGAGGTCAGTTATGTTTTGTTAAAAATGATAGTTGGTTGTGTTCTCTTTTCCTGTTATCCGTTTGGGGTGTTGTGAACCTTGTAAAACTAAAAAACCGGCAAAACTGTACTCCGGTTGCTCTGCATTTTGGACTTCAATTCGCCTTTCCCGAGAAGAGCTAGCGCCGGCTCCAACTCCCTCACCTAGCGCTGGCCTTACTCTAGAATTCGCCAGCTTCACGCGTTCCGGCGCCGGCCGTGCTTCCCCCACCCAGCACCGGCTCCCCTCTGATTTGATTCCGGCGGGGGTTTTCTTCTATTGAAACGATGGTCTTTTCCTTGATATATTTGTCATTATTTTCATTGAATACACAACGCCAGTTCGATATTCAGGTGTCAGTTATACCTCATTCGATTTAGTATTGGATAACGTTAAGGATTCGTTGTTCCTCCTTTCCTCCTCTTGTTTCCTTGTGTGAGTTTTCGAGATCTTTATATTGTGTGACTAACCCACCAAGAAGATGTTCCGAAACCCCATGAGTTGGGTACTACAATAATTTGAAAGTTATTTTGAAAAATTATTTTAGAAATTTATATGTATATGTAGCATGTTCAATCCCAGAAAAGCTATATTTTTCTTGTTGAGCTAGTGAGCTCATCTATTTTTATTACCATATTTGCAGGACATCAATTAGAAGAAGAAGAGTTGGACGAGTGGTTTGAGGAAGATTGACAATGATATCTGGCTATTATTTTTGAATTTTTGGAGTATTTTTATTAATTTAAATGGTTAGGAGGTTTTATTAAACTTTGATTGTTTTGATGGATTTATATATGTTATGTACTTGGTAGGCTATGTAAATAAATGCTCAGTTGAGTTGCTTAGACTTGATTACGAATTTAAGTTTTTAAGAGTGTGAGTTTATATGTTTGGGTTATTGGTGTATCAGAGTAGCGTAGCAAAAGCGTGGTGGATCCGTTTGAGGTACTAAGGGTTCGGCATTCCAATATGGGGGTGCTGCCGTGTCATTCCCAGACTCTAGGCGTGACAGTCTTGCAATGCTTTTAGGGTAAATCTTTTGTTTGATGAATCCTTATTTTGCATTGATTGGTAAAGTTCTTGTTGAAGTGATCTAGATACGATAGATTGAAGGAATAATTTCAAGACCATCCTATTCTGGTGGATTGGAGCTAATTTCTACTTTTATAATAGGTCCTGCTATTTCAAATTCTTTCAAGATTGCAAGAGCTAGTTATTTTTCAACAATATCTGTTTGTTCTGGAGCTATAAAGATAACCTGGTTGAGGCATCCATAGTCCAGAAGCGTTTGTAGTGTGATCGGAAACACTTCTATTTTTTAGGGTTAATTCAAAATTTCTAAAATATGCTAAGTTGATATTGGTTGTTAATATTAAATATTCTAATTGACAACCACAGGTAACAAAATCAAAAGTTCATGCTGCAAAATCAGGTTGGCAGATTTTACAGGTGTCAAGGTTACATTCTTTTGTAGAATGTTTACAATATATAGGATGAAGAGTTAGATGACAATCAACACAAGTTCTAAGCCATTCTTGTAAAAGAGTAAAGTTTTCTAAAAATTTATCCTGATTTAAAAAAAAAATTATTTCTATAATAATATCTGGAAACCTTGTTAAAAGTTATTGTGCTTTAAAAAACATTTGAGGGATAAAAAATTCAAAAAGGCCTGGTCTCTTCTAGTTTTTTTTTTGGAATATAAATAACTTCTGATTCTTGACTTTGAAAATCTTCCAGTAGCTGTCAATTGTACAATATCTTCATTTTGAGAAGAAATTATACCAGTGTACAGCTTCTGCTATTGTCGCAATGGGTGAATTGATTCTTTTTGAGAATTAATATCCTCATTGTAAGACCTGCACTTGTCATTTAACAGTTTAAAATTTCTACTTAATGCATCACATTGATTACAAAATTCTACTTTTTGTACATTTGTGTTTACTGGAGAATTACTTGCGTTAGGTATATTAGTTATTTGAAGAAAAGAACGTGGCAAAGAGTTGGTCATTTTAGTTCAATAGTCTGGTTTAATAAAGAAATTTAAACCAATTCTACTTCTAGCAAATTCTAATATTTCGTGAAGATTTCTAAAACATTTGTATAAGGGTTTGTGAAAGTTTTCAATACATGCCATTACAGAGGTCCATTGTGTGGAAACACATGGTTGGTGACCATGTGTTACTATATAATATGAATAATTCCGTCTTGGTAAATTACTAAGATAAAATGCTAAGGCATGTAAACTTTTAATCTTTTGGCTTGCACTTTGTGCATTCCAAAGATTGTCTAAAAATATTTGGTGAATATCTTTTAATTTATCTTCTGTTGGGGTTTTAAAATGGAGATTTATTCCTTTGGGAACTTGATGAGCTCCCATTAACCAATCTTTACAGTATTTTTGCTGAAATCTATCTATGAAGTCATGAAAGATGTATTAGTAATATTGACAAATGATCTGTAATTTTATTCTCATTTCTTTTAATATGTTCAAAATTAATTTTATATCCATCATAAGTAATTCTCTATCTAAGAAATTTAACCATCTTCTTTGAGAACTACATTTTTCATTTTTCTTATTAATAAATTTTATTATTGCTTCACAATCAGTTCTAAGTGTAAATTTTTGTTTATTTAGGATAAATAATCTAAAACTATCCAAGGCATAACAAATTGCTAATAATTTTGCATCAATACTACTAATATTTCCTTTTTCTCTATATTTACCACTACTATATCTACAAATTTATTACTATATTTATGAGGTTTGGATTTTAAAATGGCTCTCCATTCTTTGTCACAGCCATCTGTTTCTATAATTAAGTAATCACTGTCTAAAGGTAACCTAAAATCAAGTAAATATTTTACTTTATCTTTTATTTTTTTACTAATTCTACATCTTTTTATTAAAATATTTTTGTCTTTTATGACTAGTTTTGCTATATAAGGGTCCTATTATTTTACTTAAATCTTTAATAATTACATAATTTAATATTCCTAAAAACTGTTGTAATTATTTTGTATATTCTATTTTATCAGGAAATTATAATACTTTTGTACTAATATGAGGTTGTAATTTTATTTTACTTGACCTATTTCTGTTCCTAAGAATTTTATATTTTTCTTAAATAAGTGAGTCTTTTTCCTACTAATTACAATATCATGCTTTAAGAATTCAGACAAAACAATTTTAAAATGAGTTATATGTTCATTTTTAGTTTTAGAAAAAACTAAAATATTATATATGTATGCTAAAACAAAATGATTATATTTATTAAAAATTTTATCCATTTTTCTTTGAAAAATTGCATGTGCATTTTTTAATCCAAAAGACATAACTAACCATTCAAAATGTCTTAATGGGCAAGTAAAAGCAGTCCATGCTACACTATCTGGATGCATTCTAATTTGCCAAAATCTTGACTTACAGTCAAATTTACTAAATATATAACATCATTGAATTCTATTTATTAATTGCTCTTTGTTTGAAATGTTATAACTATCTTTTAATGTATTATCATTTAATCGTTTATAATTTATTACCATTTTACTTTTTCCTCTAACAATTCTAACAATAAACGCAACACTTCTATGGGGACTAGTGCTGTTTCTAATTACTTCTAATTTTAATAAATCTCCTATATGCATATCAAATTCTTTAATTTCTTCATTACTAGCATCTATTTTAGCTGTAGTAATTTGTAAATTTGGATTTAGAATTTCTAATTTACAATATAATTTATCTTTTTGCCAATGTTTTGTAGGATTTTCTCCAATTATTTCCTTTTCTTCTAATTTGCTGAGTACATTGTCTATATCACTAATTCCTATTTCTAAAAGGTTATATAATTTTTATAAATGTAAATAATTAATTTGTATATCCTGATCTAACCATTCTAATTGAAATTTTATTTGTTCTAAAAATTCACTATGATCTATGTCTAATATTTGATCAATTTTATTTTGTTTACATTCACTAAGTATAGGACATTTACAATGTTCAAATTTATCTAGTTGTGGTGTTTCTATTTTTGTACGCTTTTTAGGTGGGAGGTGAAAGGGTCCACGATGCTTCTCAGCACACTTTGGGGGTGTTATATGGTAAAGTATTACTTTTGAAAAAATGAACACCATTACGGGTTAAAACTAAACCATGATAATATTGGTGCATAAAATCTAAGCCTATAATTAAATTGTAATGAGTAGGTCTAAGATAAATTTTAAGAACATAATAGGGTTCAGTATAAGAGGTCGAAGAGATTTTAAAATGAAAAACTACATGTTTTACCGATTTAGTATGCCTATATATTTTTCCATCTGTTTGAGCTACTTCAACTATAGTACTAGCAGTTGTTTGATATTCTTCACGTATTATGGTGTTATTAAGGACTGAATTACTACAATCAGTATCAATTAAGGCTGGTACTTCTATTTCTATAGTTCCTATTTTAATTAGAACAAGAATATCTATCCTATTAGTTTTATTATTTTTCTTTCTATCTAAAATTTTTACATTCGGAGCATAAATATCTTGAATTATTTAAACTTGTTCAATATTTATTTTATATACATAATCTTCCAATTGGTCTATCTTTTGTTCTATTATCTTAATTCATCTTTCTAAATGATGTTCTATACGATCCTCTCTTTATTTTTGTTTTCCTTTGTCTATTATTTTTAATTCTATATTTTGTCTTTTAGACAAAATTTACAAGCTTCTTGTAAACAATTACTACATTGCCATCTAAGTGCTAAAGATGGATATTTTTCACATAAATAACAAGGTTTGCTTTCTAATCCTTTTCTATGTATCTAGTCGTGTTCACAATTTATAAGGACTAATTCCTGAAGGGTATCTCTTACATTATCTAATTGAGATAAACAAGACAATTGGTTTTATGGAGTGCGAGTATTCATTATTTCTTCTACAAAGTCTAAATCTTCTATTTCTTCATCTGACTCAGGTTGCTGATAGTTTGTATCATCAATAGATATTATGTTATATTCATTTTCTGAATCTGACATATATTCATCGACATCAATAATATCCTCATTAACACATTCTACTAATGCTGTTTGTTTATTATATACATTATTTTTCTAGGACAATCTCTTGCTAAATGATTAAGCTGACCACAATTATAACAATGTAATTTATTTTTAGAAGTTTTATTTTTACTAAATTTTCTAACATGCCTATCTCTATTTAAATAGGGTTTTCTAGCTGATGATTTTCTAAGATAATACTTTTTCTTAGAATATTTCATTTTTGGTTTTCTATATATTTTCCCAGGATTTTGTTGACCATAATGTTGAGGAGTGTAAATATTTTTACAAAAACTATATTCTCCTTTTAATTATTTCTGTATTTGTATGAATGCACATTTTTCTGCTAGTTTCATTACTATGAATTTTATACAAGTTGCTATATTTTTTATATGTGCTACATTCCAATCATATTATTTAGAGCAAAATATGTCAACTACCATTGAACTTTCACAAATTTTAATTTTCACCCTTGGATTTTAAAACATATGATTTTAGCCCTCGAACTTTTAAAACATCTAAAAAATAACTCTTCCATCAATTAAAACTTTTAATCACTCACGAAAATTCATCACATGACCTATTTTATAGGTATTTTCAATCACTCAACTCGCACAATGTGATATCATCCTTCTAATTCTTACAAAGTAACATCTATAGATGACAAAAAACGACTATTGTGACTTGTGCGTTTCTCATTTCACTTTTTAGATTTTTTTTTATAATTCACTTCCGCTTTCAAATTTATTCTTCCTTTCTGTAGAGATGCCAAGAAAATTACTATTCATCAAGAACTGAATCAGTTTTTTTTTTCCTTCATCTTTATATCTTAGTTTTGTTTATTAAAGGGTAAAATATGTTATTTTTGTTATATAGTTAGATTCGAAAAAATACGAAAGAGTAATCTCAAAATTATTAAGTCGCATAAAAGGTTTGAAGTTAGATCTTAAAATTGTTGTGGATAAATGAAGAAATTCGAAGAGAAGAGAGTGAGATTAAAGTTGAAGAATAATAAATGAGAGCTAAAATTTGGTGATTTTGTATTGTATTTGAGCTGTTATTGTTGAAATGGCTATTTTTTAGGTGTTTGAAAAGTTTGAGGGCTAAAATCACATATTTTAAAATTTGAGGGTAGAAATAAAATTTTGTAAAAGTTCATGGGTGGTTAGCATATTTTACTCTATTATTTATAGCTTTTATATATTTCTTCTCCTAAGGGTCCTGGTAGTTTTAAAAATAATTTTTCTAAAATTGATTCTTCATAAAAACATCCTGCTAATGTAGTGTAATAATAATAATATTGTAAAAAGGGTTTAATAAATTTTTAATATTTTATAGACAATTGTTCTAATTTTCTAACAGCTTCTTCTTGTTGAATTCTACTACCATAATTAGGGCTTTGTGCTATTAAAATTAATTAAATTTTATTTGTAAAGTTATGTGGATTGGGTCCTAAAGTTAAATCATTTGCCAATTTTAATGGAAATTTTTCTTTATATTTTTCCCAAATTGCTCTAGCTATTTCTCCTAAAAAGATTTCTAAATAATTATCCATTTCTTCTGTTGTATGATCAAAATTTTGTTGAATATAATGTTGTACTACTAAATATTTCCAAGTATTTATTACTCATTTCCACAATTGTGGGTCTTGAGCTATTAAATTTAACATTGTACCATTGCCTATTAATTTCTTATTATCTATTGTTTCTAAAGGTTGTCCTTTTCCTTTGGGTGGTGTTTCTGATCACATTTCTCTATAATCACTATAGGTCATTCTAGGTAAATTTCCTGAGCCATAATGTCTAACAATTTGATGTGGTACTATTGGTTGTGAAGGAAGATAGTGATTATTAGATGCAGTAGAGGGAGAAGTAGTGTCCATATATTCTACACACGTATTATTTTATTCTATATTTTCAATAAATTGTTCTGTTTTTACTCTTATATTTCTATCCATATCATAATACAAATATTTAGTATCATTTATTTGTCAATTTTGTTCTAATTCTATTTCTAACCTCATTAAATATTTTTCTGATAATTCTAAACCTAATTCTGTAGGGTACATTATTCTATTTTTTTGTTTCCATAATTTCAAGACATACATTTTTTATTCCTTGTCTCAAAGATTCTGCATCTTCATCTTCTTCTATTCATATATTTGTATTAGAATAATTTAAAAATCTAACACTGTTATGAATTATTGGAATCTCCATTAATTAGTGGAGGCTCCACTAATTATGGATTTATGTGAATTATTAGAAGATTTTTATGGATGTCCACCATTTAGTGGAGACACCATTAATTGAGATTAGTTGAAGATGATGTATGCCATGATGTATTTCACTAATTAGAGCTCTATAAATAGAGCTATTCTCTAAGCTTGTAATACACCATCATTTTGTGAAAGAAAGATTAGTGAAAGAAAGATTAGAGAAAGAATTGTGAGAGAAAGAAAGAGATAAGTTTGAAGAGAAATTCTTGTGCAAAGAATAGTTAGAATTTTCTTAGTGTGTAGTGTGTAGATTTTATTCTAACACTACCCTAATTTTATAACACGTTATCAGCACGAGTCTCTGCCGTTATTAAAGCCAGAAGACAGGTACGCATTTATTGATCTCGCTAAATTCGAATTTGTAACCCTTGATATTTCTGAAAAAAAAAAATTTATATGTCATACAAAAATGCATCTAAATGCTAAAAAAAAGGAGATCCATATGTCATGTGGATAAAAAAAAAAAAGAGATTTGACCACCTGAAGATGGTCGTACTACCCACTGCACGGTATGAATGGTTGCACCTGAAGTTGCAAGATTGTAAAACCGTGAACTCCGTGATGTATAAAACTACATCTTAGTTAAAAATTTTACGGAGAAAAAGTTACTGATGAAGTTATATTGGAGAAGACATTCTCCATTTTTCATGTCCTACAGTAACAATATCGATAAAAAGGGTATCCAAAATTGACAACTTTAACATGAATTATTATTGAGAAATCATGAAGCCAGATGAACTGGCTCAACAACACTCCCAGAAGTGAATGTTGTTGGTTCCAGTAGAAGCCATCGTTATAGTCGTAGTTGTGGCAGTGGCCGTGGTTATGGTCATGGACACACTCGATATTTCCTTATCACGGAGAAATACTGGCCACTGAAGTGGAGCGAGAAAAGATAATAAGGGAAAAAGATATTTCCATTAATAATAAGCATCACATCTTTTATTCATAGCACTAGTGTTCATATGAACTTAATGATACATGCTTATAGTTGCTCTTTTGTAATTGAGCTGACAAATGTAAGATGAAGGTTTGTAATTGTTCTTTTTCAATATTTACATTAGAGGACGACAAACAATTAGTAATTATGGACTTCAACTCCTCTTTTTCGACATCCTCCTCCTTTTCTTTCCCTTTTGAGCCAGCATCGAGACTAGCAGCAGAAGTAGCCATAAAATTACTGCGAAATGAGTCTTGAGATTTTATGATCTCCTTAAGTTTATTATATTTCTTATTATATTTGGCCTTGAAACATGCTTGTCTCAATTTACGTGTTTGGTCCTCTAACTGCGTATTAGGACTTTCTTCCACCAGCTTGTTTTTCACATTCCGAGTATCGCAATGGCTTCTTGTAATTTCTTCTCAGCCATATGTCCTCCTTCTTCTTTATTTTGCATATCCTGTAAATCGAAGTGATATCATCGGTTATTTACTTATAAATCTTTCATAGTTTCATACTTACAAATTATAAGTATGTATGAGAGAGAACCTGAACATTCTTGATTATGGTCTCCAAGCTCACCAATTTCTGTGAGGCCATCGACGAATTCCTAACTCCCTACATCTTTTCTTGAGACGGGTTATGCCAATATTCAGTTCTTTGGCTGCGCTTTTGATTGGTAGGTAAAAGTACTGCGAAATTGTTTCTCTTGATAGTGTCTGGGAGTTATTGCCCTTCTTCTCTCTCTGCCTCTTAATCATCTTCTTCTCCCCAGGAATTTTATGCTGCAATAATATCTTGAACTTCGATATTATGCATTTCATGAGTACTTACTCCGACTTCGTTGCCAAGACCACTCATTATTTCTCCTAGAAAAAGAAAATAATATCAGTAAAGGTAATACCATTCAAAATCCATGTTTAAATGTATAATAACCTGGAAACATATTATGGCTTTGTTCAAAATCCATTAGAGAGTAGAAAGGATCATGCACAAGCATATCCTCATTCAAAGGAATAGCATCAAGAAGAACAGTATCAAAAGCAGTCTCTTGTAGGGGCAGATCAACTTGGTCCAAAGCGGTATGTTCAAAACTTCCACTGATTTACATCAAAAACAAACCAAAAGAGAGTTTAATTTCATTATCAAGCACACTAAAAACAAATGGAAGCCATCAAAGGTATCTCACCTGAAATTAGGAGGAAGTGGTTGGTTTGGAAAGGAAAATATATCAAAATCTTCTGCGTTCGAATTAGACAGAAGCGGTTGGTTTGAAAAGGAAAACATATCAAAATCTTCTGCGTTCGAATTAGGCAGAAGCGGTTGGTTTGGAAATGAAAATACATCAACATCTGCTGCAGAAACTAAGTCAAAATTTGACCATGTCTCAAATGAATTACGAGTCTCCATATCTGCTTTGTGATTTTTATTTTTGATGTTTACTAATGACTGATAACTGAGATATATATCGATACACATATATATATATATATATATCTGTATGAAGAAGAAGAAGAGGTAGATGGTAGGTAGAGGGTCGGAGGAGAAGAAAAGACAAGAGAGGAAGATGAAAAGTCGGTACCGGGAAGAGTGAAAAAAAAAATAGATATTTTTCTTGGCCGGTACCGGGAAGAGTGAAAAAAAAAATAGATATTTTTCTTGGCATTTCCTGCTTGTCATCATTTTCTTATATTTATTTTCTTATTCTCTTATGAAATCATTATTCCCTAAATTAAGGGGAGAACAGAAACAGTACAAGAAAGATCGTGATTGGACAACATCATTAAATTATCTTGATCCGCATACAAGCGCATGTGAACTTGAAGTTCAAAAGATAATTCATTTGTAAAGCATTGCAAATCAAATGCCAGACGCTTTTGTTGACTCTAGAAGAGTAACAAAGTCGCATATGCCGACTATAAATGCTCCTATTCGAATTGAAGTTCCAGTGAGAACAAAATATTATACCTATAGCTGCTTGAGCCAAAAGCATGCCGAAACATGGCCGACCTCTTGGTTCTAAAGATAAAAATCCTCGAAAGAAAAGAGGATTAAATGATCCGAGAAGATCATATTGAAGAAAAGAATGATAAAGACCAAGAGAGAGCGATGACAAAGAACCGAGAAGTTGATGAAAGTAACACTGAAATTTCTATCAATTATACCACTTACGGTAGAAGTTGGAATCGGATAGAAAGCTGTTATTGATGATATATTTGCATACAATATATCTCTTGATGTTACACGGGATAATGATGATCACGAACCAATATCGATTGATGAATGTCGGCATAGAAAAGATTGGCTGCAATGGAAAGATGCGATTCAATCGGAGTTAAATGCAGCGACAAAACGTGAAGTCTTCGGACTGCGGTCCGAACACCGGAAGGTATAAAACCTGTTGGCTACAAATGGATATTTGTGCGAAAGCGCAATGAAAAGAGTGAAATCGTTCGATATAAAGCGCGATTAGTAGCCCAAGGTTTTTCACAAAGACCAGGTATTGATTATGATGAAACTTATTCTCCTGTTGTTGATGCTATTACACTCCGATATCTTATCGGTTTGGCGATACATGAAAAGATAGATATGCGCCTATTAGATGTTGTCACTTTGCTTACTTGTATGGAAATTTAGAAAATGATGTTTACATGAAAATCCCAGAAGGATTTCATATGCACGAAGCATATAAACATTATCCTCGTGAAAATTACTCCATCAAGTTGCAGAAATCATTATATGGCACTGAAGCAATACGGGCGCATGTGGTTCACACGTCTTAGTGAATATTTATTGAAAGCGGGATTTAAAAATGACCGGGTATGTCCATGCGTTTTTATTAAGAAATACTGGTTCTAAATTTGTGATATTAGCTATATATGTTGATGATATTAATCTTATTGGAACTCCTGAAGAGCTCCAAGAAACAATTGATTATTTAAAAGAGAATTCGAAATCAAGGATTTTGGTAAAACCAAATTTTGCCTTGGTTTACAAATTGAACATTTGGAGAGTGGAACATTTATTCATCAATCAACATATACAGACAAAAGTGCTAAAAGATTTTACATGGACAAAGCACATCCATTGAGTATTCCAATGATCGTCCGATCATTAAATGTGGATAAAGATCCTTTCAGACCTCAAGAAAATGATGAAGAACTCCTTGGTCCTGAAGTACCATATCTCGGTGCAATTGGTGCATTGATGTATCTTGCTAATAACACACGGCCTGATATTGCTTTCGTTGTCAATTTATTAGCAAGATTTAGTTCTTCACCAACACGACGACATTGGAATGGAATTAAACAAGTCCTTCGATATCTCAAGGTACAATTGATCTCGGATTATTTTATTCAAATAAAACCAGTCCAACATTGATAGGTTATGCGAGATCTTTGGTTATTTATCGATCCACATAAAGCACGTTCTCAAACGGGCTATCTATTTACATGTGGAAATCTTGCTATATCATGGCGTTCTACGAAACAATCTATAGCAGCTACTTCTTCAAATCATGCTTGAAATTATAGCCATTCATGAAGCAAGTCGAGAATGTGTATGGCTAAGATCCATGATTCATTATATCCGAGAAAGTTGTGGATTATCATCAATCAAAGATATTCCAACTCCTCTTTATGAAGACAATGCAGCTTGCATAGCTCAATTACGAGGAGGATATATTAAAGGAGATCGGACAAAACATATTTCACCAAAATTCTTCTTTACTCATGAACTCCGGAAGAAAGGTGAAATTGATGTGCTACAAATTCGGTCATGTGATAACCTCGCGAGATATTTTCACGAAGACTTTACCGACGGCAACATTTGAAAAGTTGAGATATAAAATCGGTATGCGTCGGTTTAAAGATTTAAAGGAATCATCTCATCGGGGGAGTAATAAACATACATATAGAATAGTGTACTCTTTTTCCTTCACTAGATTTTTTTCCCACTTGGGTTTTTATCTAGTAAGGTTTTAACGAGGCATATTCTTTATGTATGGATGGACATCCAAGGGGGAGTGTTATGAATTATTGGAATCTCCATTAATTAGTGGAGGCTTCACTAATTATGGATTTATGTGAATTATTAGAAGATTTTTATGGATGTCCACCATTTAGTGGAGACACCATTAATTGAGATTAGTTGAAGATGATGTATGCCATGATGTATTTCACTAATTAGAGCTCTATAAATAGAGCTATTCTCTAAGCTTGTAATACACCATCATTTTGTGAAAGAAAGATTAGTGAAAGAAAGATTAGAGAAAGAATTGTGAGAGAAAGAAAGAGAGAAGTTTGAAGAGAAATTCTTGTGCAAAGAATAGTTAGAATTTTCTTAGTGTGTAGTGTGTAGATTTTATTCTAACACTACCCTAATTTTATAACAAACACTAGTTTCTCTTTTATTATTTTATATATTACACTATCTCTGGGTATTAAGGCTTGTTTTGGTTCGCGAAGGGGAGGGGGAGAGGAAAGGGGATAAGGAGTAGCACATTTTATTTTCACTAGGGGAAGTTAATATATTTACTCTTCTCTTGTTTGGTTAGATTGAAAATAGGAAGGGAAAGAGAGGGAAGAAGAGAAAGAATAATTAATTTAGTTACTATTTTATCCCTCATTATCCATTTTATTAAAATTTTTAATATTAAAAATGTGGTCAATATTGTCATTATTGCTCTGATTTTATTTTCTCTCTCTCAATCCCTCCAAATTGGGAAGGGAGGAAATGCTGATGCGGAAGGAGAGTGGTACCCCTCCTGATTTACTTCCCCTCCACACCTATATCCAACTAAACGAGGTAAATGTCCCATTTATCTCCACATTTACTTCCACTTCTTATTTACTTTCACAAAACAATTCAACCAAACCAAGCCTAAAGGAGTATTTGATTCTAAGAATTTGCTAAGATTCCATTCTTCTCCTGCTAGAATTTCAGGATTAACTTTTACTGGTTTTATTAATTGAATTCCTTTACTAGCCATAGCTTATATTATAGGTTTTATTTCTATTTTATATTTTGTTCTAGAGCTATTGGTTAATCTTTCTATAAATCCTAAACTTATGATTAAATTTTCTCCACTAAAATCTTCATAACTTAGTTTGGATACCTATTTCTATATTTTTAGCTAAATCTTCTAAGGTTATTCAAAAAATTGGACTACAATAAAAAATTCCTCTATTTTCATTCATGTTTACTTATATAGTTGCTATGAGTGCTTTTTTAATATCTTTCCATCTTTTATCCAATATTGTTAATAAAACTTTAGTTCCTAATCCCAATCTTGTTAATCCTTTAATTCCTATTACTATTAATCCTAAATGCATATAAGTATACGTATTTGTTAAATTTTTAAGACTTTCAGTCGTGACTAATTTTAATATTTTAGATTCTGTAGTTACTGATACAGGTTATTCTCTACCAGATCTAAATAAACCTGTATGAGATTGTAACCAACCTACTTGATATAATCTTTTAGGGTTTAATAAATCTATATCATGATTTCTATAAATTTCTACATCTCTATTCACATATATAATTTCTTCTAATTGAATTTGTCTATTTTCTCTAGATTGTCTAATCCTTCCTAAAATGAAAGTTTCTACACTAGTATTTTCATTTAAAGTCTTACTAGGTCCTAAAAGTGATAATTGCCTCATAATTTCTATAAATGACTTGTTTTTTCGCTACTTAAATTTTCTGAAGATAAATGTCCAAATTTATAAGTTATTTGTTTTCTCTATTTTCTTTGTACAGGAATTTGACTAAATTTATCTGTCAATTTATCGATTTCTTTTTCTAAGATTAAGGCTGCTAATCTTTTTTCTAGAATTTCTAAATTTTCACAAATTTTGATTATAATGCTATTTGGATATTATTTTGTTTTAGGTATATTTTATCTAAATTAGAGGTTCCTAAATAATCAGTAAGGCCTAAAAATTCTGGATGATACTTTTTTAATTCAACAAGGCATTTTATCTTCTAAATACATTAACTAAGAATAAGTTTTTTTTATATTATTTAATATTTTATTTATTTCTAAATAAGATTCTTCTAGTTTCTGAGAATATTTTTCAAAATTGACTACTATTTCTTTATATTGATTTGTTTCTTCTTTTAAATATTCTAAGTTTTTTACTCTTCTTATTATAGTATTATTTTGTTCCTTAATATATTTTAAATTTTTTTCTAATTGTTCTAATATCCTATTTTTATCTTTAATATGTTTTAATACAATGTCCCAAATATTATAAATTTTCTTTTCTTGAGCTTCTAATTTTTCTCCAAAACTAATTACTAAATCTATAAGACTATTAAACTGCTGATTATCGCCATGTAAACTATGTGAATACTGAGAAGGAAAATAACAAGTATATTTATGTTTATTACTATAAAATATGTTCTTAGTTTATTCTTCTAATATCTGTCATGCACTAAGTTGAATTTAATATTTCTAGTCTTTTTATTAATAAGCTGTTTTCTAAAGTGAGAATATATATTCTATTACTTATTTGGAAGAAGTCAAAAGAATATGAATCAATAAAAACAAGCAAGTGAGAATACCTTTTAATAAGATTTTTGTTAATTTTTATTCTATTTCTTAAATGGTAAATGCACAACATAAAAATTAGGTTGAACTTAATAATGCTAACTGTCTACAAATATCAATAAATTCTAAGTTTAACATATAAAGAGTATAAATATACAACTTAATATTGAGAGAATAAGGATCAGTAGTTCTAAGTAATTTTTTGTATATCGCAATAAGTTTCAATGTACCTTTTAATTGAACTTTTAAATCACTTAAACAAAGCATAAGTATTTATTTTATACAAAGAACTTTTAAGTGAATAGATTTATAATTTTAAAAGAAGGACCTGGCTCTAATACCAAATTTAAAGGGGGGGGTGCCCTTTTGGAGTCAAACGTCATAATCTCATAGTATATATGTATATGTGCTTTATATTAGTAGTGCTAAGAATAGTGCAAGTGAAATTGGGGTCAAACATTATACATGTATATATGTTTTATATTAGTAGTGCTAAAATAGTGCGAGTGGAAGACAACTACCAGTGTATTAGTAAGTAGAAAAAGTAGTAGATCATAAATTATAGATAGAACACACACACACACACACACACACACACACACACACACACATACACAAAGCAAGCACTAGAGAAAGAAAGCAAGTACTAGAGAAAGATTATGATGTCCAAAAGGGTTATAAGTTAAATATTAGCTTTTATTTCAAAATATCTTTCCAATTTAAGTATTTTTAGCCAGATTAATATACAATAAATAAGACCATGGATGGTATCGTCTAATTTTACGAAGTTCAAATTCTATAATATTAAGATAAGCATAACACTGATCAATAGTTTCTAATGAATCTACAGTTCCTTTGAGGTAATGATAGCAACCAGAAGTAATTAATTCTTGTAAAGCATAATAATATCGAGCTGATTCAGATACCATATAGGATGACTAAGGAATAAGAAAAGAGTTTGGAGTTCTACCTAATAGTGTTTTCACTTATTATTTCATTCATCAGGAGGGTTCACGCCTCTTCCACTGTAATGCCTTTTATGCCTCTCCGATGGCTTTTCGGCTGAACGAGTGCCGAGTACTTTAGCTCTTTTACCTATGGCTACTAAGGACATGTGATGAATAACTCTTTGGTGATTCTCTCTTACTCTTTTTCTTATCCTTACCCATTGGTAAGTTAGAAACTAAACATGGCTACTGGACTCATATTTGCAAAGAGGGATTGTATTCACAAGAGTGAGGTTTGCTTACTGGACAAGTTACAAAACTATGAACTAATAGTTTTTTCTTTTATGTGCATCGTGCTCAACATTTCTGAGAGGGATACTTTTATAATGATGAATTCCTATAAGTCTAGTTGTACAGCTCATTGGTTATTGGTTTTAGGTATAACAGAAAAAGTAAGTCTATGTGAAAAAGTTGCATGCTGTTTTAGTGCTTTTTCCACTGCCACATTGTTTCAATTGTCCTTGTTGCAGAAATTTGTTAAACAAAGCTTTCGTGGAAGTCCTTTCTTTTGGTTTTCTTGTGTAGTGGATGCATGAGTGGATGCTCTATAGCCAATTTTAATCTTCTCACATATCTTCATCAGATTCACTTCTATATATTTCTTTCTTCTTCTTCCTGTAGCTTCTTTTCATAAAGAAAAAAATAATATTGCTGATGTAGTGATATTGCATTGAATATTTTTGGTGACTTTTAGATAGATCATGTTATAATTTAATGCAATATGAAGTTTATTTGGACAATTTACTCCTTTTTGTGGCTATTTGATTTTTCTAGGGACTTGAATGAAAGAACATACAAGTTACGGGGTTGAAGAAGCAAATTTTGGAAGATTTCCGGAGGAGAGTTAAATTCGGAGCTGGATTCATCAATCAGGGGCCGGATTGAACTCTCTAACGTGCTGCTATGAAGATAAAAGTCGAAAAAGAGCAAATTTTGGGGAGAGGAGCCATTAGGGACGAATTTTGTTCAATTTCTTTTAACATTAGCTTTAGGTATTATCTTCTTAGGGTATTTTGGTTGTAATTTGGAGGAGGTCTTCCATTGTTGGACATGTATTGGAGATTACTTATGGACAAACTTGGAGATTGTATTAGTATACTGTGATGTTCTCTCATACTTTCTCTTTTAATTTGTTCTTGAATTTGTCTTCAATTATATATTAAGTTTTTATTCTAAGGCCTTGATGTAGCTAGTATTGATTATTATATTATTTCGTGATTCCGGTATTTGAAGGGTGTTGCTAAGTCTTTGCCTGATTATTGTACTCAAAGCAATTGAATGCCTGATCACCATTCAAATTGATTTAGCGTTAACTAGGAAAATTAGAAAGATGACTTAGTTAATTAGGAAGGGTAATCAGGCCACAAATTACATGTGAAATAGAAATATATTTGCTTGATTTGTGTGATCATTATAATGTCATATCCTCGAATGCGTTCCTCTGAATTGAATTCAACATAGACATATAGTTGGGTTATTTAGAGAAATAGAATTAACATACCTTGAAAGAGGATATTGGATAATAATGGACATTGATTAACTGATAAGGTACACTCCAGACTATCGGATCATGTTGGTAATATAAGAGTTAGTCTAGTGAAATCAGGTGCCTTAGATCATCTCATTATACCTTTATCCAGGAAGAAGTGCTAGTTTAGTTATTTAAATTTAATTTTTAAAACCACAATCATTGAAATCTTTATTTTCTTTTAATTCAAGTTAGGATTAATTTCATTAGAAGAAGTTTTAATTCTAATCTCTGTGGTACGACCTTGTTTCTATAAACGAAATCTAGTACACTTGCTAGTGCTCCGAATTGGTCATCAATTGCCAAATATCTGGAAATTTTGTTTTGGTCTCAACTTCTACTTTAGCCAGAAAATATTGATGTTGTACATATATTTTCTGAATTTTATTTTTTGCAAAAAGATGAAATCTCTGTCCTCGCTTTATGATTTTATCATGCTTAAAGGCAAGAATTTTCAGTCTCCAATGTCTCAAATGTCTTGCAATGCTTTTAGAGCAAATCTTTTGTCTGATAAATCCTGATTCTGCATTGATTGGTAAAGTTCTTGTTGAAGTGATCCAAATACGATGGATTGAAGGAATAATTTCAAGACCATCCTATTCTGGTGGAGCGGAACTGATTTCTACCTTTATAATAGGTCATGCTATTTCAAATTCGTTCAAGATTGCAAGAGCTATCTGTTTTCCAACAATATCTGTTTGTTCTGGATCTATAAAGATAACCTGGTTGAGGCATCCATAGTTCAAAAGCGTTTGTAATGTGATAAAAAAACACTTCTCCATTTTTGATGGTTAATTCAAAATTTCTAAAATATGCTAAGTTGATATTGGCTGTTATTATTAAATATTCTAATTGACAATCACATGTGATAAAATCAAAAGTGTATGCTACACAATTAGGCTGGCAGATTTTATAGGTGTCATGGTTACATTCTTTTATAAGATGTTTACAATATACAGAATGAAGAGTTAGATGATGATTTGCACAAGTTGTAAGTCATTCTTGTAAAAGAGTAAATTTTTATAAAAATTTATCCTGAATTTTTTCAAAAATTATTTCTATAATAGTATCTGGAAACCTTGTTAAAAGTTGTTGTGCTTTAAAAACCATTCGAGGGATTAAAAATTCAAAAGGTCTGGTCTTTTCTGGTTTTTCTAGAATAAAAATAAATTTTGGTTCTTGACTTTGAAAATCTTCTAACTTAGCTATCAATCGCACAATATCTTCATTTTGAGAATAAATTATATTAGTGTGCAACTTCTGTTGTTGTCGCAATGAGTGAATCGATTCTTTTTAAGAATTAATATCCTTATTGTAAGAACTGCATTTGTCATTTAACAGTTTACTCCTTTTACTCCTTTTTGTGGCTATTTTTAAGAATTAATTTACTCCTTTTTGTGGCTATTTGATTTTTCTAGGGACTTGAATGAAAGAACATACAAGTTACGGGGTTGAAGAAGCAAATTTTGGAAGATTTCCGGAGGAGAGTTAAATTCGGAGCTGGATTCATCAATCAGGGGCCGGATTGAACTCTCTAACGTGCTGCTATGAAGATAAAAGTCGAAAAAGAGCAAATTTTGGGGAGAGGAGCCATTAGGGACGAATTTTGTTCAATTTCTTTTAACATTAGCTTTAGGTATTATCTTCTTAGGGTATTTTGGTTGTAATTTGGAGGAGGTCTTCCATTGTTGGACATGTATTGGAGATTACTTATGGACAAACTTGGAGATTGTATTAGTATACTGTGATGTTCTCTCATACTTTCTCTTTTAATTTGTTCTTGAATTTGTCTTCAATTATATATTAAGTTTTTATTCTAAGGCCTTGATGTAGCTAGTATTGATTATTATATTATCTCGTGATTCCGGTATTTGAAGGGTGTTGCTAAGTCTTTGCCTGATTATTGTACTCAAAGCAATTGAATGCCTGATCACCATTCAAATTGATTTAGCGTTAACTAGGAAAATTAGAAAGATGACTTAGTTAATTAGGAAGGGTAATCAGGCCACAAATTACATGTGAAATAGAAATATATTTGCTTGATTTGTGTGATCATTATAATGTCATATCCTCGAATGCGTTCCTCTGAATTGAATTCAACATAGACATATAGTTGGGTTATTTAGAGAAATAGAATTAACATACCTTGAAAGACAGTTTAAAGTTTCTATTTAATGCATCACAATGATTACAAAATTCTACTTTTTGTATATTTGTGTTTACTGAAGAATTACTTGTGCTAGCTATATTAGTTATTTGAAGAAAAGAATGTAGAGAAGAGTTAGTCATTTTAGTTCTACAGTCTGGTTTAATAAAGAAATTTAAAACCAATTCTACTTCTAGCAAATTCTAATGCTTCGTGAAGATTTCTAAAACCTTTGTATAAGGGTTTGTGAAAGTTTTCAACACATGCCATTGCAAAGGTCCATTGTGAGTAAACACCTGGTTGCTGACCATGTGTTACTACATAATGTGAATAACTCTATCTTGGTAATTACTAAGATAAAATGCTAAGATATGTAAACTTTTAATCTTTTGGCTTGCATTTTGTACATTCAAAAGATTGTTTAAAAATATTTTGTGAATATCTTCTAATTTACCTTCTACTGGGGTTCTAAAATGGAGATTTGTTCATTTGGGATACTTAGTGAGCTCCCATTAGCTAATATTTATAGTATTTTTGCTAAAATCCATTTGTAAAGTCATACAAGATGTGTAAATATTCTTGACAATTGATCTGCAATTTTATTCTCATTTCCTTTAATATGTTCAAAATTAATTTTATATCCATTATTAGTAATTCTACCTAAGAAATTTAACCATCTTCTTTGAGAACTACGTTTTACATTTTTCTTATTAATAAATTTTACCACTTCTTCACAACTAGTTCTAAGTATAAATTTTTGTTTATTCAGGATGAATAATCTAAAACTATCCAAGGCATAACAAATTGCTAAGAATTCTGTATCAATACTACTAATATTTCATTTTTCTCTGTATTTACCACTGCTATATCTACAAATTTGTTCTTCTAATTTATTACTATATTTATGAGGTTTAGATTTTAAAATGGCTCCCCATCCTTTGTCACAGCCATCTGTTTCTATAATTAAGTAATCATTGTCTAAAGGTAACATTAAATCAGATAAATATTTTACTTTCTCTTTTATTTTATTTTTTTACTAATTCTACATCTTCTTTATTAATTTTTTTTTGTTATTTATGACTAGTTTTGCTATATAAGGGTCCTATTATTTTACTTAAATTTTTAATAAATGGACTTGCATAATTTAATATTCCTAAAAACAGTTGTAATTGTTTTATATCTTCTATTTTATCAGAAAAATTTAATACTTTTGTACTAATCAGGAAATTCTAATAGTAGGACTTATTGTAAAAGTAGAAATCAGCTCCGCTCTACCAGAATGGGATGGCCTTGAAATTATTTCTTCAATCCATCGTATCTGTTAGGATTCGTGGACTTCTAAATGCAGAAAACATCCACGAATCCCTTTCGAGGATCTAAGTAAATGATTAAGAAGATCGTAAGTTTGCAAAATTACATCTGTTAGGTGTAATCGATATCCTTCGATTCCGATTGTGTTGCTGTACATGCAACCCGAACGATTGCCAGACGCTACAATATGCGAACGTCCTCTATCGGATACACACCGCGAACTTACTCGTCACCCGGGGAGTGCTAGCACATAGGGTTTTAGAGGATTATTTTTTTGGTAGATGAAAGCACAAATATTCTTAATAGAATAGCTCTCTAGAGAAGACGGCTAAGGTTTTCTTAAAAACCCCTCCGAACCTTTTAGAGTCCAACCCTAATAATATCTTATCGTATTTTAATTTAAATTCAAATTAAATTAAAATTGATATGATAAGATTCTGCCATTATCTCGATAATTTAACTAATTAGTTTACCGAGTCAGATTCTTATAATCTGGACATTATCCAGATACATCGAATGTGGACATATTTCCAAATTCATTGTATCTGGTAAATTTTCTAAATTCGATTAACTTAGACATATTTTCAAATTCATCAAATCTGGTTACCAGAAAAATAATCTAACAAGTTCGCTTATTGTGTAACCTTATAGGTTCATTTAACACTGGCAGTGTGCCCAAATCATATTTAAATAGTGCACAAGTTATAAGCGGTTTCTAGCAAAATATTATAACTATCCAAGTTAAATGAAGATCGGTGATCTCTTTGAACCAAACCATAATTTTATATTTAGTCCTTTTGTCACACGATATCCAGATTAAGCATAAGGCACGGAGCATGTCATCCTTATTAAGCGTAATCAATTGTTTCTTGATTTCATAGTAGACTGTTCAAACAAATGATATCAATATCTTAGATTGATATATTTGAGCACGGCCATATATTTTAACAGTCTAACTTATCAAAGAGCCCATGTATATCTCTCCCATAATTGAGAGGGACAAATTCCTTCATTATCAATCATATTTCTCTCATTGATTTATTCTATATCCAACAGTAGTCTAATTTATTATCTAATTAAAGACAACTTTAGACAACGTCAAAATATAGAATTTATTAAGTAGGAAACTATGATGAATTTAGGTCGAAGGACTTTTAATATTATTATGGCTAGAAAGTACTTATGACATATTCCATGAAGTACTCTCACAGTGGGTCATGTCCAATACATTGTTCTTTAATATTTATTTATGTTTTGACTCGATATCACAAATATCCATGATCAATAAAACATAGCCATTGAGTCACAAACATACTAATCTTAATTTATTATTGTTCCAATAATAATAATCGATCAGGGACAATTTTAGAATAGTCATTGTATTCATTGTTGGGTTTTACTATCAAGTCACGTACTTGATGACTACAAAACAAAATGCACTATTCATGAAAAGGAAAACCTCATATTATTATATAAAATATAACGACAATAGTATAAGTATAAATTGACTCTAGGGTATATTCCTAACAGTATCTGGATCACTTAAACAAGAACTTTACCAATCAATGAAGAATCAGGATTCATTAGACAAAAGATTTGCTCCAAAAGCATTGCAAGACAATTGAGACATTGAAGACTGAAAACTCTTGCCTTTAAGCATGACAAAATCATGAAGTGAGGATAGGGATTTCATCTTTTTGCAAAAAATAAAATTCAGAAAATATATGTACAACATCAATATTTTTTGGCTAAAGTAGAATTTGAGACCAAGATAAAATTTCTAAATATTTGGCAATATTATCTTTTTCTTTATGAAAAGAAGCTACAAGAAGAATAAGAAGGATCTGAAACTGAAATATGTGAAAGTGAATCTGATGAAGATACGCGAGAAGATTAAAAGTGGCTACGAGCATTCATTACACAAGAAGACAAAAAAAAGGACTTCCACGAAAGCTTTGTTTAACAAATTTTTGCAACAAAGACAATTTAAATGATATGGCAGTGGAAAAAGCATTAAAACAACATGCAGCTTTTTCACATAGACGTACTTTTTTTTGTTATACCTAAAACTGATGAGCTCTACAACTAGACTTATAGGAATTCATCAGTATAAAATCATTCATCTCAAAAATTTTGAGCACGATGCATATAGAAGCAAAAACCATCAATTCATAGTTTTGTAACTTTTCCAATGGGCAAACCTTACTCTTATTAATACAATCCCTCTTTGCAAATATGATTCCAGTAGCCATGTTTAGTTTCTAACTTTCCAATAGCTAAGGATAGGAAAAAGAGCAAGAGAGAATCACCAAAGAGTTATTCACCGCATGTTTTTAGTAGCCATAGGCAAAAGAGCTAAAGTACTCATTTAGCCGAAAAGCCATCGGAGAGGCGTAAAAGGCATTGCAGGGGAAGAGGTGTGAGCCCTTCTAGTGAATGAAAAGATAAGTGAAAACACTATTAGGTAGAACTCCAAACTCTTTTCTTATTCCTTAGTCATCCTATATGGTATCTGAATCAGCTCGATATTATTATTCTTTACAAGAATTAATTACTCCAGGTTGCTATCATTACTTCAAATGAACTATAGATTATTAGAAATTATTGATCAGTGTTACGCTTATCTTGATATTATAGAATTTGAACTTCGTAAAATTAGACGATACCACCCATGGTCTTGTTTATTGTATATTAATCAGGCTAAAAAAGACTTAATTTGGAAAAGATATTTTGAAATAAAAACTAATATTTAACTTATAACCCTTTCTCTAGTACTTGCTTTATATGTTCTATCTATAATTTGTGATCTATTACTTTTTCCACTTGCTAGCTAGTACACTAGTAGTTATCTTCCACTTGCACTATTTTAGCACTACTAATATAAAGTAAGCACGAAAAATGCCTTTATTAATTGGATGTGATAGTCCATTTTATTATCAAAAAATAAAAAAGAAATTTAAGAAAAGAAAATATAATAAAAGAAAATTCTTTAAAAGAAAGAAAGCTAGATTCTTTAAATCTAAAGGTTATAAAAAACCATTTAAGAAAACCTTTAAATGGAATAAACAAGTCGGAACAAAAGTAAATGAAAAAACTTCTGAATGTCGTTGTTATTATTGCCATGAACTTGGTCATTATGCTAATAGATGTCCTAAAAAGTTTAAAAACAAAAAATATTTTGAAATAGATAATGATATTGAATTATTAATTGCTAAAGGAGAATTTGTTCAAATTAATGAATTTGAAGAAGTAAGTTCTGATGAAAGCATATTCATTGTAACAGAATCTGATTATTCTGAAGAAGAAAATGAATCACAATAGTGTGATTGCCAACTCTAGTTCAGATACTATAGAAAGTATCGAAGAATATTCAGGTGAATATAAACAAAGTATTTTAATTGATAAAAGAAAATTAAAGCAAATTCAAAAAGAAAATTTTTCTTTATCAAATTATGATGGCTTTAAGATTACAAATCGTGATAAACTTAATATTTTTACTCGAAAGCATCATTTATTTTATGGCATAAACATGCAAGAAAGAGCTTTAGATATTTCTTTAACAGGGAATAAAGTTATGATTCCATTGCTTACCAAAGCAGATTTACAAAATAAAATACAGAAAATATCTCCTGATATTCGTTCTACCTTAGGTTGGGTTCATATTGGTGCCATACAAATTATTGTTCAATCTACCTTTAAAGAAGGATTAGATACACCAATAGATCTAGCCATTATGGATAATCGGGTACAAAATAGAGAAGAAGCCTGTTTAGGAATCCTCAGAGGAAATTTACAATATAGAAAATTAAAGTTTAATGTTTTCCCAAGAATAGCTTATCATTTACATGATAAAGATTTTGATAAAACTTTAAGCTTAATTCATGATTTTAAAAGAAAAGATTTTTTCTTTTCTTCTAATAGTCCTTATTCGATAACATACATGATTTCATATGCACTTTCAAATACACATCATTCTGAATGTTTCCTCATAAAGGATACTATTGATTTTCCTTATCTATTTAATGAAGTAAGTCAAATACAATTTCCTAGTCTACCTCGAATTCAAGAAATTGAATCTACACCTTTAAATTTAGATTTACAACAAAAACCTCTTATGTTAAAATCTACTATGCCACCTAGATTATCATTTTCTTCTACTGGAGTCAGTAGTTCTTCACAGATTATACCTAAATTAGCAAATCTAAAAACATATAATTTAAATGGAGAATATTATGATGGATTAATATTTAAACCAGTAATGGTTTTAATAGACACAAATACAATTGCTAATTTTATAAGCCCACAATTATGTTTAAATTTACAAAAATATAAATTATCTGATATTTATCAATATAGTGATAAAGAAGGAAATATTATTGAAATTTCTGAAGCAATTGAAACAATAATAAAATTTGGAAATGAAACCATAGCTGTCCGATTATATGTTGAAATTGAAGAATTTCCTACACCAAGAATTCTCTTTGGTACTACCTTCTTAGATAGTGTACAACCTTATAAAATCACTGGATATGGTATAAGTTTCACTTATAAAGGAAAATTGATTTATATACCTCGATGACTAGTCCTTATAGTATTTACATTCCTATTGGACTCATTTATCCTGATTATAAAACCGAATACTTTGCTGCTTATATAGATAGTGGTTCTGGTTCTTGTTTATGTCAATCTGGTTGTTTTCCTAAACAATATCATCAAACTTTCCCTCATCTAAAAGGGAAGGATATTTCTAATCATCTAATTGAATTAGTTCAAGGTATTGAAAAGCCTGTAATTTTATTAGGATCATATTTAATAAAATGTCCACCATTTTATTTTTATAATACAGGGACAGATATTTTACTAGGCAATAATTTCTTACAATTATTTGCCAGCGTTCTATTTGATACCACTCTACATCAAGTTATTTTTAAAACTATGTGTCAACATCTTATTGTGGTTAAACGCTTTAAACAAGCTTATGCCAAAACTTACCCTCTTTCCTTTATTCCTCGCACTGACCTGACGTGGTGAGATTCTCCCTAAAAACCCAATTTTCCAACACAAGGAATTCCTTTGTTACAATATCGAATGAAATTATATAATTTAGAACAAATTACAGAACAAGTCATAGAAAAATTAAAGTCATGTTATACAGAAAATCCTTTAGCATTTTGGAATAAAAATCAGATTATGGCTTCTTTAGAAATGAAGGATAAATCAAAAATAATTCGGGTTCAACCTATGAAATATAAACCTGAAGATCAGGAAGAAATTCAGAATCAGATAGCTGAATTATTAAATTTAAAGTTAATACAGGAAAGTAATTCTGAACATAGTTCACCCGCATTTATTGTTCGAAACCATGCAGAAATTGTTAGGAATAAAGCTCGAATGGTTATTAATTATAAGAAATTAAATGATAATACAATATTTGATGGATATTTTCTACCTCATAAAGAAAGTTTAATTAATCGTACAACATCTAAAAAATTATTCTCTAAATTTGATTGTAAAAGTGGATTTTATCAGATAAAGATGCATCCTAACAGTATTCATTATACTGCATTTTCTACTCCTCAAGGACAATATGAATGGCTTGTTATGCCATTTGGACTTAAAAATGCTCCACAAATATTTCAGAGAAAAATGGACAATCTGTTTAAAGAATATGATTTTATTTTTGTTTATATTGATGATATTTTAATTGTATCAAATACATTAACTGAACATTTAAAGCATCTTAATCTCTTTGCTGATATATGTTTACAACATGGTTTAGGTTTATCTGAAAAGAAAGCAAAACTTTTCCAAACGGAAATAGAATTTTTAGGAATGATTATTGATGGAAATGGAATTCAACTACAAAGTCATAATTTAATAATGCAATTAGGAAAAGCAGAAGCTTTTTCTTTATGCTCTTCTGCAGTCAGTACCAAAGAATTCAGAAAATTTACTGAAACCGATATTCATTACCGAAGAGCAATCGGACTTAAAGTTGTCCTTCAAGGCATGGAAGCTTGATTCTTTTTCCTAATGTATCAGCTGTGCCTGGGTTATAAGTGTTAATCAATTTTTTACCCCATGGGTCAGGTATCTTAGCAAAGAATAATGGCAGATAATTTGATACTTCAGAAACTTGATTATAGATACGATAATAGTAATCTTGAAAAACACAGATATATTTTTCAATTTCACACATATCACACAATTGTAATCAATGCAATTTTATATTTGTTTATAGTAGCAGGATCTTTGATGATACTGCCTTCACCAACAAATTCTAATCTAAGTGCTTCTGCAGCTCTTGTAATGAGATTAGACATATTATCATCTGTATCAAAAATAGTTTGCTTGGTTTCATTATTTAGATTTTGCCAAAATCTCAATGTACTACTTATTAGACTTCTTTCAATAAAATGTTTACTTGTTTCATAGTCCAATTTATTGACAGTAACAGCAATTCTCATCGCTGTTTCCCATTTATCAATAGCATCTTCTGTATTTGCAATACAATCTAAATTTAGATAAATACCGAATGGATTAATGGGTTCATTTTTCATAACTCCTAAAGGAGTAAAAGATTGATCCTGTTGTATGGTAGCACTTATTCCTGCATAACCTTTAGTGGGTTTTGAAAAACTAGCAGAAGGAGTATAACTTGTACTAGGTATATCAGTATAAAGTGTTTCTTCCGCTTTTATGACTCCACTAGGTTTTAAATTAATAACATTTTCAAGGAGAGATAAATCTCCTATCTGAGTGATTAATTCGTCGATATCAGATTCAGATCCTGAATTAACCATATTATAATCCAGATTTTAATTCAAAATATTTTTGCCATACTAAATCCAGTTTTGCTTGTGCAAGATAAACTTTATATCCAGGATATAAATGATAAGAGTTTAATTCAGAACTAATAATGTCTATCCAAGCATAGCATTGATCTAAGGTATATAAATGATCAAGAGTTCCTTTAAAATAATTAATACCTCCAGGGGTAAGTAGATCAATGATGGTATAATAATATCTGATTGAATTTAATTCAAATACCATGTTAGAATTTTAAAGTATTTCCTTTATATCCTTCTGGGATGATAAGTTGATTTAATAATTCAGATAAACTTGGTTTATTTTCCTTTGGGATTTTATTAATTAGTTGTTTTAATTCTTGAAGAGATTCTAGAATTTTACAACCATAAAATATTATTGTTTTTTGAAGTTCAATTAAATCAGAATCTATAGGTAATTGTGGACTTTTTTCAGTCAAATCTTTATAATGCATGGGATTACTTTCTTCTTTACTCATTTTTATTTAAATGTATTTGTTGATAATGTTTTGATAGTTCTTTATGCAAATTTATTTGGTTTTCATAAACTGGTATCCATTGAGCTAAAGCTTCATTATATGATTGTTCAGCTTGTTTAAAAGCAATTTTATGTCCATACCTTCGGCTATTGTTTAAATGCCATTCAGCAAAATCAACTTTTTGTGATAAATTGTTTTCTAACAAAGTAATTTCTTTTATTTGATTTAATAATAAAGGACATAGTGTACAAGTACAAGTAGAGCAAGTAGGAGTACAAACTTGTCTGCTAGAATTACATTCCATATCTAGTATGAAATCGTTCCTTATGTTGATCTAGTTCGGAATTCATAGTTAATTTATGAATAACAAAGAAATGTAAAGCTTCAAGCTTTTCTGCATAAATTCTTCTTGAATAAATCAGTCTTGTAGTATCAAATCCAGTAGAAGCTAATCCATCAAAGGCTTTATCAAGATCATCTAGAGATTTTTGAAGTTGATCTACTCGAGTTTGATATTGAGTAATAAAATCTTCTAATAGATGACAATAGATACAAAGAGGTTGAGAGGCCATGAGTTACTCTGATCGGTATCCCCAATCTGAATCGTCTATATAGTGATCTGTGGTAGGAGATATAGAATTATTCCATTCTTCTTCATAACGTTCCTCAAAACTATCATTATATTCAAATTCTAAAATTCTTATATCAAAATCAATTGAAGTATAAGATTCAATAATAGTTATTTCAATATTTTCAATTTCAATAGTGGCTCTGATACCATTTTCGAAGCGTGCGGAATTTCGATCTAAAAATACTATTGTTTTTAGCAAATCATTTACCAGGATAGCGATGATAGCAGTTGTTGCAGATAATTGAACCAAAGAGATGTTAATCATAAAATGAAATGTTCTATGCTACTAGTATTACTAAAGGGTCCAACACGCTTCGTACCTTCGTTTATCGTTTTGACCGTCAGATAACCGGGTCTCGCCGAGACTTTTACCAAGCGTTGCAGCTTCAACCTTAACCAAAGTTAAGGTAACTTCTCTTGCGTCCTTCAGCTATCAGCAGCACAGTCTCAATTCGTTTTCTACCTTGAGGCGTAAGATAAACTAGAGATACTAGGCAAGATGTTGTTCTAGAGTAATAAAAGCGACATAGAACAAAGGAAGATTTTTATTTCATATTTGAAACTTGCATACAGGTAGGAGAGGAAGGGAGGCAGAGATAAAGTAAGGTTTGTTTTTTCGATGTCCCCTTTCTCTTCTGAGAGTTCCTATATATAGGCATTTCCGGATTTGAAATCCGGACTTCAGCTAAGTTTACATTCGAAAGTAGTGCGTTCAAAAGTAGATATGACCGCACTTTTACATAATGCTATTAAAAGTCGAGAGTAGTGCGTTTTATCATGACCGCACTTTTTACAAAACGTTAAACAAAAAGTGACACATATGTAGACGAGACTTGAGTGCGCTACCTTTAGTCACTATCATCCATCACACTTGAAGCAGCTTTTTCTTTTCCCTTGGTACATGATGGACAAGTGTTGAGGGCATGTTGTCGCATTTGACATAATTTGGACTGCGCTTGAGGATGAGAGCGAATAATGCCTTCGTCTAGCATCTTGATTTTATTACGTAAATATCTTTCTGCACCTTGGGGTGTGAACCGAGCAGGTGTGATTAATACGGATGAAAACATGGTTTTTCCACCAGCTGTTCGAAAACCTTTCTTAAAGCAAGCTTCCATGCCTTGAAGGACAACTTTAAGTCCGATTGCTCTTCGGTAATGAATATCGGTTTCAGTAAATTTTCTGAATTCTTTGGTACTGACTGCAGAAGAGCATAAAGAAAAAGCTTCTGCTTTTCCTAATTGCATTAAATGAAACGATCCATATCGCTCTTCTTGATAGAAATCCGGTCCTGTTGAATAAAATTTTAATACCAAGGTATCTTTAGGAGTAAAATAAGGATTATGAATATAACTTTCCTTAACTCCTTCACGTAGCCATTGAGGACAAAGGCTGAGTTCTGGAAACTGAGGAGTGCTCAAATAAATGGAGTTAATAGCTCCAAAATCATACCAAAAACGTATCTCTTTAGGATCAGAATCTTGTAAATAATTGATACGAGGATATATTCCTGAAAAATCAACATATCGAGTATCTGTATTTCTTAAAGCATATAATTCTTGCATTAACATCATCTGATGTTCAATAGGTGCTTTATTCTCCGAAGGCATAGATAATTGTTTTTTACCTTTAATGAGATTTAACTTTGACTGGGGTCGTAAAGACAAATCTTCTTTAGATACTTCTGTATCAGACTGTATATCCATAGACTCAGATGAGCTATCAGACTGTACCTTTTCAAAGGTAATTTGTTTGAGTAAATTCTGCACTTGCTGGTGTAAGATCACACAATTGCCTATCTTGGCAGTTATTAAAGAACACTCTGATATCAATAGTGTCTGCAATTCTTTAGGTAAGCTGTCAAAGCCAGCAATATCAATAATGTCTGAGATATTTTTCTCAATAGAGTGTACTTGTTGATCCATAGCCTTGATGGCTTCAATTAATTTTTGGGCATATTCTGCCATCACGAGTCAGAAAATCTGCTAAAGCATTTTTATCAGTTTTGATAATTTCTATATCAAAAGAATATTCAGCTAATAACATTTGCCATCTAATAAATCTTTTATATTCTGGTTTAGAAGGTAAATTATTCTGTATAAATGCTTTTACCTGCGTATTGTCTGTTCGCAGTATAAATCGTGTAGGTAATAAGAAATAATAAAATTTCTGACAACTTTTAATTACAGCTAATAATTCTTTTTCATTTATATGATATCTTGACTGAGTATCAGAAAAAGTTCCTGAACAGTATCGACATAAAGTCTCTTTATAGTTATCTTCAGTAGTCTTATCAATCTTTTTTAAAATTCCACTCCAGCTATGTTCCGAGGCATCAGTTTCTAAAATCAATTTATCATCTTTATTGGGAAGATGTAACTTAGGTAATTTTTGACATAATTGTTTAATATGTTTTACCTGAGATTCATGAATAGCAGTAAAACTAAAAATTCTATCTTTCTTTAGTAAGTCTTGAAAAGGCTTTCGTAAGATAGCTAAATTCTGAATAAACTCAGAAGCATAATTTAATACGCCAAGAAAGCTTTGAACATGCTTTTTATCAATTAATTTATCAGGAAATAAAGAAATCTTTTCTACAATATGACTTTGTAGTTGAATTCCATTTCCATCAATAATCATTCCTAAAAATTCTATTTCCGTTTGGAAAAGTTTTGCTTTCTTTTCAGATAAACCTAAACCATGTTGTAAACATATATCAGCAAAGAGATTAAGATGCTTTAAATGTTCAGTTAATGTATTTGATACAATTAAAATATCATCAATATAAACAAAAATAAAATCATATTCTTTAAACAGATTGTCCATTTTTCTCTGAAATATTTGTGGAGCATTTTTAAGTCCAAATGGCATAACAAGCCATTCATATTGTCCTTGAGGAGTAGAAAATGCAGTATAATGAATACTGTTAGGATGCATCTTTATCTGATAAAATCCACTTTTACAATCAAATTTAGAGAATAATTTTTTAGATGTTGTACGATTAATTAAACTTTCTTTATGAGGTAGAAAATATCCATCAAATATTGTATTATCATTTAATTTCTTATAATTAATAACCATTCGAGCTTTATTCCTAACAATTTCTGCATGGTTTCGAACAATAAATGCAGGTGAACTATGTTCAGAATTACTTTCCTGTATTAACTTTAAATTTAATAATTCAGCTATCTGATTCTGAATTTCTTCCTGATCTTCAGGTTTATATTTCATAGGTTGAACCCGAATTATTTTTGATTTATCCTTCATTTCTAAAGAAGCCATAATCTGATTTTTATTCCAAAATGCTAAAGGATTTTCTGTATAACATGACTTTAATTTTTCTATGACTTGTTCTGTAATTTGTTCTAAATTATATAATTTCATTCGATATTGTAACAAAGGAATTCCTTGTGTTGGAAAATTGGGTTTTTTAGGGAGAATCTCACCACGCTGGGCTGTGCGAGGAATAAAGGAAAGAGGGTAAGTTTTGGCATAAGCTTGTTTAAAGCGTTTAACCACAATAAGATGTTGACACATAGTTTTAAAAATAACTTGATGTAGAGTGGTATCAAATAGAACGCTGGCAAATAATTGTAAGAAATTATTGCCTAGTAAAATATCTGTCCCTGTATTATAAAAATAAAATGGTGGACATTTTATTAAATATGATCCTAATAAAATTACAGGCTTTTCAATACCTTGAACTAATTCAATTAGATGATTAGAAATATCCTTCCCTTTTAGATGAGGGAGAGTTTGATGATATTGTTTAGGAAAACAACCAGATTGACATAAACAAGAACCAGAACCACTATCTATATAAGCAGCAAAGTATTCGGTTTTATAATCAGGATAAATGAGTCCAATAGGAATGTAAATACTATAAGGACTAGTCATCGAGGTATATAAATCAATTTTCCTTTATAAGTGCGCGCACACACACACACACACACACACACACACACATATATATATATGTATGTATGTATGTATATAACGTTTGACCCCAATTTCACTTGCACTATTCTTACACTTGCGCTATTCTTAGCACTACTATTATAAAGCACACATATATATATATATATATATATACTATGAGATTATAACGTTTGGCTCCAAAAGGGTACCCCTCCCCCCCAAATTTGGTATCAGAGCATATGTATACATATATACATATGTCGTATAGGATATACCTTTAATTTGAATGCAACAGCCTCATTGGCTATTCCTGAATAATGTCGTTTCATTATATACTGTTTAATTCTTCCACCTGAAGAAATACACTCAGTGCATCGAGATACAGAAAGTATACAGATTGCAAAGTTAAACATGCTTGCCACATGGTTCGGGATATTAGACATACTATTGTTGTTATTTTCCAAACATATTTAGTATTAATGGGGATCTGCCTCTGCCTCAGATTGATAGTGGTGTCTGTACACGGTGCTTGACACCTAATTTAAGGAGACATGGGACGTTTTGAAATTTAGAAGTATTTAATAAAGATTAAAAGTTATTTCATGTCTGTGATTACATTTTATTTCATGGACTTAAGTCTAATCAGTTAGACTATCCACTACCATTATAACTGAGTTAATTGAAATAACAACTATATTTCTCTAAGAAATTAAAAATTTTAGCTCTAATATGATGTAGGAGAGAATTTAAGTTCAAGCTAGTCAACGAAGTCCATATTTGATAGTTCGGGAAACACCTGTACAAACCCATTGCTTTCCTCAGGTTGTAGTTGAATTTTATCTGGAGATTGAATGTTATTTTGAGGTTGATGTCCTCTAGGAGTAATGGTATGCTGATGTATATTGGGTTCTTCAGATCCTCCCAATACATGCCAGTAGTACATTGAAGTGGTGTAAGATCTTCCCTCGTGTGAAAATTCATTGTACTTGCAATAAGGAGATTCGTATATAATGTAGCTGTAGTGGAGGTTTATCCGTCTATGTCTGTATGCTCCTCTCTTGGCTGTTTCATGAATTATCTTCTGGGATGTGTGAATTTTCGGAGAAGAACAGTCCGGAGATGATATAGAACTCTGCATTTCTAATGTCCATTCCTTTAGAGCCTGGTGCTTTGATTTATCTGGATATGACATGTAACTGGACCCCTCACCTAGATTGCACAAGAATATTTTCGGGATGCCATGTTTAATTTGAACTGGCTTCCCGTATTTTGTATTTGACTGCCAATCCTTTTGGGTTCCAAAGAATTCTTTCCAGTGCTTTAGATAATGGGGATTGACGTCATCAATGACGTTATAAAATGCATTGTTCGAGAATACAGTTGAATTTAAATCCAAAAATCTACACAAATAATTATGTGGACCCAAAGATCGGGCCCATACAGTCTTAACTGTATGTGTAGGACCTTTAATAACAGTACTCTTGGGTCTATCTGGCCATGCAACGACATCTTTTACATTTTTCATAGCCTAGTTAATGATATCTATAGGAACATTAGTAAAATTAAAATATCTATTAATATATGGTTTAGGGAGTTTTGCGAATATTTTATCCTCGGTGTGCCCATTAGATAAAACAACCGTGCTTTTATTACTCCAATCCATTCAATACCCTATTCCACCAGTTTATATTTGCATAGATCAGGAAACCTATCAAGATGGTAATAGGCACTTGCATGTCCTTATTCAGTTTAAGGGCAAGTTCCAAACCCAGATTCAACGATTCTTCGACCTTATTCACCCATCAACAAATAGATAATTTCATCCAAATGTCCAACCAGCTAGAAATTCATCTGATGTACAATTCTACATCACTAAAGGAGGCAATTTTATTGAATCTAGAGCATTCTAAATCGACAGACACAGTGCTAGAGAATGTAAATCAAAGATTGCAGAGGTATATGCACAAGCACAAAATGCAGCTAGCAAATCCCAAGCCCTTCAAATAATCAAGGAGAAAGATCCCAAATCTTTTTTAATTCAATTTCATAACATATATGCAAATACAGATAAAATAGTCGCAAAACTCCCTGAACTATATATTAATAGATATTTTAATTTTAATAATGTTCCTATAGATATCATTAACTGGGTAGCGAAAAATGTAAGAGATATCGCTATGCAAAAAAATAGACCCAAGAGTATTGTTATTGAGGGTCCCATGCGCATAGGTAAGACTGTATGGGTTCAGTTTTTGGTCCACATAATTATTTGTGTGAACATTTAGATTTAAATTCAAATGTATTCTTGAACAATGCATTTCATAACATCATTGATGATGTCAATCTCCATTATCTAAAGTACTGAAAAGAATTCTTTGAGGCTCAGAAGGATTGGCAGTTAAATACAAAATATGACAAGCCAGTTCAAATTATAGGTGGTATCCCCACAATCTTCTTATGCAATCCATGTGAGGGGTCCAGTTATATATCATATATAGATAAATCAGAGCACCGACTCTAAAGGAATGAACATTAGGAAATGCAGAGTTCTACACCATCTCCGAATCCTTCTTCTCTGAAAATTCACATATCCCAGAAGATAATTCACAAAGCAGCCAAGAGAAGAGCATACAGACATAGACATATAAATCTTTACTACGGCTGCATTATATACAAATCTTTTTGGTGCAAGTACAATAGATTTTCGTACGGGAAAAGATCTTATACCACTTCAATGCAACACTAGCATGTATTGGGAGGATATGAAGAACCCAATACACATCAGCATACTATTACTCCTAGAGGACATCAACCTCCAAATAACATTCAATCTCTAGATAAAATTCTACCACAACCTGAGTAAAGCACTAGGTCTGCACAGGTGTTTCCTGAACTATTGAATACAGACTTCATTGACTGGCTTGAACTCGAACTCTCTTTTACGTCATATTAGGGCTATAATTTTTTATTTCTTAGAGAATGTAGGTGTTATTTCAATCAACTCAGTTGTAATGGCAGTGGATAGTTTGGCTGATCGGACTTGAGTCCATGAAATAGAATGTAATCACAGACATAAAATAAATTTCAATCTTTATTAAATACTTCTAAATTTTAGCTTACAATGCAGATTAATGTCACATGTCTCCTTAAAATAGGTTCCTAGCACCGTGTATAGACACCACAATCAATCTGAGGTAGAAGCAGATCCCTATTAATATTAAACATGTTTGGAAAATAATAGCAATAGTATGCCCAATACCCCAAGTCACGTGGCAAGCTCGTTTAACTTTGCAATCTGTATACTTTTTGTATCCCAATGCGCTGAGCGTATTTCTAAGTGAAATTTGGTGACTTTATAACAATAACCAACTTGCAAATAAAGGCCAAGTTCCAATTATACTTCTCAGTGGTGGGGCTCTATTATTGCTAACATAATCATTCGGTCTATCCCACATATATCTTATCATTTGCTCGTTAAGCTTTAATTTGATTTTGAATTCAAAATTAAAATCCACAGTTGTCTACAGTAACACCACTCCAATAGAGATGAGACTCACTGTTATTGAGGGTCCTACACCCATACCTTTCAGTTTGATTTTACATTCAAAATTAAAATCCACAGTTGTCTACAGTAGCGTCACTCAAATAGAGATGTGACCCACTGTCTAGTAACTCTAAATCGGGCGGGCCATACCTTTTCCTTTACCCTTTAAGCTTTAATTTGATTTTGAATTCAAAATCAATATTCCCATTTGTCTACAGTAAAGTCACTCCAATTTAGGTGGGACCCAATGTCCAGTCACTCCAAATTGGGCGGCGGGCTATACCTTTTCCTTTAAATTCTACAATTTAATTTGATTTTAAATTCAAAATCAAAATCCCATTTGTCTACAGTAAAGTCACTCCAATATAGATGGGATCCACTATTTATTCACTCCAAATCGGGTGGCCATACGGTAAAATAAAATGCATTGTTCGAGAATCCATTTGAATTTAGATCTAAATGTCCACACAAATAATTATGTAGACCCAAAGACTGGGCCCTTATAGTCTTACATATGCGCGTGTGACCCTCAATAACAATACTCTTGGGTCTATCTAGCTACGCAGCAGCATCTCTTACATTTTTCGCAACCTAGTTAATGATATATATATATATATATATATATAGGAATATTATTAAAAATAAAATATCTATGAATATTAGTTCAGGGGATTTTGCGAATATTTTATCTGTGTTTGTATATATGTTATGAAATTGAAGGAAAAATGATTTGGAATTTTTCTCCTTGATTATTTGAAGGGCTTGAGATTTGCCAGCTGCATTTAGTGCTTGTGCATATACCTCTGCAATTTTTTATTCGCATCATTTAGTACTGCGTCCGTTCTAGATTCAATAAAACCGCCTCTCTTGGTAACGTAGAATTGTACATCAGATGAACTTCTAGCAGGTTGGACGCTTGGATAAAATTGTTTATTTGTTGAGGGATAAATAAGGTCGAAGAATCATTGATTCTAAATTTAAAACTTGCCCTTGAACTGAATAAGGACATGTAGGTGTCCATTACCATCTTGATGGGTTTCCTGAGCTACACAGATATAAACTGGAGGAATAGGGTATTGAATGGATTGGAGTAATGAAAGCACAGTTGTTTTATCTAATGGGTACTGAGGATAGGTAAGGAAAATGTTCTTAGCCTGAATGCGGAAGGGATTGCGAATGCGTGGTATTTTGGTAATAATAAACTCACTACAATTGAATTTGTACTCTAAACCGGAGTAACTGGAGTGGTATTTATAGAAGTCCCTTAGATCCCATCTTAGCCCTCCACGTGTCCGGCCATCCGTTTAATATTACCGGATGGCCGCCCGATTTGGAGTGAATAAATAGTAGGCCCCATCTATATTGGAATGACTTTACTATAAACCATTGGGGATTTTGATTTTGAATTCAAAATCAAATTAAATCATAGACGGTAAAGAAAAAAGTATGGCCCATTGCTCGATTTGGAATGATTGGATAGTGGATCCCATCTATATTGGAGTGGCTTTACTATAAACAACAGGGGATTTTGATTTTGAATTCAATCCATTCAATTCAATCCACTCTCCTTCATATCGTTTTCATTTTTTATCACAGGAGAATTTACAATCTTAAATGAACCATTAAGATTCACATATCGCAAATAGATTTTATTTCTCCTTCTTTCCGATTGCAGACTCCCAAGTGAATGCACTATAAGAAAGTCTTCAATCACACTAGCCCTATCAATAGCCGAACCAGGAACAATAATTTCATCTAACATACCAATACACGCATATGTACTATGCTTGTAATTGGTCTAGACTCTACGTCTATTAATATATAACAAATTCAGATTTCCTCTTGAATTTACATAATTGCCACCTCTCTTGCAATTACATCGACTATAATCACAATTATAACATGTTCTAAGCCTATACATTTTTGGAATTGAACAACTTGTAACCTTTCTGGAAATTGCTAGTATTTATTCACAACCATAAAATCCTAAAGCCAGTGAACAACCCCACAAGAGTACACATGTCATATCAGATATACCTTTAATTTGAATACAATAACCTCATTGGCTATTCTTGAATGATGTCATTAAATTATTTACTGTTTAATTCTTCCACCCGAAGAAATAATCTCCAAATATACATTCTTGATATGATTGAGTGCCGTATACTTTACCAATTCATCAATTCAGCTGGCCCACATTCTCAGCACATGGGTCCCAAATTGCAAACTTTACACCTCGAATTTCAAATTTGAATTTTGAAACTAAACAGAGTCCAATAGTAAAGTCATTCCAATTGATGTGGGATCCACTATTTAGTCACTCCAAATCGGGCAGCCATCCAGTAATATTAAATGGATGGCTGAGATGGGACCTATGAGACTTCTATAAATACCACTCCAATTACTCCGATTTAGAGTACAGATTGAATTGGAGTAAGTTCTATAGAATTTGGATTGAGTTCAATATTACCTAAATACCACTACGTCTCTGTGATTTAAAGAAGTGAATCTATCTACCCACTATAGTAATGGAGTCTTCTGAAATTAACTCTCTTAACCAATACCTCAGTTCAAGAACATGCGAATCACACACACACACACACACACACACACACACACACACACACATATGTATATGTATACATATAGATATGTATATGTATATCTATGTGTATACATATAGATATATATATATATATATACATATACAAATATATACATATACATATACATATACATATACATATACATATGTATATGCATATGTATATATGTTCAAAATAGTTCGTTAGCAGTTATTAAATCAAACACAACTAATGGTCCAATTTATTTTAACTACTATCCTAATTTTACTGTGGATCTCACAGACCCACATATTCTCAAGACTTTACCTTTGAACATTCAAACAAAGAATTTAGATTTTGAATTAGGTTCTAAATCTTTTGGTTTGATTTATCGTGTTTACTACAAAGTAATGAAAACCAAAATAAATCTTAAAGCTAAACATCATATTGGTAATCCTAAAGAAACCTGTTTACTTGAAACCAATTTTGACAAATCAAATACCATTGTCCCACGAATGATCAAATGGGATAACGTTCTTTAGAATCCTACGTGAAATTTTGAAAATATCATTAATCTAAAAAAAATTATGAATGTAAAACTATAGATAGAATCCTCGAAACATCTTTGGGTCATATTGAATTAGAATTTTGACGAAAATCCTTTTCAACTTCTTCTTCATCTTCTTTCCCAGTACCCAGAACTTAGAGCAGTCGATGCTTCAATAATGTTAATTTTACTGTTGAAATTTCTAAAGTTAATTATGAAGAAAATGTCGGTATTAAATCAGGCATTCCTACTCAATCAGGAATGAATATGCCTTCTTCTTTAATGGTATTAACAACTGACAATAACTTTATCTTGAATAAAGATTATCTTAGCAAACTTTGAAATAGATCTTACAATAAGCTAAAATGTGAAAAGTATTTGGCTACTGTTTCTGAATCTGAAAGAGTTAGACTCTTACAAAATTATTATTCCGATCAAATTAAAATGAAACAACATTTAGATTTCACTGGTTGGTATGAGCTAATCACTTATAAAAAATGTGACATATTAAATGTTATTACCAAAAAATGGTATGCAACAAAAAATGAGGTCAAAGAATCAATATTTCCTCCTGCCGAAGAAATTAAGATTCCAATAGAAAATTAGGTAGTAATAGCCTCTCATTTTAAATTAGAAAATCTAGATAAACAAGGTGATGTAACAAATAAAGATTTAAATAAAGTAATTCAACAAAATAATTATACAAATCAGATGTTAATTACTATGGCTAGTAAAGTTGAACAATTGGATAATAAATCTTCTGTATGAGAAATCCCACAATTAAAACAGTTTAATTCAAAACAATCAATAGATCCTAATCTCGTATTTAAACCTATTTTGTATGAACCAAAAAATATAAAACTTGACAAAGGAACTATGAATGTAGATGATTTGGATTTTATGAAAGAAGTAAATGAAAAGTTAAATGAATTAAAAACAAAAGATACCCCCGAATCTAGTTCTAAATCACATCTTCAAAATTTAAAGCAACAAATTTCTCTGATGGCTATTGATCCACCTCCAGAGTAGCTTAATAAACTTACTTTTAAAAGTAAAAACCCTATTTCAAAAAGATTTGAAACCATACACTAGGAATTATTATCCTCGACTGTCTTTTTCGGATGTCCAATTTGAAGAAAGACATCTCGATACTAGAGCCACCTTTACGGGCGAAGAAATCAGTGAATGGAATATAGATGGTATGTCCGAACATGGCATTTTAAATGTCATACAAGAAATGTCTATATCTTGACCACTGGTTTCACTCGTGTCCTTCAGGGGTAGTGGAATAACTACCCCACTGATCAACAGCGTCGTGAAATTTTGAATGCCACTAAGGTACTAACCAAAATCATTCCCAATGTCAATGGTCAACCCAGTCAAACGATAGAAACAGTTTCTGATTGTTTAAATACGTTTATGTTTACTTTAACTCAGCACTTTGTAGGAAATCCCCAACAATTAGCTGATAGAAGTTCTGAAATCTTTACTAATTTAACTTGCCCAAAATTACATGATTTTAGATGGTATAAAGACATGTTCCTACAAAAGGTAATATTAAGATCAGATTGTCATCATGCGTTCTGGAAAGAACGATTTATTTCAAGATTATCACCCTTATTTGCAGAAAAGGTTAGGCAAAAGCTTAAATTAGATTTTGGAAATACAATCCCTTATGATCATCTAGCATATGGTCAATTAATTAGCTATGTCAATCAAGCTGGTGCAGATCTTTGCACAGATCTCAAACTTAAATCACAAATGAAATCATACCATAAAAAATCCAAAATGGAATTAGGAAATTTCTGTGAAATTTTTGGATATGCCCCAATAACACCTCCATCCAAAAAGCTTAAGTTGAAATCTAAAAAGAAAGCCTTTAGAAAAGATAAAAAAGAAAAACCTTTAGAAACTTTTAAAAAGAAAACAAAAGCTAAGTCATCAAAAGATCACATCAAGTGTTACTTTTGCAAAAAACATGGACATAAAGCAGATGAGTGTAAACTCAGAGCAAAAAAGAAGAAAAAATTAAATTAACTATCCTTACCCAAAGATACCTTAGAACAAATCAATCAAATCTTTGATCAGTATGAATCATCCCAGTTATCTAACACTAGTGATAGTGAAATCGAAGAAGTATTCGAAATACAGGAAAAGTTCTCTGAATCTAAATCAAGTGAAAAATTCTCTTGTGATTGTACAGGCTTATGTACCTGTGCATTAGGAGAACTTTGCATGCTTAGTACCAAACCAAGCAATCAAGAATTAGTAGAAAATTGCAAATAGGTAATTCAGACCTTATTACAAAAGGCCTTAATTAAGGAATCAAGATCTCCTTGGTCTTGTACAGCCTTTTATGTTAACAATAATGTTAAAAAAGAACGTGGTATTCCACGATTAGTTATTAATTACAAACCTTTATATAAAGCCTTAAAATGGATCCGGTATCCAATCCCCAACAAACGTGATTTGTTGAAATGAACATATAAAGCAGTCATTCACAGCAAATTGGATATGAAATCAGCATTTTGGTAAATTCAGATTAAAGACTAAGATAGATATAAAACAGCTTTTAATGTACCATTTGGTCAATATGAGTGGAATGTCATGCCTTTTGGTCTAAAGAATGCTCCTAGCGAATTCCAAAAGGTCATGAATGATATTTTAATCCCTATACATCATTTAGTATTGCTTACATTGATGATGTCTTAATCTTTAGTGAATCCTTTTGAACAACATTGAAAACATTTACATCTTTTTCGCGAAATTATCACGAAAAATAGGTTGGTAGTGAGTGCACCTAAACTCAAACTTTGTCAAACTAAGATTCGATTTTTAGGTCATGATTTAACTCAGGGAACGTATAAACCAATCTGTAAAGCAATAGAATTTGCAGATAGATTTCCAGATGAAATTAAGGATAAAACTCAGTTACAAAGATTTTTAGGATGTTTGAATTACATCTTCGATTTTATTCCAAACTTAAGACAGATATGCGAACCGTTATATAAATGTCTTCACAAAGATCCAATCCCTTAGGGTTTAGAACAAACCCAAACAGTAAAAAAAAAAAAAAAAAGCAGATTGTTAAAAATCTTCCATGTTTAAGAATTCTAGATCCAACAGCTTTTATGATTGTCAAAACTGATGCCTCTGAACTTGGCTATGGAGGTATTCTCAAACAAAAAAAAGTTTAATTCTTCATCAGAACAGTTAGTTTGATATCATTCAGGTATTTGGCTTTCCAGTAAAAAAAACTCAATTAAAAGGAAAATCCTTTCAATAATTTTATGCATTTCCAAATTTCAAGATGATTTCATAAATCAGAAATTTTTACTTCGAATTGATTGTAAAGAAGCCAAAGATGTTTTACAAAAGAATGTTAAAAATCTTGTGGCAAAACAGATTTTTGCCAGATAACAAGCTCTTTTATCCAACTTTGATTTTGATATCAAATTCAGCAAAGGAAAAGATAATTCTCTACCTGACTTTTTAACCCGAGAATTCTTGCAAGGACAAACGTAATCCTTATCCAAGGACAGCGTAATCCTTATCCATTGTAATACAGTATTCAATACTGTAATGAGTATCGATTCAGTTCAGGAGCTCATTTATACCTCTATAAATTAAGTACTAAACCAGTGCAATCAGACATGAATCAACGACAACATCTTCGACTACCAGTAGGTAATTGATTTACAGTACTTAATTCTTTTCCTCCTCTTCCCTCAAATCTGATAAGCAAACCACCACTTACTATGAATTTGTTTGATCCAACTTCTCCTCAAAAGATTACAGAAACCCAAAAAATAGATCAATCGTTTTATGCTATTTCTTCTCCAACTTCTTTCAAAGAAGCTGTTATCCCAAAAACGCCAACTAAACTAGATAAACAAATTCTTCCCAATAAAGAGAAATTTGAGTTTCTGTCAAAAACCTTTATTCCAGTTTTAGCTTTACCCAGAGAGCTAACCACAAAACCAGAAAGAGAAATTGTCAACAAGCTCCACCCAGAAGCTTACCATCAATCCAGTCATGTGTTCAAAGCCAAACTCTTGAAAACCTGTCTTTTTTATGAACACATCCTTTATGCCACTGGTTCGATAGAATTCGAATATGAACGAAATACCAATCGAGCCGACAAAGGTATTGCCTATTCTAAATGCAGAATCATTAAGATTCTCGATCTCAACTCCTGGCCAAGTTACTGGTATTTATACTCCCATCCAATTTAAAACCTCATTTAAACCTCCCACTTACAATTTCATGGATTATATCGATACTTGGTATAATTTCATGTATCTCAGAGATCTCACTCATACCTGGTTTGTCAAATATGGCAAAGAAATAATTAGTCCCATGCCAAGATGGCTTTATGCTTGGTGGAAACAATTTGGTAAAGACAAATCTACTCTCTCTAGTTCAAATCAGCAGAAGTTCAATTAGTTTGTAATAGAAAATCAGATGCAAGCATTATCTTTGAATAATCAGCTATGTAAATTTTATTTTGAAAAGAAAATTTGTTATGTCCTGGGATGGAACTATTGAGAGCTACGGGACCACCCCCGGGTCAAGGCCAACATAACTCCATATCTGGCTACCAACGGCCTAATCCAACGGTTCTAGGTTGACCAACGTACTAGCTGCTCACACAGGTGACTACCAACCATCGTAGCTAAAGAATACTAGAAGAAACATATGAAAAGGCATACCAATTAAGAACAAGAGAGAACGGATTAACTACATCATGCAAGATTTTAGAGAAAGAAAATAAACGAACTTACTCGGACATGATTTTGCAAATCATAGATGATGTATGATGAAGCAAATAGAGCACTTGGCTCTGATACCAATTGTGTCACCCAGGATATTTCAATGTCAAATCTTCTGATTATATTGGATTAAAAATTCAAACTTACAAGAGATGTTGCTAAATTACAATGGTTTGAAATCGATGACAAAGATTCCAAATATCAAAATACAGAGGGTTTTTGCTCTCAGGATTTTCAGCTTGCAAGTGAGTCTACATTTCTTGGAGTAATTGTTGCCTTATATAGGCCGAGGTTGCATAGCTTTCTCTGATTGCTAGCTGCATTGTTGTTGTTGGGTCCATCTGAGTGGAAAAAGGAATCAAGTTATCGGCCATTAAGAATAACTGTTCAAAAAGGCGTCTTGAGTGGAGGGGTTCACCATTTTCTGCTGTCTACATAATTATTTTGCAAAAAAGCTGAGTGATATGATAAAGCTGAATTGACTGCTGGTATAGCTGGAGTTGTCTTCTTTCTCTTTTCCACTTGGAGTGGAGTCTAGTCATTACGGACTTTGACAAAGGTATACTTGGGCAATACCAGAAGGGTTTTCCATATCTCCATTATCAAAGATGCTGAAATCTGGTTGAGATTATGTTTCACTTTCTTCATCATCTGCTTGGTACAGTTGTTGTTGTAGAAGTTGCAGTTGAAGCTGCAAATCTGCTTTGCTGGAAGAGGATTGAATATCTACTTCTTTCTGTATTGCCTTTTGAATAGGCGTCCATTCTTTGATTCTAATCTCCATACAGAGATATTTTACATTATCGATGGAATCTATTTTATAGTTCCATCCCAGGACATAACAAATCTTCTTTTTAAAATAAAATTTAAATAACTGATTATTCAAAGATAATGCTTGCATCTGATTTTCTATTACAAATTAATTGAACTTCTGCTGATTTGAACTAGAGAGAGTGGATTTGTCTCCACCGAATTGTTTCCACCAAGCATAGAGCCATCTTAGCATGGGACTAATTATTTCTTTGCCATATTTGACAAACCAGGTATGAGTGAGATCTCTGAGATATATGAAATTATACCAAGTATCAATATAATCCATGAAATTGTAAGTGGGAGGTTTAAATGAGGTTTTAAACTGGATGGGAGTATAAATACCAGTAACTGGCCAGGAGTTGAGATCGAAAATCTTAATGATTTTGCATTTAGAATAGGCAATACCTTTGTCGGCTCGATTGGTATTTCGTTCATGTTCGAGTTCTATCGAACCAGTGGTATAAAGGATGTGTTCATAAAAGAGACGGGTTTTCAAGGGTTCGTCTTTGAACACATGACTAGATTGATGGTAAGCTTATGGGTGGAGCTTGTTGACAATTTCTCTTTCTGGTTTTGTGGTTAGCTTTCTAGGTAAAACTAAAATTGGAATGAAGGTCTTTGACAGAAACTCAAATTTCTCTTTGTTGGGAAGAATTTGTTTATCTGGTTTAGTTGGCATTTTTGGCATAACAACTTCTTTGAAAGAAGTTGGAGAAGAAATAGCATAAAACGATTTATCTGTTTTTTGGGTTTCTGTGATCTTTTGAGGAGAAGCTGGATCAAACAAATTCATAGTAAGCGGTGGTCTGCTTACCAGATTTGAGGGAAGAGGAAGAAAAGAATTAAGTACTGCAAATCGATTACCTGCTGGTGGTTGAAGATGTTATCGTTGATCCATGTCTGATTGCACTAGTTTAGTACTTAATTTATAGAGGTATGAATGAGCTACTGAACTAAATCGGTACTCATTACAATATTGAATACTGTATTACAATGGATAAAGATTACGTTGTCCTTAGATAAGGATTACGTTTGTCCTTGCAAAAATTCTCAGGTTAAAAAGTCGGGTAGAGAATTATCTTCTCATTTGATGAATTTGATATCAAAATCAAAATTGGATAAAAGGGTTTGGCATCTGGCAAAAATCTGTTTTGCCGCAAGATTTTTAACATCCTTTTGTAAAACATCTTTAGCTTCTTAACAATCAATTCGAAGTAAAAATTTCTGATTTATCAAATCATCTTGAAATTTGGAAATGCATAAAACTATTGAAAGGATTTCCTTTTTAATTGTGCTGTAGTTCTTTTAACTGGAAAGCCAAATACCTGAATGATATCGAACTAACTGTTCTGATGAGGAATTAACATTTTTTTGTTTGAGAATACCTCCATAACCAAGTTCAGAGGCATCAGTTTCGACAATCATAAAAGCTGTTGGATTTGGAATTCCTAAACATGGAAGACTATTGACAATCTGCTTAATTTTTTTTTACTGTTTGGGTTTGTTCTAAACCCCAAGGGATTGGATCTTTGTGAAGATGTTTATACAACGGTTCACAGATCTATCTTAAGTTTGGAATAAAATCAGAGATGTAATTCAAACATCCTAAAAATCTTTGTAACTAAGTTTTATCCTTAATTGCATCTGGAAATCTATTTGCAAATACTATTGCTCTACAGATTGGTTTATACGTTCCCTGGGGTTAAATCATGACCTAAAAATCGAATCTTGGTTTGACAAAGTTTGAGTTTAGGTGCACTTACTACCAATCCATTTTTCGTGATAATTTTACGAAAAAAGACGTAAATGTTTTAAATGTTGTTCAAATTCACTAAAGATTAAGACATCATCAATGTAAGAAATACTAAATGATGTATAGGGATTAAAGATATCATTCATGACCTTTTGGAATTCGCTAGGAGCATTCTTTAGACCAAAATGCATGACATGCCATTCATATTAACCAAATGGTACATTAAAAGCTGTTTTATATCTATTTTCGTCTTTAATCTGAATTTGCCAAAATCCTAATTTCATATCAAATTTGTTGTAAAGGACTGCTTTATATGTTTGTTTTAACAAATCATGTTTGTTGGGGATTGGATACCGGATCCATTTTAAGGCTTTATTTAAAGGTTTGTAATTAATAACTAATCGTGAAACACCACGTTCTTTTTCAGCATTATTGTTAACATAAAAGGCTGCACAAGACCAAGGCGATCTTGATTCCCTAATTAAGGTTTTTTGTAATAAGGTCTGAATTTTCTGTTTGCAATATTCTATTAATTCTTGATTCATCTGTATGGGCCTAGCTTTGGTAGGTATCATAGATTCGTTAGAGTTATCTACATAGGGTAGACTGACCATGTGTTTCTTTCTTTCCCAAAAGGCTGTAGGGACGTCAGAACAGATGTTTTGTTCAAAATCTTTATGGATAGATTCGATCTTATCTTGAATAGCTTTTGACTGTAACTGTTCTTGGATTTTTGTATACCTCAAATCTTCCTTTAAAAAAGCTATTTGCTTTTCTCGACAAAGAATTTTCTTTTTCAAAAGATTGATATCTTTAGTTTGAGGGCTTTGTAAAAAAGTAAAAAATGACTTTTACATATCCAATATCTGTATGGATACCATATTGATCTACAGAGAAGGGATAGATTTGGGTTAAGAATGGAGTTTCTAAAATTAAATCTTGACTTAAATCTTTGATGATTAAGAAAGAATTTATGAAACAAAATTGCTTATTGCAAATGTGGGCATTGGATAATTTATAGTTAATTTTGAGCTGTTCGCCGGCCACAGTATATAATTTAGAACCAATTTTTTCTAAATATTTGGTAGGGATTATTCCTTCACAAATGCAATTTTGATCTGCACCAGAATCAAGAAGAGCTACAATATGGATCGAAAAATCTCCTATTTTGAGAAGGATAGGGATATACCATTTTTGAAAAATGGTTTGGGAAATTGCTAAAATATAGTCGGGATTTTTGTCATTTTTTTCATTTTTGATATCTAATAAAGAAGTAGGATTGGAAGTATCAATTAAGGGTTTATCAAAATTAAGCTAAACTACATCTGTATTAATTTGATTAATGTCAGAAATTCATTGAATATTCTAATCTTTTAACCATTTAATTTCTTGCTTTATTTCTTTGATTTCTAAGTGTAATTCTTGTAGAGATACAGAGGGTTCTTTCTGTTTTCCTTTGAATTTATTAAATACGTCTTTCAGATTATAGGATTCAACTTCAACTTTGGGATAAAGAACTAAGTCTTTAACCTTTAATAAATATTCTCATTTAACTGTTTCATCCTGAATATGATCTAAGAGTTCAAAGATGCTCGAGTGATTTCATTAACTTGATTGCTTGGTTTGGTACTAAGCATGCAAAGTTCTCCCAATGCACAGGTACATAAGCCTGTATAATCACAAGAGGATTTTTCACTTGATTCGGATTCAGAGGAATTTTCCTGTATTTTGAATACTTCTTCGATTTCACTATCACTAGTGTTAGATGACTGGGATGATTCATACTGATCAAAGATTTGATTGATTTATTCTAAGGTATCTTTGGGTAAGGATAGTTGATTTAATTTTTTCTTCTTTTTTGCTTTGAGTTTACACTCATCTGCTTTATATCCATGTTTTCCGCAAAAGTAACACTTGATGTGATCTTTTGATGACTTAGCTTTTGTTTTCTTTTTAAAAGTTTTTAAAGGTTTTTCTTTTTTATCTTTTCTAAAGGCTTTCTTTTTAGATTTCAACTTAAGATTTTTGGATGGAGGTGTTATTTGGGCATATCCAAAAATTTCACAGAAATTTCCTAATTCCTTTTTGGATTTTTTATGGTATGATTCTATTTGTGATTTAAGTTTGAGATCTGTGCAAAGGTCTGCACCAGCTTGATTGACATAGCTAATTAATTGACCATATGCTAGATGATCATAAGGGATTGTATTTCCAAAATCTAATTTAAGCTTTTGCCTAACCTTTTCTGCAAATAAGGGTGGTAATCCTGAAATAAATCGTTCTTTCCAGAACGCATGATGACAATCTGATCTTAACATTACCTTTTGTAGGAATATATCTTTATACCATCTAAAATCATGTAATTTTGGGCAAGTTAAATTAGTAAGGATTTCAGAACTTCTATCAGCTAATTGTTAGGGATTTCCTACAAAGTGCTGAGTTAAAGTAAACATAAACGTATTTAAACAATCGAAAACTATTTCTGTTGTTTAACTGGGTTGACCATTGCCATTGGGAATGATTTTGGTTAGTACCTTGGTGGCATTCAAAATTTCATGACGCTGTTGATTAGTGAGGTAGTTATTCCACTACCCCTGAAGGACACCAGTGAAACCAATAGTTAAGATATAAAGAATAGACTGGTCTGAATTGGATGGATTTTTACATTTAATGGCTGTAATAGCCATAGACATTTCTTGTATGACATTTAAAATGTCATGTTCAGACATACCATCTATATTCCATTCACTGATTTCTTCGCCAGTAAAGGCGGCTCTAGTATCGAGATATCTTTCTTCAAATTGGACATTTGGAAAAGACGGTGGAGGATAATAATTCCCAGTGTATGGGTTTTCAAATCTTTTTGAAATAGGGTTTTTACTTTTAAAAGTAAGTTTATTAAGCTGCTCTGGAGGTGGATCAATATCCATCAGAGAAATTTGTTGCTTTAAATTTTGAAGATGTGATTTAGAACTAGATTCGGGGGTATCTTTTATTTTTAATTTATTTAACTTTTCATTTAATTCTTTAATAAAATCCAAATCATCTAGATTCATAGTTCCTTTGTCAAGTTTTATATTTTTTTTGTTCATACAAAATAGGTTTACATACGGGATTGGGATCTATTGATTGTTTTGGATTAAATTGTTTTAATTGTGAAATTTCTCGTACAGAAGATTTATTATCCAATTGTTCAACTTTACTAGACATAGTAATTAACATCTGATTTGTATAATTATTTTGTTGAATTACTTTATTTAAATCTTTATTTGTTACATCACCTTGTTTATCTAGATTTTCTAATTTAAAAGGAGATGCTGTTACTACCCGATTTTCTACTAGATTCTTTATTTCTTCGGCAAGAGGAAATACTGATTTTTTGACCTCATTTTTCATTGTATACCATTTTTTGGTAATAACATTTAATATGTCATGTTTTTTTATAAGTGATTAGTTCATACCAATTAAAGAAATCTAAATGTTGTTTCATTTTAATTTGATTGGAATAATAATTTTGTAAGAGTCTAACTCTTTCAGATTCAGAAACAGTAGCAAAATACCATTCACATTTAAGCTTATTGCAATATCTATTCCAAAGTTTTCTAAGATAATCTTTATTCAAGATAAAGTTATTGTCAGTGGTTAATACCATTAAAGAAGAAAGCATATTCATTTTTGATTGAGTAGGACTGCCTGATTTAATACTGACATTTTCTTCATAATTAACTTTAGGAATTTCAGCAGTAAAATCAACATTACTGAAGTGTCGACTACTCTGAGTTTTGGGTACTAGGAAAGAAGATGAAGAAGAAGCTGAAAAGGATTTTCGTCGAAATTCTAATTCAATATGACCTAAAGATGTTTCAAGGATTCTATCTATAGTTTTAGATTCATAATGTTTTTTTGGATTAATGATATTTTCAAAATTCCACATAGGATTCTGAAGAACATTATCCCATTTGATCATTCGTGGGACAAAGGTATTTATTCTGTCAAAATTGGTTTCAAGTAAACAGGTTTCTTTAGGATTACCAATATGCTGTTTAGCTTTAGGATTTATTGTGGTTTTCATTACTTTGTAGTAAACACGATAAATCAAGCCAAGAGATTTAGAACCTAATTAAAAATCTAAATTCTTTGTTTGAATGTTCCAGATTGTTAAAATAATCTGGACCATTAGCTGTGTTTGATTTAGGAACTGCTAACAAACTATTTTGAAAATCGAGATGCCTACTATCTCTAAGTAAGAGTCAAATCGGGGCATTAATACCTAAACGGTGTAAAGGTTTAATGGCTACCTGAACTAGTCCGATATAGAGATATCGATACTTGTTTTTGCGATGGTGTTCTAAGGTTGCAGGATTTAAAAGCTGAATTGTTCCATAGGGCTGATTTATTGAAACTGTTTTCTTAGTGGTTTTGATCGTATAGTTTTGAACTAAATCAAACATTCCTTTTTCATAAATTTTGTCAAAATTTTCTATTGGTAAATTCCAATTCATTAATCTGGATTCAACCTTATCTAGTTGAGTACTTATTTCTAAATCATTAACTGATTCAATATCGATATCTAAAAGATTAGAAGCCATAAGAAGTGTCAAAATAGGGAATGATACTTTCTTTCTCTAAAATCTTGTATGATGTAGTTAATCCGTTCTCCCTTGTTCTTAATTGGTATGCCTTTTCATATGTTTCTTCTAGTATTCTTTAGTTATGATAGTTGGTAGTCACCTGTGCGAGCAGTTAGTACGTTGGTCAACCTAGAATCGTTGGATTAGGCCGTTGGTAGCCAGATATGGTGTTATGTTGGCTTTGACCCGGGGGTGGTCCCATAGCTCTCAACCAAAAGCATAGTGTTTTTGGTGTGTCCGAAACTAGGTGTGTCCTAAGAATAAACAAAGTAACATAAGTTAAGGCTTAACTCTAAGGAACAATAGATTTTGTATTACTTACACATGTATAGAAGAAGAGAGAGAAAGTATCCTTCCCTATTTTGACACTTCTTATGGCCTCTAATCTTTTAGATATCGATATTGAATCAGTTAATGATTTAGAAATAAGTACTCAACTAGATAAGGTTGAATCCAGATTAATGAATTGGAATTTACCAATAGAAAATTTTGACAAAATTTATGAAAAAGGAATGTTTGATTTAGTTCAAAACTATGCGATCAAAACCACCGAGAAAACAGTTTTCATAAATCAGCCCTATTGTACAATTTAGCTTCTAAATCCTAATACCTTAGAATACCATCACAAAAACAAGTATCGATATCTCCATATCGGACTAGTTCAGGTAGCCATTAAACCCTTGTACTGTTTAGGTATTAATGCCCCGATTTGCCTCTTACTTAGAGATAGTAGGCATCTCGGTTTTTAAAATAATTTGTTAGCAGTTCTTGAATTAAACACAGCTAATGGTCCAGTTTATTTTAACCATTATTCTAATTTTATTGTGGATCTCACAGACCTACATATTCTCAAGACTTTAACTTTGAACATTTAGACAAAGAATTTAGATTTTGAATTAGATTCTAAATCTCTTGGTTTGATTTATCGTGTTTACTACAAAGTAATGAAAACCACAATAAATCCTAAACAGCATATTGGTAATCCTAAAGAAACTTGTTTACTTGAAACCAATTTTAACAGATCAAATACCTATGTCCCACGAATGATCAAATGGGATAACGTTCTTCAGAATCCTACGTGGAATTTTGAAAATATCATTAATCCACAAAAACATTATGAATCTAAAACTATAGATAGAATCCTCGAAACATCTTCGGGTCATATTGAATTAGAATTTCGACGAAAATCCTTTTCAGCTTCTTCTTCATCTTCTTTCCCAGTACCCAGAACTCAGAGCAGTCGACGCTTCAGTAATGTTGATTTTACTACTGAAATTCCTAAAGTTAATTGAAGAAAATGTCAATATTAAATCAGGCAGTCCTACTCAATCAAAAATGAATATGCTTTCTTCTTTAATGGTATTAACCACTGACAATAACTTTGTCTTGAAGAAAGATTATCTTAGAAAACTTTGGAATAGATCTTGCAATAAGCTTAAATGTGAATGGTATTTTGCTACTGTTTCTGATTCTGAAAGAGCTAAACTCTTACAAAATTATTATTCCGATCAAATTAAAATGAAACAACATTTAGATTTCTTTGATTGGTATGAACTAATCACTTATCAAAAATGTAATAAATTAAATGTTAATATCAAAAAATGGTATACAACGAAAAATGAGGTAAAAAAATCAATATTTCCTCCGGCCGAAGAATTTAATATTCCAGTAGAAAATCATGCTTCATCATACATCATCTATGATTTGCAAAATCATATCCAAGTAAGTTCCTGTACTTTCTTTCTCTAAAATCTTGCATGATGTAGTTAATCCGTTATCTCTTATTCTTAATTGGTATGCCTTTTCATTTGTTTCGTCTAGTATTCTTTAGCTATGATGGTTGGTAGTCACCTGTATGAGTAGCTAGTACGTTGGTCAGCCTCAAACAAAAAAAGGTTAATTCCTCATCAGAACAGTTAGTTCGATATCATTCAGGTATTTGGCTTTTTAGTCAAAAGAACTACAATACAATTAAAAAGGAAATCCTTTCAATAATTTTATGCATTTCCAAATTTCAAGATGATTTAATAAATCAGAAATTTTTACTTTGAATTGATTGTTGGTATAGCTGGAGTTGTCTTCTTTCTCTTTTCCACTTGGAGTGGAGCCTATTCATTACAGACTTTGATAGAGGTATACTTGGGCAATACCGGAAGGGTTTTCCATATCTCTATTATCAAAGATGTTGAAATCTGGTTGGGAGTATAAATACCTGTAACTAGCCAGGAGTTGAGATCAAGAATCTTAATGATTGTCGAAATTGATGCCTCTGAACTTGGTAATGGATGTATTCTCAAACAAAAAAAAAATGTTAATTCCTCATCAGAACAGTTAGTTCGATATCATTCAGGTATGAGTGAGATCTCTGAGATACATGAAATTATACCAAGCATCGATATAATCCATGAAATTGTAAGTGGGAGGTTTAAACGGGGTTTTAAAAAGTCAGCTAGAGAATTATCTTCTTCTTTGATGAATTCGATATCAAAATCAAAGCTGGATAAAAGGGCTTGCCATCTGGCAAAAATCTATTTTCCACAAGATTTTTAACATCCTTTTGTAAAACATCTTTGGCTGCTTTACAATCAATTCGAAGTAAAAATTTCTAATTTATCAAGTCATCTTGAAATTTGAAAATGTATAAAACTATTGAAAGGATTTTCTTTTTAATTGTACTGTAGTTCTTTTGACTGGAAAGCCAAATACCTGAATGATATCGAACTAACTGTTCTAATGAGGAATTAACCTTTTTTTTGTTTGAGAATACCTCCATAACCAAGTTCAGAGGCATCAGTTTCGACAATCATAAAAGCTGTTGGATCGGAATTCCTAAACATGGAAGATTTTTGACAATCTGCTTAATTTTTTTTTTTACTGTTTGGGTTTGTTCTAAAGCCCAAGGGATTGGATCTTTATGAAGACGTTTATATAACGGTTCACAGATCTATCTTAAGTTTGGAATAAAATCGGAGATGTAATTCAAACATCCTAAAAATCTTTGTAATTGAGTTTTATCCTTAATTTCATCTGGAAATCTATCTTCAAATTCTATTACTCTATAGATTAGTTTATACGTTCCCTGGGTTAAATCATGACCTAAAAACTTATGTTAATTACTATGGCTAGTAAAGTTAAACAATTGGATAATAAATCTTCTGTACGAGAAATCCCATAATTAAAACAGTTTAATCTAAAACAAGCAATAAATCCTAATCCTATATTTAAACCTATTTCGTATGAACCAAAAAATATAAAACTTGACAAAGGAACTATGAATCTAGATGATTTTTAAAAAATCTAAAGACAAGAAATGAACCAGAATCAAGTTCTAAAACACATCTCCAAACTATACATCAACCAGTTTCTCTAATAGACATTGATCCTTCTCCCGAACAACTTAATAAATTAGGAGGAAATAAAAGAATTTCAAAAACCATTTTTTTTTTTTGATAAAATTTCTTCAGTTGGAGGAAAGACTGACTCTTTAACTTCACTTTTTGATGTATACCATTTTTTGGTAATAACATTTAAAGTATTCTTTTCTTGATATTTAACTAATTCATACCAATCAAAAAAATCTAAATGCTGTTTCATTCTTATTTGATCTGAATAATACTTTTGTAAGAGTCTAGCTCGTTCAGATTCAAAAACTGTTGCAAAATACCATTTACGTTTCAGTTCATTACTTGGTCTTTTCCATAACTTACGAAGATAATCTTTGTTTAAAACAAAATCTGTTTCGGAAGTCAAAACCATTACAATAGAAGGCATATGCATTTCTGATTGAGTAGGGCTTCCTAATTTAACACTAATATTTTCTTCATAATCAGTTCATTACTTGGTCTTTTCCATAACTTACGAAGATAATCTTTGTTTGAAATAAAATCTGTTTCAGAAGTCAAAACCATTAGAGTAGAAGGCATATGCATTTCTGATTGAGTAGGGCTTCTTACTAATGGTTTTGGCTTCTGAAACAGATTTTATTTCAAACAAAGATTATCTTCGTAAGTTATGGAAAAGACTAAGTAATTAACTGAAACGTAAATGGTATTTTGCAATTGGTATCAAAGCCAAGTGCTCAAATTGCTTCATCATGAATACATCCATGATTAATCAAATCATGACCGAGTAAGTCTCTTTACTTTCTTTCTCTAAGTCTTGCATGATGTAGTTTAATCCTCTTTCTCTTGTTCTTAAGTATTATATCTTCCTGTATGTTTCTTTGAAAGTACCCTTTAACTATGATGGTTGGTTAGTCACCTGTGAGAGTAACTAGTACGTTGGTCAGCCCAGAACCGTTGGATTAGGCTAGAATGCGCAGGAGAGCGCGATATGCCCGGACCCGGGGGTGGTCCTGCAGCTTGCCAACCATAAGCATAGTAATGACTCGGGTTTGTCCAGAGTTTAGGTGTGTCCTAGGGAGAAATAAAGAAACATAGATCAAGATATAATTCTAAGGAACAATAGAATTCGTATTAACTACTAATGTATAGATCGAGAGAGAGAAAATAATCCCCTACTCATCCATGACATCCAATCTTTCAGATATCGACATAGAATCAGTTATTGATTTATAAATCAGCACTCAACTAGATAAAGTTGAATCTAGGTTAATGAACTGGAATTTACCAATAGAAAAAGTTGATAAGATTTATGAAAAAGGAATGTTTGATTTAGTTCAGAGCTATACAATCAAAACAACTGAAAAAACAGTTTCCATAAATCAGCCTTACGGTACCATCTAGCTTCTAAATCCAGTCACCTTAGAACAGCATAAAAAGAATAAATATCGATATCTTCATATTGGATTAGTTCAATTAGCTATTAAACCTCTCTATCGATTAGGAATCGATGCCCCAATCTGCCTTCTACTACGTGATAGTAGACATCTAGATTTTCTAAATAGTTTGCTAGCAGTCCTTGAATCTAACACAGCCAATGGTCTCGTTTACTTCAACCATTACCCAAATTTCACCGTAGATCTAACAGATCCACACATTCTCAAAACCCTAACCTTAAACATTCAGACAAAGAACCTAGAGTTCGAACTAGGATCAAAACCTCTTGGTTTAATATATCGTGTTTATTATAAAGTAATGAAACCCACGATTAATCCTAAAGCCAAACAGCATACTGGAAACCCTAAAGAAACTTGTTTATTAGAAACAAATTTTGAAAGATCTAATACATTTATCCCTCGAATGATTAAGTGGGATAATGTTCTACAAAACCCTATCTGAAATTTTGATCATATTATTAATCCTAAAAAACATTATGAATCTAAAACATTAGGAAAAATAACAGAAACCCCAACAGGTAATATAGAATTAGAATTCAGAAGAAAATCCTTTTCAGTTCCTTCTTCATCCTTCTCTTTACCCAATCACTTAGCAGTAGACGATTTGGTAATATAGAATTTTCTGGAGAAAATCCCAAAGTAAACAATGTTGACTTTAGTGGAGAAATCCCTAAAGTAAATTATGAAGAAAATATTAGTGTTAAATCAAGAAGCCCTACAATCAGAAATGCATATGCCTTCTACTCTAATGGTTTTGACTTCTGAAACATATTTTGTTTTAAACAAAGATTATCTTCGTAAGTTATAGAAAAGACCAAGTAATGAACTGAAACGTAAATGGTATTTTGCAACAGTTTCTGAATCTGAAAGAGCTAGACTCTTACAAAAGTATTATTCAGATCTAATAAGAATGAAACAGTATTTAGATCTTTTTGATTGGTATGAATTAGTTGAATATCATGAAAAGAATGCTTTAAATGTTATTACCAAAAAATGGTATACATAAAAAAATAAAGTTAAAGAGTCAGTCTTTCCTCCAGCTGAAGAAATCAAAATCCCAATAGAAAATCAAGTTATAACAGCTTCTCCATTCAAGTTAGAAAACTTAGATAAACATGGTGATGTAACTAATAAAGATTTAAATAAAGTAATTCAACAGAACAATTATACTAATCAAATGCTAGTTACCATGGCTAGTAAAGTAGAACAACTAGACAGTAAATTCTCTGTGTGAGAAACCCCATAGTTTAAACAGTTTAATCCAAAACAGCCTGTTGATCCTAACGCAGTGTTTAAACCTAAAAATATTAAGCTTAATAAAGGAACCATGAATATAGAAGAAGTAGATTTTATTAAAGAGATAAATGAAAAGTTAAAAAATCTAAAGACAAGAGATGAACCAGAATCAAGTTCTAAAACACATCTCCAAACTACACATCAACCAGTTTCTCTAATAGACATTGATCCTTCTCCCGAACAGCTTAATAAATTAGGAGGAAATAAAAGAATTTCAAAAACCAAATATCCTCGATTTTCCAATCCTTACACTAGGAATTATTATCATAGGCCATCCTTTCCAGATGTTCAGTTTGAAGAACGTCATTTAGATACTCGAGCAGCTTTTACTGGTGAAGACATTACTGAATGGAATATTGACGGAATGTCTGAACACAGTATTCTCAACGTTGTTCAAGAAATGTCCATGGCAATTACAGCCATACTGTTTATTACAGATGTGAGCATTGGACAATTTGTATCTAATTTTTAGCTATTCACCTGCTGCAGAATATAATTTAGAACCTGTTTTTTCCCTGGGTTAAATCATGACCTAAAAACTGATGTTAATTACTATGGCTAGTAAAGTTGAACAATTGGATAATAAATCTTCTGTACGAGAAATCCCATAATTAAAACAGTTTAATCTAAAACAAGCAAAAAATCCTAATCCTATATTTAAACCTATTTTGTATGAACCAAAAAATATAAAACTTGACAAAGGAACTATGAATCTAGATGATTTGGATTTTATTAAAGAAGTAAATGAAAATTTAAATAAATTAAAAACAAAAGATACCCCCGAATGTAGTTTTAAATCACATCTTCAAAATTTAAAGCAACAAATTTCTCTGATGGATATTGATCCACCTCCAGAGCAGCTTAATAAACTTACTTTTAAAAGTAAAAACCCTATTTCAAAAAGATTTGAAAACCCATACATTAGGAATTATTACCTTCGACCATCTTTTCTCGATGTCCAATTTGAAGAAAGACATATCGATACTAGAGCCGCCTTTATTAGCGAAGAAATCAGTGAATGGAATATAGATGGTATGTCCGAACATGGCATTTTAAATGTCATAAAAGAAATGTCTATGGCTATTACAACCATTAAATGTAAAAATCCATCCAATTCAGACCAGTCTATTCTTCATATCTTAACTATTGGTTTCACTGGTGTCCTTCAGGGGTGGTGGAATAACTACCTCACTAATCAACAGCGTCATGAAATTTTGAATGCTACCAAAGTACTAACCAAAATCATTCCCAATGTCAATGGTCAACCCAATCAAAAAACAAAAACAATTTCTGATTGTTTAAATACGTTTATGTTTACTTTAACTCAGCACTTTGTAGGAAATCCCTAACAATTAGCTGATAGAAGTTCTGAAATCCTTACTAATTTAACTTGCCCAAAATTATATGATTTTAGATGGTATAAAGACATGTTCCTACAAAAGGTAATGTTAAGATTAGATTGTCATGATGCGTTCTGGAAAGAACGATTTATTGTAGGATTACCACCCTTATTTGCAAAAAAGGTTAGGCAAAAGCTTAAATTAGATTTTGGAAATACAATCCCTTATGATCATCTAGCATATGGTCAATTAATTAGCTATGTCAATCAAGTTGGTGCAGACCTTTGCACAGATCTCAAACTTAAATCACAAATAGAATCATACCATAAAAAATCCAAAAAGGAATTAGGAAATTTCTGTGAAATTTTTGGATATGCCCCAGTAACACCTCCATCCAAAAAGCTTAAGTTGAAATCTAAAAAGAAAGCCTTTAAAAAAGATAAAAAAAGAAAAAAATTTAAAAACTTTTAAAAAGAAAACAAAAGCTAAGTCATCAAAAGATCACATCAAGTGTTACTTTTGCGGAAAACATGGACATAAAGCAGATGAGTGTAAACTTAAAGCAAAAAAGAAGAAAAAATTAAATCAACTATTCTTACCCAAAGATACCTTAGAACAAATCAATCAAATCTTTGATCAGTATGAATCATCCCATTCATCCAACACTAGTGATAGTGAAATCGAAGAAGCATTTGAAATATAGGAAAATTCCTCTGAATCCAAATCAAGTGAAAAATCCTCTTGTGATTATATAGGCTTATGTACCTGTGCATTAGGAGAACTTTGCATGCTTAGTACCAAACTAAGCAATCAAGTTAATGTAATCACTCGAGCAAATAAAAAACTTTTCTTTGAACTCTTAGATCATATTCAAGATGAAACAGTTAAATGAAAATATTTATTAAAGGTTAAAGACTTAGTTCTTCATCCCAAAGTTGAAGTTGACCATTGACATTGGGAATGATTTTTGTTAGTACCTTTGTGGCATTCAAAATTTCATGACGCTGTTGATCAATGAAGTAGGTATTCCACCACCCCTGAAAGACACCAGTGAAACTAGTGGTTAAGATATGAAGAATAGACTGGTCTGAATTAAATATATATATATATATATATATATATATATATATATAAGAATTGTAGATTCTAAAATTGAATTTAGTAATATTGAATTTTCTGGAGAAATTCCTAAAGTAAATAATGTTGATTTTACTGGAGAAATTCCAAAAGTAAATTACGAAGAAAATGTAAGTATTAAATCAGGAAGTCCTACTCAATCAGAAATGAATATGCCTTCTATGCCTTTTTCTTTAATGGTTTTAACTTCTGAAAATGATTTTATGTTAAATAAAGATTATCTTCGTCAATTGTGGAATAGACCTTGTAATAAGCTGAAATGCAAATGGTATTTTGCTACTGTTTGTGAATCTGAAAGAGCTAGACTCTTACAACAATACAATTCTGATCAAATCAAAATGAAACAGCATTTAGATTTCTTTGATTGGTATGAATTAATTAGATATCAAAAAAGAGATATATTAAATGTCATTACAAAAAAATGGTATACTTCCAGAAATGAAGTTAAAGAATCAGTATTTCCTCCTGCAGAAGAAATTAAAATTCCAGTAGAAAATCAAGTAGTTACAGCCTCTCCCTTTAAATTAGAAAATCTAGATAAACAAGGAGATGTAACCAATAAAGATTTAAATAAAGTTATTCAACAAAATAACTATACAAATCAGATGTTAATTACTATGGCTAGAAAAATAGAGCAATTAGATAGTAAATCCTCTATTAGAGAAATCCCACAATTAAAACAAATCTTCTAAAAAAGAAGATTCTTTGTCGTGAAAAGCAAATAGCTTTCTTAAAGGAAGATGTAAAGTATACAAGAATCCAAGAACAACTGCAGCTAAAAGACATTTAGGATAAGATAGAATCTATCCGAAAAGATTTCAAGCATCAAATTTGCTCAGATGTCTTCACTGCTTTTTGGGAAAGAAAAAAGCATATCATCAGCCTTCCTTACATTGATAATTTTGACGAATCAATGATACCCACAAAAGCTAGACCAATACAGATGAATCAAGAATTAGTTGAATATTGTAAATAAGAAATTCAAAGCTTACTACAAAAAGCTTTAATCAGAGAATCTAGATCACTTTGGTCGTGTGCTGCTTTTTATGTTAATAATAATGCAAAAAAGGAACGTGGTGTTCCCCGATTAGTTATTAATTATAAGCCATTAAATAAAGCTTTAAAGTGGATAAGATATCCAATTCCAAATAAACGAGATTTGTTGAAAAGAACATATAACGCAGTTCTTTATAGTAAATTTGATATGAAATCAGGATTTTGGAAAATTCAGATTAAAGAAGAAGATAGATATAAAACAGCCTTTAATGTTCCCTTTGGTCAATATGAATGGAACGTCATGCATTTTGGTTTAAAAAATGCCCCTAGTGAATTCCAGAAAGTTATGAACAATATCTTTAATCCTTATACATCATTCAACATTGTTTATATTGATGATGTCTTAATCTTTAGTGAATCCTTTGAACAACATTGAAAACATTTACGTCTTTTTCGTGAAATTATCACGAAAAATGGGCTGGTAGTGAGTGCATCCAAACTAAAACTTCGCCAAACCCAAATCAGTTTCCTAGGTCATGATTTAACCCAAGGAACCTATAAACCAATTTGTAGAGCAATAGAATTTGCAGATAGATTTCCTGATGAAATAAAGGACAAAACCCAACTTCAAAGATTTTTAGGATGTTTAAACTATATCTCAGATTTCATTCCGAACCTCAGACAAATCTGTGAACCGTTGTATAAACGACTTCGCAAAGATCCAATCCCTTAGGGTATAGAACAAACCCAAACAGTCAAAAAGATAAAACAGATTGTTAAAAAACTCTATTGTTTAGGAATCCCAGATCCAACCGCTTTTATGATTGTAGAAACAGATGCCTTAGAACTGGGTTATGGAGGTATTCTCAAACAAAGAAAACCCAATTCTAATTACTAATTTAACCTGTCCTAAATTACATGATTTTAGATGGTACAAAGATATGTTTTTACAAAAGGTTATGTTAAGAAGAGATTGCCATCATGCGTTATGGAAAGAACGATTTATTTCAAGATTACCTCCCTTATTTGTAGAAAAGTTTAGGCAAAAACTAAAATTAGATTTTGGAAACGCAATTCCTTATGACTATCTAGCATATGGTCAAATAATTAGTTATGTAAACCAAGCAGGTGCAAATCATTGCACAGATCTAAAACTTAAAAATCAGATGGAATCTTATCATAAGAAATCTAAAAAGGAATTAGGAAATTTCTGTGAAATTTTTTATTTTTCCCCAATAACTCCACCATCTAAAAAGATAAAACAAGCTAAGAAAAGAAGCTCTAAAAAAGAAAGAAAAGAAAGAAATTATAAACCTTCATTTTTGGAAGTATACCATTTTTTTGTAATGACATTTAATATATCTCTTTTTTGATACCTAATTAGTTCATACCAATCAAAGAAATCTAAATGATGTTTAATTTTAATTTGGTCAGAATAATACTGTTGTAAGAGTCTAGCTCTTTCAGATTCAGATACAGTAGCAAAATACCATTCACATTTAAGCTTATTACAAGGTCTATTCCACAATTGACGAAGATAATCTTTATTTAACACAAAATGCAGGATATAAGCTGCTTGAATTCTTTGATTTTCAACTAATATTTGAAAGGATTACAAAGTATCTCGTTCTATTACAAGAGTACGAAAACGGTGACAAGTATCACAAATATCAAGGTAGAGAGAAGTTTCACTATCTTATTTCTCTAATGGCAAGTGAGTCTGCATTTCTTTAATAAGTTGTTGCCTTATATAGGCAGCGAGGGCATAGTTTTCTCTGATTGAGTTCTGAATTATTGTTGTGAGGTCCACTTGGGTGGATGATGGAATCAGATTATCGGCCATAATGAAAAATGGTTCCAGAAGCTTTTTTGTGTGGAGGGGTCCACCATGTTCTGTTGTCAGCTGAATTATTTTGCAGTAGATCTGAGTAATATCGTGAAGTCGCTTTGATTGCTGGTAAAGCTGGTGAGTACGTTTTTCTCTTTTTCTTTTTGAGTGAAGTCTTGTCATCTATAGACTTTGGCAGAGTTATGCTTGAGCAATACCGGATGGATTGTCCATATCTCTATTATCATACTAGTTGCATTCAGGTTGTGACTCAGATTCACTTTCATCATCATCTCCTTGCTGAAGTTGTTGCTGTAATAGCTGCAACTGAAGTTGCAATTCTGATTTACTAATCTTCTTGCCTTTACTGGAGAAGGATTGCACGTCCAAATCTTTCTGTTCTGTCTTTGGGACTGGGGTCCAACCTTTGACTCGTATCTCTTTGCAGAGATATTTTATATTATCAACTGTATCAAGTTTATAACCCCATCCTAATACAAAACATATCTTCTTTTCAACATAATATTTACAAAGTTGATTGTTTAAAGTTAATCCCTAAATTTGACTCTCTATTACAAACTAGTTGAACTTTTGTAAGTTCTGGCTGGATAAAGTGGATTTACTTCCACCAAGCATAAAACCACCTTGGTATAGGATTGATTGGATCTTTGCCATACTTGACGAACCATGTATGTATGAGGTCTCTGAGGTACATGAAGTTGTACCATGCATCAATATAGTCCATAAAGTTGTAAGTAAGAGGCTTCAAAGGTGTTTTAAACTGGATAGGGGTGTAAATGCCAGTGTCTGGCCAAGTATTCAGATCTAGGATTTTCATAATCCTACAATTTGAATAAGCTATGCCTTTGTCGGCTTTGTTGAGGTTTCTTTCATGTTCAAATTCTATTGATCCGGTAGCAAAAAAAATGTGCTCATAGTAGAGACGGGTTTTTTGAAGTTCTGATTTAAATATGTGACTGGATTGACGATAAGCTTCGGGGTGAAGCTTGTTAACTAAATCTCTTTCTGGAAGAGCGGTCAATTCTCTAGGAAGAGCTAATACTGGGATAACTGTTTTAGGAAGGAATTCAAATTTCTCTTTGGTTAAAGAAATAGTTGATTTTTTAGGCTTATTTGGTGTTTTTGGGACAACTGCTTCTTTGAAAGAAGTCGGAGAAGGGATTGTGTAAAATGATAAGTCTGTTTTCTGGGTCTCAGTGTTCTTTGAAGAGGCTAGGTTGAAGAGATTCATTGTGAGCGGTGGTTTGCTCACGGAACTGGATGGAAGAGAAGGGAAAGAGTTTAGAACTGTAAAACGATTACCTTGAGGCGGGCAAAATCTTGGTTGTTGATCCATGCTTGATTGTGCTGATTGAGATTGCTATTTATAGGCAAATGAATGAGCTTCAGAAATGAATCGGTACTCATCACAGTGTTGAATACTGTGTTAAAAGTTAGGTTCGTCCTTGTAAAAACTCTCGGGTTAAGAAATCGGGTAAAGAATTGTTTTCTCCTTTGATAAATTCAATGTCGAAATCAAAACTGGATAAAAGTGCTTGCCATCTAGCAAAAATCTGTTTGGCTACTAAATTTTTAATGTCTTTTTGTAAAACGTCTTTAGCTGTTTTACAATCAATTCGGAGTAAAAACTTTTGATTTATCAAATCTCTTTTTTAATAGTGCTGTAATTCTTTTAACTTAAAAGCCAAATACCGGAATGGTATCTAACTAATTGTTCAGATGAAGAATTGAATTTTCTTTGTTTTAATATTCCTCCATAACCTAAGTCTGAAGCATCTGTTTCGACTATCATAAATGCTGTTGGATCTGGAATTCCTAAACAGGGGAGTTTTTTGACAATCTGTTTTATTTTCTTAACTGTTTGGGTTAGCTCTTCACTCCAAGGGATCGGATCTTTTCGAAGACGTTTGTATTGTTGGATTGTATGCCCTCTTAGACTAGGTTTCTGATGTAAAATCGAATTATTTAATAAAAGAATTTATTTTCAGAAATTGTTTGTGAATTTACTTTTTGTTTGTGCACGATTTTCGTTTGGAACAGACCCATTGTGTCTAAATAAGTGATCCATGTGAATGGTGGTCTTTCACAGTAAGGTATGGATCACGGGTTATTTAACACATAAACATTTGTTCTTAACCTATTGATGAGACTGGGAACCTTATCATGTTTAGGTTATTATGTTATGAATTCCAAATGGGGAATGACTTACCTTTAGCCGATGGGTAGTCCACTCACTTCATGACATAAGCGTATTTCGAATACGTAGAACAGGACCTGTAGTAGTGGTTTCTCAAAGTACTATATGGTAGAAACCTAGACTACTACCGCTACAGTGTGGACTAGTACTCTACGACTTGAGTATGAGTTGGTGGTCTAGCGAAGGCTGGAAGCATATACTTTGATTTGTTGTAGTTGAGGTTCTATCATAGGGCCAATATACTTGCATGTTGGGTATGTGTGACTAGTTAGTTAAGACAGGACTTATACAAGATAGTTTCTGCACTATATCGCCCCTTGTGGTTGTTCAAATGGTCTAAATTATCCAGGGCCCTGGGAAACAAGACTTGGATGTTTGCTTTAGGGTAGCTCCCTTGGAAAGCGGAAACACTCCAGAAAGTCGTGGATCATTGGACTAGAAGCCTAAGGATGGTAGATGTCATTTAGAGGGGTGTTAGTACACTTCTTCCTCTCTAAATGTACGGCGATGTGTAGAGGGGTATTTTAGTCATTTCACCTGTAGGTCGGAGACTTTGCTAACGCAGCATTGTCCTTGGGGTCAATATTTCCTTATGGTGATATTAGGAAATATTTAAAATGCAAAATACAGCTATTTATATAGTAGGGGTATTTTGGTCATTTTAGCAGCCAAAGGCGATGTGTCTTTTTGGTCCTCGGGATAGCCCATAAGTCCTAACTATTTTTAGGTTGAGGAATTGGTCTCAGTTGAAGAGGATTTTATTTTATTTTGTTTTATTTTATTTTATTCAGGAAGTCTAATTTATTATTGGACTGGAATAAAATAAATAAATAAATAAAATAGGAGTTGAGAGAAATTAATTATCTAGTTTATTTGGTTAATTAATTATTCAGGGCCTAGGTCCAGTATGAATAATTAAGAAATTAACCTGGGCTTAAACTAGGGAAAATAATTAATGTTTAATTATTTATTAGGTTATTCATGTAGGCCCAAGAAATAAATAATTAAAGATTAATTATTAAGGTTCATTTGGGCTCATTATTTATTGGGTTACTTATGTAAGCCCAGAAAATAAATAATTAATATTTATTATTTTGGGCTTTTTGGGTCCAAGAAAAATAATAAATATTTATCTGGCCCAATAGCTTGGACCTTAGGGTTTTTTCCAGATACGGTTAAGAGGAGTTTAAGGTTAGGCCAAACTGTTTCTCAGGATAACATCCGGGTATTTTGAAATCCCGGTGAGATGTTTATCAGAGATTGAGAGACCTAGTTTAGGCTAAATATAAACAACTCTTTGAAAAGAAAAAAACCCTAATTTTTCCTTTCCCAAGCCACACATTCACGTGACTCTCTCTCTCTGGGAACTCTCGGTTCTTCCCTTCTCCCTTCCTCTGTGGTTTCTTCTTGTTCTTTGCTAATCAATAGCGAAAGAATTAAGGAGTTTTGAGATCGTTCCTCTTCACCATAGTGTTCACCAACTAGAGGTTAGGCTGAGGAATATCCCGAGAGTTGGAGAGCTAAGCGTTAATGCAAACAAGGCGAAGTCGAAGGCTAGCGGGTGTTCAACCGGAAGCTCCTTTAAGTATGCAAAGCGAGGCGATTCCAGTCGTTCAATCCGCTCTTACTCAACCTAGAAGGGTTAAGGAGCGCAAATGTATGATCTTCACGCTTCCGCATGGCCTTTATGGCTCGCGGTTTAATTTTTCTCTCTGTTTTTTTTTCTCGTCCATGGCTCCCTATTTGTGCATTTTCCGTCAAAGTGGTATCAGAGCCACTGGTTTTGATCAATATAGGGAGCATGGTAGTTAATAAAATGGAGAAGATGATTATACCTGTGATCTTTCGCTGTTTTGGTATGGGATAGGTGGATTTGTAAGCTTCACAGTGGAAGCATAGGATCTGTGTAAATTTTTTGGCTTTGGTGTTTTAATCGTGTAAACCCAATTTTAATGGGTATAGGCGGTTGTGTTTATGTTGTGGATGAGTTTTTATGAGTAAAAATGTCCAAAGAAGCCAAAGAAGACAGAGAAAAATAGAAGGAAAAATCTTCTGTGAAAAAAATTCGCGCGGATGAAAAACGAAGAAGAAGAAAACTGTTCATAAGCCGCCGCGTCCAAGCCGAGCCGCCGAGTCGAGCCGCTGCTGTTGGTGAGAGAAGCCGGTGCCAATTCCTTTGATTTGAACCGATGAAATTGCAGAATTGAAATGCAATTTGCGCGGGTTGAATTCGGGCTGAAGCGCGGGTCGGCAGCAGAGGAGAACCGGGCGCGGGCGAAGTCCACGGGTCGTGGCTGGTGTGCGATCTGGTGCGGCGCGGTGCATTGCGGCTGTGGTGGACCGCAGGCCATTCTGGGGCAGATCCTGTGTGGCCGGTGCAGTGGACCGCCAGCTATTTTTTGGCAATTTTTTTTAATTTTTTTTTCCTTTTTCGTTTTGGGTCCCATACCAGGCGAAGTTAATATTTTTTCAATATTTATATTCTTGGAATATATTTGCATGAAAAATATTAGTAAGGGATTTTAGGATTAAACAAGATAATTAATTAATTAATTAATGTGTTTAATTCTATTATTTGGGCACTTAGGTTTAAAAAATAGAAAAGCATGAAAACGTTTATTATTTTCTAGCATGCTATTTTTTTATGTACCTATGTGTGCTTTTTCTCAAAGACCAAAGTCTTTGGGAACCTTTTGTTTTGGCAAGGAAAAATATTTTTCTTTAAAAACTAAATGGTTATTTTAATTGGTACAAAAATTAATCCTTAAATATTTTCTCAAAGGATTTAATCCTTGACATAGAAAATATATTGGATTTAGATATTTTTGTAAATTAAAATGGAGAGCCATTTTGTTTTGTTTTGGACTAGAAAAATGATTTTGTCAAATAAACTTGAGACCAAAGTCTCTAGAAAGTTTTAATTGGAAAATTTTTGAAATCATTAAGTTTTAACTTATATAAAATTAGTCCATGGAGGAAATCTCTCAAAGGATATAAGCCTTGACATAGAGATTTTATTGGACTTAGATATTTTATTTTTGAGTTAAGAAAAACTTAATGGAAATTTCAAAAGGATATTTTCCAGAAAACCTTTATTTTAAAAGACTAAGTGGGAGAGGGGTTCCAACGGCCCCACGACTTCCATCACGGTCCTCATTAGAGATCGTGGATCCCCTCGCGTCACCCTGGGAGTGAACCCGTATAGGATGGGGATACCACAAGGATCTAGATCTAATGGAAGGATGTAATTAATAACCTGGGGCACGTACTATGATCGGCCGGCCCACGTTGGAGGTTATAGTGCGAGGTATGTCCATAGGAAATGAGAGGAAACGGCCATCCCACGATGGAGTTATTCTCTAGACCATTACCTAGAAGGAAATTAATTTGTGGTGGTTAATACACTTAGCTTAGGAAGCTGTTAATCTTCCCAAGAAGCTATGTCGGTTTTCCTAAGAGCCAAATTATTTTCATTGCACAAATTTCATTTTGTTTTCACAAACTAATTTCTTTCTTTTATTTTCGATTTTCGAAATGGTGGGAGGTTCTTTTAGTCCATTGGCCGTTATTCTCGGGAAGAATAAGTTAACGGGTCCAAACTATGTGGATTGGAAAAGGAACCTGGACATAATACTCACGAGTGAGGAGTATAAGTATGTCCTTTACGAAACACCTTCCTGTTATCGGGGAAGGTTCCACCGCTGAAGAGCGAGAGGCTGAAAAGGCATGGAAGAAAGGCGACGAAATGGCACGTTGCTATATGTTAGCTTCCATGTCTAATGTGCTCCGGTCAAAACACGAGCACATGGCTTACGCATATGACATAAGTCAATCGTTGGCAACTATGTTCGCGGACAAGAGCCGGCCCGCAAGGCGGAGGCTCTTCGAACAATTGTAAACACTAAGATGGGCTGATGGAGCATCGGTCAGAGAGCATATGCTCAAGATGATTGCTACTTTCGAGGAGGCGAGAAATCTTAGGGGCTGTCATTGACCCCGAGAGCCAAGTGGACATGGTTCTCGAATCTCTACAGGACTCTTTCACTCGGTTCAAGTTAAACTATAACATGAACAAGTTGAACATGAGTTTGGCTGAGCTGATGAAGGAGCTCCGGATGGCGGAGAAGGTCATGAAGCCGCGGTCTAAGGCCATGATTGCTAAGGCCTCTTCTTCAAGAAGCTGGGCCTAAGCCCGGAAAGTTCAAGAGGAAGAAGGGGAATGCGACGGCCCGACCAAGAACCAGCCCGAGGACAAACCAAAGGGCAAGTGCTTCAAGTGTGGAAAGAAGGGACAACTGGAAAAAGAGTGTCCGGATCTTCGAGGCCAAGAAAAACCCCACGAGGTAATGTTTACTATCTAGAGTCCATATCAATGGTAGGATCAACTTCCACTTGGATTGTTGATTCGGGAGCCATCGATCATATACGTAACTCCTTGCGGGGGTTTAGGAAGATAAGAAGACTCAAGAAGGGCGAACATGGGCTTCGAGTGGGTAATGGAGCACAAGTACGGGCCCTTGCGGTGGGAAAGCTGGATCTTATTTTTTATTGTAATAAGATAGTGGTTTTAAAAGACATTTTATATGTACCTGGTTTTCGTCGAGAATTTGATTTCGGTTGCAAAACTTATTAATCAAGGATATTACGTATCTTTCCATTACGGTATTTCTATCGGTAGAGATGGAGAAATTTTATGTCTTGGGCACATGTATGGAAATTTGTTCTTTTTAAACCCTATTAACAACCAATCAAATAACGCTCGATCCGAACCTTTAACTAAGAAGAGAAAGACCGATATCAATGATTCATACCTTTGGCACTTGAGGTTGGGTCATATTAACTCAACCGGGATTCGAGAGGCTAATCCATGATGGGCCTTTGGGCTCATTGAGATTGGAAAGTTGGCCTCGGTGTGAATCTGCTGATGGGAAAAATGACCAAAAGGTCTTTTACACCAAAGGCGGATAGAGCGAGGAGGTGTTGAGTCTTGTTCACAGCGATGTGTGCGGTCCATTGTCTACACCGGCTAGGGGAGGTTTTGAGTACTTCATCACGTTCACGGATGATTGTACGAGGTATGGTTACATTTACGATGAGACGCAAGTCGACTCTTTTGACAAGTTCAAAGAGTTTAAGGCTGAAGTGGAGCGTCGGACAGGTAAATTAATCAAAACCTTACGATCGGATCGTGGTGGAGAGTACCTCCTAGGTGAATTCAAGGACTACATGGTACATCATGGGATAGTATCCCGGCTCTGCTGCCAGGGAACCCCCGGCGAACGGAGTAGGCGAGAGAAGGAACGGGACGTTGATGGAAATGGTCCGAAGCATGATGTCTCATGCTACTCTTCCGGTGTCATTTTGGGGATATGCCACTGGAAACGGCGGCATATATTACGAACTTGGTGCCTTCCAAGTCGGTACCTAGGACTCCCTATGAGATGTGGGTGGGCGTAAGCCAAGTCTGAATCATCTCGGGATTTGGGGGTGTCCGACTTATGTCTTGATCAAGGGAGACAAGTTGGAACCAAGATCGAAATTATGCTATTTTGTTGGGTATCCAAAAGGGACAAAAGGAGGCTACTTTTATCATCCTAAGGAGCGAGAAGGTACTAGTCGGTACCAATGCTAGATACTTGGAAGATGATCAAAGTACTTCCACTAAAGGTTCAACGAGGTTGGAGCTGCGGGAGAAGTTATCTATGGAATCAACTTCTGCGACCCGATTTTGGAACAAGAAGAGGCACGGCCTCAAGAGCACTGTACAAATGGAGCCTCGTCGTAGTGGGAGAGTGTCTAGGGTTCGGATAGATGGATTGGAGAAGCCTTTGAGCTGGTTTCCGACCATCGGGAACAAGACCCCGCTAGATACGAGGAGGCTATTGCGATGCCGATGCAAATACGTGGCATGAAGCAATGAAAGCCGAGATTGAGTCTATGTACCTCAATCGGGTTTGGGATCTTGTAGCTTCACTGAAGGGATAAAACCCATTGGGTGCAAGTGGGTATACAAGAGGAAGAGAGGAGCGGATGGGAAGGTGGAAACCTTCAAAGCTAGGCTTGTGGCGAAAGGGTATACTCAGAAAGAGGGTATCGACTATGAGGAAACCTTTTCCCCGGTAGCCATGCTTAAATCCATTCGCATCCTCCTTGCCATCGCCTGTCACTATGACTACGAGATATGGCAAATGGATGTCAAGACGGCATTCTTGAATGGCCATCTTAGCGAAGACATCTATATGTCCCAACAGGAAGGCTTCATTCTTGAAGGCCGGGGAACACATGGTTTGCAAGCTTAAGAAGTCCATTTATGGACTTAAGCGAGGCATCAAGAGCATGGAACATTCGTTTTGATGAGGCTGTAAAGTCTTATGGTTTTATTCAAAACGAAGATGAAGCATGCGTGTACAGGAAACTTGAAGGCATCAATGTTGTTTTTCTTGTCATGTATGTGGATGACATTCTACTCATTGGAAATGATGTAGGGACATTGTCATCTACAAAGGTTTGGTTGTCTAGTCAATTCAGTATGAAGGACTTGGGAGAAGCCAGCTACATTCTCGGGATTAGGCTTCTTAGAAATAGGAAGCAGAGAATGTTAGGATTATCCCAAGCGACATACATTGACAAGATGCTGGCCAAGTACAGCATGGACTCATGCAAGGGAGCTCTAATCCCTTGCAGACATGGGTTGTCATTTTCTTCGAAGGATTTGTCCTAAGTCTCAAGAAGAAAAGGACGAGAATGAGTAGGATTCCTACGCTTCGGCTGTGGGAAGTCTCATGTACGCCATCTTGTGTACTAGGCCGGATATACGCTTTGCCGTGGGCTTAGTTAGCGGATATCGGTCAAACCCGAGGGGAGGTTCATTGGCAAGGCTGTAAAGCATATTCTCAAGTACCTCAAGGGAACGAGAGATTATATCTTTGGTTTACGGGGTGATGATTTGGTTCCTACGGGATACACGGACTCGGACTTCCGGGCGGATAAGGATGAGAGAAAATCCACTAGTGGATATGTCTTCACCTTGTACGGAGGAGCAATTTCATGGAGGAGTATCAAGCAATCTTGTATTGCGACTCAACCATGGAAGGCGAGTATGTGGCGGCTTCGGAGGCGTCCAAGGAAGCGATGCGGCTCCGGAAGTTTCTTTCGAGAACTTGGAGTCGTACCACATATGGATAGGCCGGTTGTGATGTATTGCGACAACAACTGGAGCGGTGTCGCAATCTAAGGAGCCTCGGAACCACAAGAAGGGAAACACATCGAGAGGAAGTACCACCGATCCGGGATTTCATCCGAGAGACGGGAAGTCGTGGTGGAGCATATTACCTCGAGAAAACAATCTAGCGAGACCCATTCACCAAGCCTTTGGGTGAGAGAGTCTTCAAGAGACACTTAGACGCCATAGGGGTGGGCACCTATGGACTTACCTAGTCTTAGAGTGCAAGTGGGAGATTGTTGGATTGTATGCCCTCTTAGACTAGGTTTACGATGTAAAATCGAATTATTTAATAAAAGAATTTATTTTCGAGAAATTGTTTGTGAATTTACTTTTTGTTTGTGCACGATTTTCGTTTGGAACAGGACCCATTGTGTTTAAATAAGTGATCCATGTGAATGGTGGTCTTTCACGAGTAAGGTATGGATCACGGGTTATTTAACACATAAACATTTGTTCTTAACCTATTGATGAGGCTGGGAACCTCATCATGTTTAGGTTATTATGTTATGAATTCCAAATGGGGAATGGCTTACCTTTAGCCGAGTGGGTAGTCCACTCACTTCATGACATAAGCGTATTTCGAATACGTAGAACAGGACCTGTAGTAGTGGTTTCTCAAAGTACTATATGGTAGAAACCTAGACTACTACCGCTACGAGCGTGGACTAGTACTCTACGACTTGAGTATGAGTTGGTGGTCTAGCGAAGGCTGGAAGCATATACTTTGATTTCTTGTAGTTGAGGTTCTATCATAGGGCCAATATACTTGCATGTTGGGTATGTGTGACTAGTTAGTTAAGACAGGACTTATACAAGATAGTTTACGCACTATATCGCCCCTTGTGGTTGTCAGAATGGTCTAAATTATCCAGGGCCCTGGGAAACATGACTTGGATGTTTGCTTTAGGGTAGCTCCCTTGGAAAGCGGAAACACTCCGGAAGTCGTGGATCATTGGACTAGAAGCCTAAGGATGGTAGATGTCATTTAGAGGGTGTTAGTACACTTCTTCCTCTCTAAATGTACGGCGATGTGTAGAGAGGTATTTTAGTCATTTTACCTGTAGGTCGGAGACTTTGTTAACGCAGCATTGTCCTTGGGGTCAATATTTCCTTATGGTGATATTAGGAAATATTTAAAATGCAAAATACAGCTATTTATATAGCAGGGGTATTTTGGTCATTTTAGCGACCAAGGCGATGTGTCTTTTTGGTCCTCGGGATAGCCCGTAAGTCCTAACTATTTTTGGGTTGAGGAATTGGTCTCGGTTGAAGAGGATTTTATTTTATTTTGTTTTATTTTATTTTATTCGGGAAGTCTAATTTATTATTGGATTTGGAATAAAATAAATAAATAAATAAAATAGGAGTTGAGAGAAATTAATTATCTAGTTTATTTGGTTAATTAATTATTCAGGGCCTAGGTCCAGTATGAATAATTAAGAAATTAACCTGGGCTTAAACTAGGGGAAATAATTAATGTTTAATTATTTATTGGGTTATTCATGTAGGCCCAAGAAATAAATAATTAAAGATTAATTATTAAGGTTCATTTGGGCTCATTAGTTATTTATTGGGTTACTTATGTAAGCTCAGAAAATAAATAATTAATATTTATTATTTTGGGCTTTTTGGGTCCAAGAAAAATAATAAATATTTATCTGGCCCAATAGCTTGGACCTTAGGGTTTTTTCCAGATACGGTTAAGAGGAGTTTAAGGCTAGGCCAAACTGTTTCTCAGGATAACATCCGGGTATTTTGAAATCCCGGGGAGATGTTTATCAGAGATTGAGAGACCTAGTTTAGGCTAAATATAAACAACTCTTTGAAAAGAAAAAAACCCTAATTTTTCCTTTCCTAAGCCACACATTCACGTGACTCTCTCTCTCTGGGAACTCTCGGTTCTTCCCTTCTCCCTTCCTCTGTGGTTTCTTCTTGTTCTTTGCTAATCAATAGCGAAAGAATTAAGGAGTTTTGAGATCGTTCCTCTTCACCATAGTGTTCACCAACTAGAGGTTAGGCTGAGGAATATCCCAAGAGCTGGAGAGCTAAGCGTTAATGCAAACAAGGCGAAGTCGAAGGCTAGCGGGTGTTCAACCGAAAGCTCCTTCAAGTGTGCAAAGCGAGGCGATTCCAGTCGTTCAATCCGCTTTTACTCAACCTAGAAGGGTTAAGGAGCGCAAATGTATGATCTTCACGCTTCCGCATGGCCTTTATGGCTCGCGGTTTAATTTTTCTCTCTGTTTTTTTTTCTCGTCCATGGCTCCCTGTTTCTGCATTTTCCATCATGTATAAGGGTTCACAAATGATTCTAAGGTTAGGAATAAAGCATGAAATGTAATTTAAACATCCTAAGAATCTTTGAAGCTGAGTTTTTTCTTTAATTTCATCGGGAAATTTATCTGCAAATTCTATTGCACTGCAAATGGGTTTATAAGTTCCTTGGGTTAATTCACGACCTAGGAATCTAATTTGGGTTTGGCAAAGTTTAAGTTTTGATGCACTCACTACCAGCCCATTTTTCGTGATAATTTCACGAAAAAGACGTAAATGTTTAAGATGTTGTTCAAAGGATTCACTGAAGATTAAAACATCATCGATATAGACAATGGTAAAGGCTGTATAAGGATTAAAAATGTCATTCATGACTTTTTGGAATTCACTAGGTGCATTCTTTAAGCCAAAAGGCATTACACTCCATTCATATTGACCAAATGGGACATTAAATGCTGTTTTATATTGATCTTCTTCTTTAATCTGAATTTGCCAGAATCCTGATTTCATATCAAATTTACTATAAAGGACTGCTTTAAAGGTTCGTTTCAACAAATCACGTTTTTTGGGAATGGGATATCTAATCCATTTTAAAGCTTTGTTTAATGGTTTGTAATTGATGACTAATCGGGGAACACCTCGTTCTTTTTCTGCATTATTATTGACATAAAATGCAGCACAAGACCATGGTGATCTGGATTCTCGGATTAAAGCTTTTTGCAATAAGCTTAGAATTTCTTGTTTACAATATTCAACTAATTCTTGATTCATTTGAATTGGTCTAGCTTTGGTAGGTATCATTGATTCGTTGAAATCATCAATGTATGGAAGGTTGATTATATGCTTTTTTCTTTCCCAAAAAGCTGTGGGGACTTCTGAGAAAATTTGGCTTTCAAAATCTTTACGGATAGATTCTATCTTATCCTAAATGTCTTTTTGCTGTAGTTGGCTTTGGATTCTTGTATACTTGATATCTTCTTTTATAAAGGCTATCTGTTGTTCACGACTAAGAATCTTTCTTTTGAGAAGATTAATATCTTTAGTTAGTGGACTTTGTAAAAAGGAGAAGGTAACTGGTATGAATCCTATTTTTATGTGGACACCATTTTGGTCTACATTAAAGGGATAGATTTGGGTAAGGAATGGGGTTCCTAAAATTAAATCTTGGCTTAAATCTTTAATAATTAGAAAGGAATTTGTGAAACAAAATTGTTTATTGCATATATGAGCATTTGACAATTTATATCTGATTTTTAGCTGTTCACCAGCAGCAGTATATAGTTTAGAACTTGTTTTTTCTAAATATTTAGTAGGAATTAAACCTTCACAGATACAATTTTGATCTGCTCCAGAGTCCAGAAGGGCAACTAACTGTATTGAAAAATCTCCTATTTTGAGAAGAATGGGGATATACCACTTTTGAAAAGTTATTTGAGAAATAGCTGAAATATAATCGGGATTATTTTCATTTTGTTCTATTTCTTCATCGGATAAAGAGGTGGGATCTATTAGAGGTTTATCTAATTTTTGTTGAACTAATTCTGTATTTATTTGGTTAATGTCAGAAATTCTTTGATCGTTCTGTTCTTTTAACCATTTAACTTCCTGTTTTAGTTCCTTGATTTCTAATTGTAAATCTTGCAGAGAGTTAGTGGGTTCTTTTTGTTTGCCTTTAAATTTATCAAATACTTCCTTTAAATTATATGGTTCCACTTGTATTTTTGGATTAAGGACTAAATCTTTTACTTTTAACCAATATTCCCTTTTAACTGTTTCATCTTGAATATGATCTAATAGTTCAAAGAAAAGTTCTTTATTTGCTTTAGTGATTACATTAACTTGATTATGCGAATTATTTAGCATACAAAGTTCTCCAATTGCACAAGTACATAAACCTATACAATCACAAGAAGATTGTTCACTTGAATCTGATTCAGAGGATTTTTCTTGAATTTCAAATACTTTTTCTATTTCACTATCGCTAGTGCTTGATGAAGGGGAAGAATCGTCTTGATTAAGGATTTGATTAATCTGTTCTAGAGTGTCTTTTGGTAAAGAAAGCTGATTTACTCTTTTCTTCTTTATAGCTTTTATTTTACACTCGTTTGCTTTATGTCCTCTTTTTCCACAAAAGTAACATTTAATAGTACCTTTAGAAGACTTATCTTTTCTTTTGAATGGTTTATAATTTCTTTCTTTTTTAAAGCTTCTTTTATTAGCTTGTTTTATCTTTTTAGATGGTGGAGTTATTAGGGAAAAACAAAAAATTTCACAGAAATTTCCTAATTCCTTTTTGGATTTCTTATGATAAGATTCCATCTGATTTTTAAGTTTTAGATCTGTGCAAAGATCTATACCTGCTTGGTTTACATAACTAATTTTTTGACCATATGCTAGATAGTCATAAGGAATTTCGTTTCCAAAATCTAATTTTAGTTTTTGCCTAACCTTTTCTGCAAATAAGGGAGGTAATCCTGAAAACTTTGATTTTCAACTAATAATTGAAAGGATTACAAAGTCCACTAACTAAAGATATTAATCTTCTAAAAAGAAAGATTCTTTGTCGTGAACAACAGATAGCCTTTATAAAAGAAGATATCAAGTATACAAGAATCCAAAGCCAACTACAGCAAAAAGACATTTAGGATAAGATAGAATCTATCCGTAAAGATTTCGAAAGCCAAATTTGCTCAGAAGTCCCCACAGCTTTTTGGGAAAGAAAAAAGCATATAATCAGCTTTCCATACATTGATGATTTCAACGAATCAATGATACCTACCAAAGCTAGACCAATTCAAATGAATCAAGAATTAGTTGAATATTGTAAACAAGAAATTCTAAGCTTATTGCAAAAAGCTTTAATCCGAGAATCCAGATCACCATGGTCTTGTGCTGCATTTTATGTCAATAATAATGCAGAAAAAGAACGAGGTGTTCCCTGATTAGTCATTAATTACAAACCATTAAACAAAGCTTTAAAATGGATTAGATATCCCATTCCCAAAAAACGTGATTTGTTGAAACGAACCTTTAAAGCAGTCCTTTATAGTAAATTTGATATGAAATCAGGATTCTGGCAAATTCAGATTAAAGAAGAAGATCAATATAAAACAGCATTTAATGTCCCATTTGGTCAATATGAATGGAGTGTAATGCCTTTTGGCTTAAAGAATGCACCTAGTGAATTGCAAAAAGTCATGAATGACATTTTTAATCCTTATACAGCCTTTACCATTGTCTATATCGATGATGTTTTAATCTTCAGTGAATTCTTTGAACAGCATCTTAAACATTTACATCTTTTTCGTGAAATTATCACGAAAAATGGGCTGGTAGTGAGTGCATCAAAACTTAAACTTTGCCAAACCCAAATTAGATTCCTAGGTCATGAATTAACCCAAGGAACTTATAAACCCATTTGCAGAGCAATAGAATTTGCAGATAAATTCCTCGATGAAATTAAAGAAAAAACTCAGCTTCAAAGATTTTTAGGATGTTTAAATTACATTTCAGACTTTATTCCTAACCTTAGAATCATTTGTGAACCCTTATACAAACGTCTTCGAAGAGATCCGATCCCTTGGAGTGAAGAGCAAACCTAAACAGTTAAGAAAATAAAATAAATTGTAAAAAAACTCCCCTGTTTAGGAATTCCATATCCAACTGCATTTATGATAGTCGAAACAGATGCTTCAGACTTAGGTTATAGAGGAATATTAAAACAAAAAAAAAAAAACTCAATTCTTCATCAGAACAATTAGTTAGATACCATTCCGGCATTTGGCTTTCAAGTCAAAAGAATTACAACACCATTAAAAAAGAAATCCTTGACATTGTTTTATGCATCTCAAAATTTCAAGATGATTTGATAAATCAAAAGTTTTTACTCCGAAATGATTGTAAAGCAGCTAAAGACGTTTTACAAAAAGACGTTAAAAATTTAGTAGCCAAACAGATTTTTGCTAGATCGCAAGCACTTTTTTCCAGTTTTGATTTCGACATTGAATTTATCAAAGGAGAAAATAATTCTCTACCCGATTTCTTAACCCGAGAGTTTTTACAGGGATGAACCTAACTTTTAACATAGTATTCAACACTGTGATGAGTACTGATTCATTTCTGAAGCTCATTCATTTGCCTATAAATAGCAATCTCAATCAGCACAATCAAGCATGGACCAACAACCAAGATTTCGCCCGCCTCAAGGTAATCGTTTTATAGTTCTAAACTCTTTCCCTTCTCTACCATCCAGTTCCGTGAGCAAACCACCGCTCACAATGAATCTCTTCGACCCAGCCTCTTCAAAGAACACTGAGACCCAGAAAACAGACTTATCATTTTACACAATCCCTTCTCCGACTTCTTTCAAAGAAGCAGTTGTCCCAAAAATACCAAATAAGCCTGAAAAATCAACTCTTTCTTCAGCCAAAGAGAAATTTGAATTCCTTCCTAAAACAGTTATCCCAGTATTAGCTCTTCCTAGAGAATTGACCGCCCTTCCAGAAAGAGATTTAGTTAGCAAGCTTCACCCCGAAGCTTATCGTCAATCCAGTTACATATTTAAATCAGAACCTCAAAAAATCCGTCTCTACTATGAGCACATTCTTTTTGCTACCGGATCAATAGAATTTGAATATGAAAGAAACCTCAATAGAACCGACAAAGGCATAGCCTATTCAAAGTGTAGGATTATGAAAATCCTAGATCTGAATACTTGGCCAGTCACTGGCATTTACACCCCTATCCAGTTTAAAACACATTTCAAGTCTCTTACTTACAACTTTATGAACTATATTGATGCATGGTACAACTTCATGTACCTCAGAGACCTCACACATACATGGTTCGTCAAGTATGGCAAAGATCCAATCAATCCTATACCAAGGTGGTTTTATGCTTGGTGGAAGACATTTGGTGGAAGTAAATCCACTTTATCCAGCCAGAACTTACAAAAGTTCAACCAGTTTGTAAAAGAGAGTCAAATTTAGGGATTAACTTTAAACAATCAACTTTGTAAATATTATGTTGAAAAGACGATATGTTTTGTATTAGGATGGAATTATAAACTTGATACAGTTGATAATGTAAAATATCTCTACAAAGAGATACGAATCAAAGGTTGGACCCCGTCCCAAAGACAGAACAGAAAGATTCAGACGTGCAATCCTCCTCCAGTAAAGGCAAGAAGATTAGTAAATCGAATTGCAACTTCGATTGCAGACTATTACAGCAACAAATTCAGCAAGCAGATGATAATGAAAGTGAATCTGAGTCACAACCTGAATGCAGCCAGTATGATAATGGAGATATGGACAATCCATCCGGTATTGCTGAAGCATACCTTTGCCAAAGTCCATAGATGACAAGACTTCACTCAAAAAGAAAAAGAGAAAAACGTACTCTCCAGCTTTACCAGCAATCAAAGCGACTTCACAATATCACTCAGATCTACTGCAAAATAATTCAGCTGACAACAGAACATGGTGGACCCCTCCACACAAAAAAGCTTCTGGAACCATTTTTCATGATGGCCGACAATCTGATTCCATCATCCACCCAAGTGCACCTCACAGCAATAATTCAGAACTCAATCAAAGAAAACTATGCCATCGCTGCCTATATAAGGCAACAGCTTATTGAAGAAATGCAGACTCACTTGCCATTAGAGAAACAAGATAGTGAAACTTCTCTCTACCTTGATATTTGTGATACTTGTCACCGTTTTCGTACTCTTGTAATAGAACGAGATACTTTGTAATCCTTTCAAATATTAGTTGAAAATCAAAGAATTCAAGCAGCTTATATCCTAGGTTCAAATTGGTATCAGAGCCAAGTGCTCATTTGCTTCATCATGAAAACATTTATGGTTTGCAAAATCATGACCGAATAAGTTCATTTACTTTCTTTCTCTGAGTCTTGCATGATGTAGTTTAATCTGTTTTCTTTTGTTCTTAAGTATTATATCCTTTCATATGTTTCTTCAAGTATTCTTAAACTATGATGGTTGATAAGTCACCTGTGACAACAGCTAGTACGTTGGTCAGCCCAAAACCGTTGAACTAGGCAAAATAGCCAAGTGGCAGTGTAGCCTCGACCCGGGGGTGGTCCAGTAGCTTTCAACCATAAGCATAGTATTTTAGGTGTGTCCTAAGAAGAAACAAAAAAACATAGGTTATGGTATAATCTTAAAGAACAACAGAACTCGTATTAACTACACTAGCATAGACAATGAGAGATAAAGTAATCTTCCTACTCACATGGCCTCCAATCTTTCAGACATCGATATTGAATCAGTCAATGATTTAGAAGTCAATACTCAATTAGATAAAGTTGAATCCAGATTAATGAATTGGAATTTACCAATAGAAAATTTTGATAAAATTTATGAAAAAGGAACGTTTGATTTAGTCCACAGCTATACCATCAAGACCACTAAAAAAATAGTTGCTATAAATCAACCTTATGGTACAATCCAGCTTCTAAATCCAGTTACCTTAGAACAACATAAAAAGAATAAATATCGATATCTTCATATTGGATTAGTTCAAGTAGCTATCAAACCACTCTATCGATTAGGAATCGATGCTCCGATTTGCCTTCTTCTGAGAGATAGTAGATATCTAGACTTTCAAAACAGTTTGCTAGCAGTCCTTGAATCTAACACAGCCAATGGTCCCGTATATTTTAATCATTACCAAAATTTTACAGTAGATCTCACAGATCCACATATTCTTAAAACCTTAACTTTGAACATTCAAACAAAGAATTTGGAATTTGAATTAGGATCAAAACCTCTTGGATTAATTTATCGTGTCTATTACAAAGTAATGAAAACCACAATAAATCCAAAAGCAAAACAGTATATAGGAAATCCAAAAGAAACTTGTTTATTAGAAACAAACTTTGAGAGATCCAATACTTTTGTCCCTCGTATGATTAAGTGGGATAATGTTCTCCAAAACCCTGTTTGGAATTTTGATAATATTATTAATCCTAAAAAACATTATGAATCTAAAACATTAGGAAAAATTACAGAGACTTCAACAGGTCATATTGAATTAGAATTTAGACGAAAATCTTTTTCAGCCTCATCTTCTTCATTTTTCACCTTACCAAGAACACAAAGCAGTAGAAGGTTTGGTAATATAGAAATTTCTGGAGAAATTCCTAAAGTAAATAGTGTCAATTTTAGCGGAGAAATCCCTAAAGTAAATTATGAAAAAAATATTAGTGTTAAATCAGGAAGCCCTACTCAATCAGAAATGAATATGCCTTCTACTCTAATGGTTTTAACTTTTGAAAATGATTTTGTGTTAAATAAAGATTATCTTCGTCAATTGTGGAATAGACTTTGTAATAAGCTCAAATGTAAATGGTATTTTTCTACTGTATCTGAATTTGAAAGAGTTAGACTCTTACAACAGTATTATTCTGACCAAATTAAAATGAAACAGCATTAGATTTCTTTGATTGGTATGAACTAATTAGGTATCAAAAAAGAGATATATTAAATGTCATTACAAAAAAATGGTATACTTCCAGAAATGAAGTTAGAGAATCAGTTTTTCCTCTGGCAGAAGAAATTAAATCCCAATAGAAAATCAGGTAATTACAGCCTCTCCTTTTAAGCTAGAAAATTTAGATAAACAAGATGATGTAATCAATAAAGATTTAAATAAAGTAATTCAGCAAAATAACTATACTAATCAAATGTTAGTTACCATGGCTAGTAAAGTAGAGCAGTTAGACAGTAAATCCTCTGTAAGAGAAACCCCATAATTTAAACAATTGAATCCAAAACAATCCATAGATCCTAACCCAGTGTTTAAACCCATAATATATGAACCTAAAAACATAAAACTTGCCAAAGGAACGATGAACCTTGAAGAAGTAGATTTCATTAAAGAAATAAATGAAAAATTAAAAAAATTAAAAACAAAAGATGATCCCGAATCAAGTTCAAAAACACATCTCCAAACCATACATCAACCAGTCTCCCTAATGGATATTGATCATTCTCCTGAACAGCTTAATAAGCTCATCGGCGGTAAAAGAACTTCAAAAACCAAACAACCAAGGTTCGCAAATCCCTATACTAGGAATTACTATCCTAGGCCATCTTTTCCCGATGTACAATTTGAAGAAGGCCATCTTGATACCCGCGCAGCCTTTACCGGTGAAGATATTACCGAATGGAACATCGATGGTATGTCTGAACATGGTATCTTAAATGTGATTCAAGAAATGTCTATGGCTATCACCGCCATTAAATGTAAAAATCCTACCAATTCCGATCAATCTATCCTTCACATTCTCACCACTGGTTTTACTGGCGTCCTTCAGGGGTGGTGGAATAACTACCTCGCTGAACCACAACGTCAAGAAATTTTAAATGCCACCAAAGTTCAAACAAAAGTAATCCCAAATTCTAGTGGTCAACCCACTCAAGTATCTGAAACAGTTTCTGATTATTTAAATACTTTTATGTTTACCTTAACTCAGCATTTTGTCGGAAACCCTCAATAATTAGCAGATAGAAGTTCTGAAATCCTTACTAATTTAACCTGTCCCAAATTACATGATTTTAGATGGTATAAAGATATGTTTTTACAAAAGGTTATGTTAAGAACAGATTGCCATCATGCGTTCCGGAAAGAACGATTTATTTCAGGATTACCTCCCTTATTTGCAGAAAAGCTTAGGCAAAAACTAAAATTAGATTTTGGAAACGCAATTCCTTATGACTATCTAGCATATGGTCAAATAATTAGTTATGTAAACCAAGCAGGTGCAAATCATTGCACAGATCTAAAACTTTAAAATCAGGTGGAATCTTATCATAAGAAATCCAAAAAGGAATTAGGAAAATTCTGTGAAATTTTTTGTTTTTCCCTAATAACTCCACCATCTAAAAAGATAAAACAAGCTAAGAAAAGAAGCTTTAAAAAAGAAAGAAAAGAAAGAAATTATAAACCTTCATTTCTGGAAGTATACCATTTTTTTGTAATGACATTTAATATATCTCTTTTTTGATACCTAATTAGTTCATACCAATCAAAGAAATCTAAATGTTGTTTCATTAATTTGGTCAGAATAATACTGTTGTAAGAGTCTAGCTCTTTCAAATTCAGATACAGTAGCAAAATACCATTTACATTTAAGCTTATTACAAGGTCTATTCCACAATTGACGAAGATAATCTTTATTTAACACAAAATCCAGGATATATGCTGCTTGAATTCTTTGATTTTCAACTAATATTTGAAAGGATTACAAAGTATCTCGTTCTATTACAAGAGTACGAAAACGGTGACAAGTATCACAAATATCAAGGTAGAGAAAAGTTTCACTATCTTGTTTCTCTAATGGCAAGTGAGTCTGCATTTCTTCAATAAGCTGTTGCCTTATATAGGCAGCGAGGGCATAGTTTTCTCTGATTGAGTTCTGAATTATTGCTGTGAGGTCCACTTGGGTGGATGATGGAATCAGATTGTCGGCCATCATGAAAAATGGTTCCAGAAGCTTTTTTATGTGGAGGGGTCCACCATGTTCTGTTGTCAGCTGAATTATTTTGCAATAGATCTGAGTGATATTGTGAAGTCGCTTTGATTGCTGGTAAAGCTGGAGAGTACGTTTTTCTCTTTTTCTTTTTGAGTGAAGTCTTGTCATCTATGGACTTTGGCAGAGGTATGCTTCAGCAATACCGGATGAATTGTCCATATCTCCATTATCATACTGGCTGCATTCAGGTTGTAACTCAGATTCACTTTCATCATCATCTGCTTGCTGAAGTTGTTGCTGTAATAGCTGCAACTGAAGTTGCAATTCTGATTTACTAATCTTCTTGCCTTTACTGGAGGAGGATTGCACGTCTAAATCTTTCTGTTCTGTCTTTGGGACTGGGGTCCAACCTTTGACTCGTATCTCTTTGCAGAGATATTTTACATTATCAACTGTATCAAGTTTATAACCCCATCCTAACACAAAACATATCTTCTTTTCAACATAATATTTACAAAGTTGATTGTTTAAAGTTAATCCCTAAATTTGACTCTCTATTACAAACTAGTTAAACTTTTGTAAGTTTTGGCTGGATAAAGTGGATTTACTTCCACCAAATGTCTTCCACCAAGCATAAAACCACCTTGGTATAGGATTGATTGGATCTTTGCCATACTTGACGAACCATGTATGTATGAGGTCTTTGAGGTACATGAAGTTGTACCATGCATCAATATAGTCCATAAAGTTGTAAGTAAGAGGCTTGAAAGGTGTTTTAAACTGGATAGGGGTGTAAATGCCAGTGACTGGCCAAGTATTCAGATCTAGGATTTTCATAATCCTACACTTTGAATAGGCTATGACTTTGTTGGCTCTGTTGAGGTTTCTTTCATGTTCAAATTCTATTGATCCGGTAGCAAAAAGAATGTGCTCATAGTAGAGACGGATTTTTTGAAGTTCTGATTTAAATATGTGACTAGATTGACGATAAACTTCGGGGTGAAGCTTGCTAACTAAATCTCTTTCTGGAAGGGCGGTCAATTCTCTAGGAAGAGCTAATACTGGGATAACTGTTTTAGGAAGGAATTCAAATTTCTCTTTGGCTGAAGAAAGAGTTGATTTTTCAGGCTTATTTGGTGTTTTTGGGACAACTACTTCTTTGAAAGAAGTCGGAGAAGGGATTGTGTAAAATGATAAGTCTGTTTTCTGGGTCTCAGTGTTCTTTGAAGAGGCTGGGTCGAAGAGATTCATTGTGAGCGGTGGTTTGCTCACGGAACTGGATGGAAGAGAAGGGAAAAAGTTTAGAACTGTAAAACGATTACCTTGAGGCGGGCGAAATCTTAGTTGTTGATCCATGCTTGATTGTGCTGATTGAGATTGCTATTTATAGGCAAATGAATGAGCTTCAGAAATGAATCGGTACTCATCACAGTGTTGAATACTGTGTTAAAAGTTAGGTTCGTCTTTGTAAAAACTCTCGGTTAAGAAATCGGGTAAAGAATTGTTTTCTCCTTTGATAAATTCAATGTCGAAATCAAAACTGGATAAAAGTGCTTGCCATCTAGCAAAAATCTGTTTGACTAGCAGAGAGTTAGTGGGTTTTTTTTGTTTGCCTTTAAATTTATCAAATACTTCATTTAAATTATATGATTCTACTTGTATTTTTGAATTAAGGATTAAATTTTTGACTTTTAACAAACTACAGTGATTAGAATACAGTGTGCTACTATAGTAAAATCGTACTTTGTTACAATAATTTTCACTATTGTAATGATTGCCGGAATTTCTATTTTGGGACTCCAAATAGCATTTGGTTCCACTATCTAATAAAAGTAAGTATTCTATGACAATCATCTTCATTTTCTTGTGCAAAATCAGGAAAATGAAGGTCTTCTCTTTAGTTTTGTTTTACAGGTGGCCAAAGCCTTAGAGCTACTGAATCCTGTTTCCTTTTTTGAAGAAAATACTTCGCCTAAGCTGCTAGTATTTTTCTTTAATTGGGAAAGAATATTTTTCAACTGTTCAACACATTCCTGCTTTGTTGAGATCCTAATAAGTTTTAATAGGGACTTCTATTGTAGAAATTTTGTAACATTAGTATCTGTTGGGGGAAGATACTGAGGATTGGACTAAAGCCATGCCTAAATCTGATTGGAATGGTCAAGATTAGCATTAAAATTCTTTCACCATTTTCTGTAGCCATGTCATATAAGTGTTTGAAGAAAGTCTTTTAGCTGTTTGGAAAATTCAAATTTCCATATATACACCAGTGATAAGGAGAACATAGAAAAAAACCTTAACAATGGCGGCACACCTTTATCAGTAGCACAGAATTTATGTTGGAACAAATTGAATCCTTACAAAATTGGTTTCTGAAGAATATAATATATTGGGCCATGATTATTCCACCAGGTGTGGAACCACAGTGGGAAATCATACTTCATTGATTTCTTGAAACAGAATAACCAAGAGTGTTTAAAGAGAGAATTTTAGAATGTAAATAAAATATATAAGCCCATGCATTTATGTAATCCCAGTAATTGTAACCAATAAGGCCAAAAGTCTTTTGGGCTGGTTAAGGTCCTTGGATCATCTGAGAATTTGAGGGTTTTTAGTATTTAGGCTGAGGAATGGGTAATGCAGGATTGAGTTTCTCTATCAATGTGGTGTTTAATAACCATGGAATCTAAGTCAATATAAACTCGTGGAACTTTTGAGTCTTATTAAAACTTGGTTGGATGAAATGGCATCTCTATGGAAGGATGGATTTGGCTACACAAAATGGGTTATTGATCCAGAATTCTAACTCAATTTGGATGACTAAATCACAAGAAATATTCTTGTGATAGTTTTCAAAATGAGGTGCTGTTGCCTTCTTAAAAGAAAATGAGGAAGGTATGAAGGGTTGAACCTCCACAAAGGTTTGAGAAGCAGTTACCTGAGCTTCCTGAGCTTTTCTGGTAGGTTGAGTTATGAGTGACTTTCTGGGTCTATTGTTCTTTGGATTGTAACTTTGACTGAGAGATAATTGAATCATCCATAGCTAAATCAGTTCAAGTTCAAGGGGCTTCAATAGCCAAAGGCTTTATAGAAGCAAGAGCTTCTAATTGTCTGACATTCATTGTATTAGAGGCTTTGGATTGTGGCTTAATTTGTGAAGATGGGGTTTAGATTCATCATGAGTCTGTGTATCATTCTGTTTTTTCTTTCGAGGCATACAGTTATCTCTCCTGGAGGAATTCATAAGTCAAATAATCAGGACAAAATTAGACTCTCTCTTTATGTATTCAATATCAAATCAAATACAGATAATTTATAGCTTGCCCTTGTGCGCATAAATTTGTTTTGAAGTAAGAATATTTTTTTTAAATATCTTTTTGTAAAATATTATTTGCAGATTTACAATTAACATGTAGTAAAAACCATTGATTTAGCAAATCACACACACTTATATATATATCATACCTGACAAATTAAAGAAAATTAAATTTAAAAAAAATTAATCGAAAACTTACCGAGTTATTTATCAAGAATCAACTATCTCTTCATTGGGATAGCAAACTAATAACTGAAATAAACTTTTTTTTTCTTCCTTACTTTAAGTAAGCATATCAAATTTTTAGGGGTCAACATTTAAAAAGAAAAAAGAAAAAAAAAATCTTTAAATCTATCTATCTACATATGCGTAGGATTTTTGTTTTTGTTTTTGTTTTTTTTTTTTTTGGGGGGGGGTGTTGGTGCTGCCCTACAAATTAAGCTCCCCCACTTTCTTCGTCAGTTAAAGGACTAACCAGTAATTCTTCTATGTTAATTTTTTCCCCTCTTTAAGTATAAAAACTAAGACATACAAAAAGGCGTGTTAAAAAAAAAAAAGAGAAAACAGAAAACCATAAAAAGGTATCTTACATATAATTATCAAATATATATATCGTTACGTTCACTCTCTAAAGTATATTTTTAATACATCGACAATTTTTTTTTTGCTCTACATATATGTAACCAATAATCCTATAATTTGTAGAAGATAATATTATTACCATAAAATACATAAAACACACAGCCTACCTAAAGCGGATGATAATGAACCTTTGTCAATATGGCCGTTCGCCAATGTAATTTCCAGGGGGATAATAGTTGCAAGTCATGAACACATCTCCATTGCTACAGATAACTCGTGCACACCCGACACGCTTTGTAGTTTTCCATACAATCTGCGTATAATGTCCGCACTGCTGTCCCAGAGCACATGAGTTGGCTCGATAATTGTAATACTTCTCTTCATCTGCCCACGCTTTCACCGCATCAGTTGGAGTCCATGTTGATCCACTTCCCCAGTATATGTTTTCTCCTAGCTTAAAATCACCTTCTGGAAACGAATGCATGAGCTCGCAACCTTCTTGCCTTAGTCCAGCCCACCATTTCGCATACCTTTCTAGCTCATAATCCCACATCAGTGGCAGCTCCCACTTTGCCGCTCTCACCAGATTGTGGTGAAACAGAAATTCTATGGACTCTCCTATGCACTTCCAGCATAGCTGCTTAGAGATTCTGTATATGGTTTCGTTGTCAAGCTTTTTGTGGATGGTTTCAGATGGCGAAGAAGATTTTGAGGACCCCAAGAAGTTGTTGTTCCCGAAGGCTGTTGAGAAGAACAGAATGAAGAAAAGAAGTAAATAGTGAAACTTCATCATTTTTGTGGAGTTCTGTAGTGAGCAATCAGCAATGAAGAAGTGTTCACAATGGCAATATATATATGATAGTGGCATACAAAATGAGGTCCATGTGACATATGTATAGAAAACTTTTTAATGGTTCACATGCAACCATATATTTGTGTCATGTATGATTGATAGGAGGTGCCTCTTGTTTGGGCTCAACCGGAGAGGATTGTCATAACCAGTGCACCCTACATTTAGATTCTATATTTTTATTTGTAACTGAAATATGTTGGTTGAGTAAATAATTATGTTTTGATCTACTTATCAAGTTTTAATCGCGTATTTAAAATCATAAATAACATAACATAATTCACATTATCTAATTGAATTCTCATTTTGTTTTTCAACAATAGGAGTTCTTTGCCATGTGCAATACAACATAAGTTGCAGGGAATTTAATAAAGAAAATGAAATTAATTTGTATATATTGAAATCAGATCATGAACTATTATTCTATGATTAATCTTATGTTTCATTATCAATCTCTATATAAGAAAATGTGATTTGAACCATAAGATATATGGTAAACTATCTTGGTGATTCTTAAATTATTTTAAAATTTAAATTTTATTCTTCAACTAAAAAAAAATATAAAAACATTCTCTGAATTTTCTAATTGTCCAAATCTTACTTTTTCTTCAGTTGACAATTAATCGACAATTTCAGTAATTTTTAATGATATTTTGATAATTTTACAATTTTATATATTAAAATATATTATTATATTATTTTTAAATAAATTTCTTTTTTTTTTCTTTCTTTTCCTCTTCATCTTTTCCTAAATTTCCCCTGCTTTCCTTTGTTGCCGCTGCAATTCCACCAAAATTGCAGAATGTTGTCATCGAAAGTTTCCGACGTTGAATTTCCCTTGCATTTCATTTGTAGTAAAATAAGGTGAAGTTCCTGAATCTCTGTGGTAGAACCATGGGCTACAATAGTTTTTGGTTTCGTTGCAACTTGGTTCTTACCGGACTAAATATCTTGGCTTTGTAACTTATATTTGATGAAGAATAAGAAGAAGAAGAAACTGGAGATTGTAGTTACAAACTTATTTCCGTCTGACTTCTCAAGCAAATGTATTAGTGTTGCTGTCAAAATAATGAGCCGATATAACCAGGTATCGGCTACTCTTCCTATAAATACAAACGATCCGATATGGTGAAACAAAAAACGGTATCAGATTTTTTTTGAATCAAGGATCGGGTTCCTTGAACTTACTATAGAAAGGGTTCAAAAAAGTCAACTGAAAATGCACAACGGAAGGACTTTTCTTAACAACAAGCAAATACGTGTATTGATGCACTTTAAGGAAAAATTACAGAAAAGATCTAAACTTCGACAGAAGAACAGAAAGCGGTAAAGAAAGTTGGAAACAAAGATGTAAAGGAAAGTTGTAATAAAGCTATAAGAAATTGAGTTCCTAAACTAGAAAGCTGTAAATGACGACGAAATAGAAGAAATTGAAAATTGATGTTGTTGGTTGATGATGGTCGTATATGGGTTCTGGGCAATGCTCCCATTTTATACTTGTCGTAATCGAGTCACTAACAGATCGTGGAGTTTCTTCCGGCCAAAGAATACTCCCAATGATCGTGCAGAATTCTTGTGCCGAAGATCAAGAATTTATTTTTCTTCTTATCGGCCTTGTGGTGCCGATGTTGACCATGACTATCGGCTGCTTGAAATGTTGACTTTATCGGCTCGACAAAACTTATCGAATCGGCAACGGCTTAAAGTAACCATTGCGTCAGCTCGACAAAGCTGACGTCAACACATGCCCTCCCGAGTCCCGTTGTTTCAGCGGCCGTGAGTCAGTGAAACAATGGGAATTGTACAGTCATTAATAGCAGCCGTTCCTTTTTTGACAAAAACAAAACGTCCCGAATGTTGTGGAACATTTGTGACGCCTCGGCTTTGGAACCCGCGAACGGCTCAATTTCAAATTCCCTTATAAATAGCAGTGGTCCCTAATCGGAACTCCTCACTTCCTACGACTTCTATTTTCTTCAAAATTCTATTGCTTAAGTGATTCATCGATCCTTTATCTCCTTGTGATTATTCCTTGTGATCTGAAAATTTTCCCTCAGTAAAAAGAACAAACTGCGAGGGCAACCCCTATTGACAAGAATATCCTGTCCCCAGTCCAAGCCGACGCTAACCTGTTTACCTTGGGCCCCCGTCTTTTACCTGCAGAAGTTACCGCAGAACACTTACTGTTTGTCTTGCCTGTTAATTTTACCTTCCATCTGCAACAGAACACTTTTACAATTGCCAATCTCCCCACCTCCTTCCGTCATTGGCCTCGCAAGCTCAAGAATTACAGAGAATGGCGAGACCGTTGCTATGCCCAATTTGGGGCCATCTGGGCACAGTGGGGAATTTCGGACGCCATCATGATGATTGACTTCGAGATGGCGTTTAACTGTAACCTGTTCGCTGTCGTTCTTTCCTTTTGGTCCTCGGCGATTAATGGCTTCATCTTTTCGCACGGGATGTTTTCCCCTACCATCCTTGACATCTGCACCATCCTCAACTTCCAATGTGATGGCGACGAGATTCCGAGGCTCCATGATGAAGACAACCTACCAGCCGTTGAAGCTCGTCTGGACAAGGCCTCCACTTCATACGGCAACTTCATTGCCACTCAGAAAGGGGTGGATGACACTCCTTCAAACTAAGAGCAAGAGGCCTTCCTATGGCTCTGGTTATGTAAGTACATTATCTGTTCCCATTCTGTCGGTGTTAGCAACGAGTACCGATATTACGTATCGGCTCTCTTACAAAGTAAAAGGCGTTGCGACCTTACTTCTCTGGTCCTCGCCCTGGTCTACCACACCATTACCCAGCTGATGACTGCCCTTTCTGCTGGAAAGGATCCGACCAACCTTGGGGACCCGCTCTGGATTGCCCAACTTTGGTTATACCAGTATTTGCCCAATTTTAGTGTCAGCCAAGTTACAGGAGCCCACGCGACCTCTTCTGAACAAGCGACCGACTATCGGCTGCTGCGGGTCTCCCTGAACACTGCTTCTGCCGAAACCATCGTCTTGTAACTCTACCAATGTCGAGACTTCCATGTTTCTATTTTCTTTCCGTAGCTGCCCGCCAAGAAGGCCCCCTCTGATTGAAGGGCCTATCGGAAAGTCCCGAAGCAACACAAGAAACTTTATGGGCCCGAATTCTGTGCCCTCGAGAAATTCTTCTAGGGGCCAAGCCTGGAGCCCGAAGTGCTAAAACCACTTGTGAGAGGTACAATCCTCATTGCTTCTCCCACCAGTTTGGGCTAATAAAAGACATCTCCGCTGATCCAGGGCACGTCTCCTCCTTATCCGTGAAGCTGGTGCTATCGGCTGAGGATGTACAAACCTTAGCCTATAGCACCCAGGCCATCCTACGGTCCTTCAAATTCAAGCCCTTCCAGGTGGTGTTGGAGACTTCTCCTAACTTCAATTCATGGTGGAGACTGCTAAGTGGAGCCCTGTTTTCCAACCCCGTAGGTGTCTGATTTTTACGAATTCCTGGGCCGACCACCGTTGTACCTGGGACATCATCTGCTAAGAAAGAAAAGCAGGTAAAACACCTTATAAGTCCTATAATAATGTCGGCCTTACATACTCCTTTAGTGCAAAAAATTACTGCTGTTGCTCCCGCCATCACGGAGAAAGAAGAAGAAGAAATAGAGATCCCGTCCCTGCTCTGGCGATCAAAAAGGAAGTATGAATCACCGATTCTTCCTATTTCCAAGGTTTGCTTCTGTCAATTCTTGTTTTGCTCGGCTTCCTCAATATTCAATTTGTCTAACTACCAGTTTTAATCTTTTCTGCAGAAGCGTAAATAAGGGATGGGACGTCCCGTTATCATCGACACTTCTTTTTACTCCAAGGAAGACATTCTGCTCCGATCTCTAGTCGAAAGGGCGGCTGAAAGAGCTGTTCTTCCAATGACAGATATCTCATCAGTGGAGGCTATGGCTCCTCTTCCAACGGCTAACATATTGGCTTTCCCACCAGTGGTAGACCTTCCGTCGGCTGAGGCACAGGCTCCAAAAAGTCCATCCCCTATTCTGCCAAGGCCTGAAAAAGAACCAGTGGCCGCTATTACAGAAACAACTCTGCCTCCCTCCAGCTAGGGAACTGAAGAGGCTGCTGCTCCTTTGCCGATGACGACGTTAACCTCAGCGCTGGACTTTCTTGATGGCCTCATCGAGACCTCTTTGCCTACTGAGAAGTCCGCCCTTGACAACGTGAGTTGCGCCCTTTTACGGATTGTACAAGCAGCCGACCCAGACATGCCCCCTACGCTTCGGGACTTGGCAATTGGGTGCCTGGGGCAAATGCGCTTCACGGGACGCTTCCTCTGAAACACGCAACATCGCCGAGATGAAGCCCATGATTAGTTAGAGCTTTTAAAACTTCATCGAGAAAATGTAGCATTCGCAGAAAAGGACCGCCGGGAGTCCATAAATCGTCTTACGCTTCTGCGAGCTGATATTACGGAGAGAATAAGGAAGATTGAACGGCTCGAGCGTCGGTTATTGGAACTCCAGGAAGAATTTGACTCTAAGAGAAAGGCCTTAGAGCAATGGCTTGAATCAGAAAAAAAGGGCTCCAGGAAACAGTCAAGGACATCGATGACTCCAACCTCAAGCATAATGATGAACGACTAATACTGGAAGCGGAAGAGGAAGTTCTCGAAACTGAACTGACAAGTTCAACCGTTCTACTAAATGAAATGAACTCCGGGTAGGACCACTTCATGGCTGAACTAAACAAGATTCTTCATCCCTCGGCCACTGATGAAGCCAGTCCTTTTGGAACTCAAACTGAGGAGACTGTCGTTGCGGCTGCGGAAACACAGGTCCTAAAAGCAACCACCAATGAAGTCAACTTGCCCCCCAAGACAGAACTAGAGGCTGAGCCAGAGATGGCTGAGGCAAGGCTTCTAGTTCCTGATCCGCCGTCAACGTGAACTGACATGGTAGCTAGCTAAGATTCCGAATCAGAAGACCTAAATCGACTAGCGATTGTTCTGTATCGATCGATATAGATACTTAACTCCCCCCCCCCTTTATGATAGTTGATCCCCTTTTATAATGATGCTTATGGCTATCTAATTGGCCTCTTGTGATCAACTCATCAATATACCAGAACCCCTTTTTTGACAGAACTTCCTGTTCAATTTTTTTTTTTTATTCTCTAGTTCCTTCCCAAAACACCGAATAATAATGTTTTAAGAACTTACCGTTAATCGTCTTGCCTGCTTCTTTTCCATCGAGTATCATCAGGCGATAAGCCCCTCCATAAAAAACTTGAGTTATTAAGAATGGACCTTCCCATGAAGCAGACCACTTGCTATACCTCGGATCTTTTGGTGCAAGGGGCAAAATAGTCTTCCATACCATGTCCCCTTTTTGAAAGCTTCTTTCACGAACTTTCCGATTGTACGCCCTTGATACCTTCTCCTTGTGTCGTTTTATGTTCTTCAAGGCAATCCGGCGATCCTCCTCAACTTGATCTAAACTTAGGGCCAAAGCTGTCTGATATTCTTCAGTCGTTAGACCATACTGATAGGCTATCCGGGCTGATTGCAATGATAACTCCACAGGTAACACAGCATCCTGCCCATAAGTTAGTCTAAACAGAGTAAAACCAGTAGCAGTCTTAGCAGCATTCCGATGGGCCCATAATACTTCCTGCAGTATCTCATGCCATCTCCTCGGATTATTTTCTACTGCCTTACAAATCATGCTGATTAAAGTTTTATTTGTTGCTTCTGTTTGTCAGTTAGCCTGTGCATAATAAGGAGAAGAGTGAAGCAACTTAACTTTGAATTGGGTTAGAAAATTACGTACCTAATCCCCTGTGAACATCATTCCTTGATCTGTTGTCACTGTCTCTGCGATTCCAAAACGGAAGAGGATGCTCTGCCGGAGAAAGTTGATGACTGCCGTTTATGTCACCTTGATCAATGGTTGCACCTCCACCCACTTGGTAAAGTAACCCGTCGCCACCAGTATGAATGTGTATCTTTTTATTGAAGGTGGATAAATCTTTTCGATAATATCCAAAGCCCATCCGCGGAAAGGCCAAGGTGTAATGATCAGATGCAATTCCGTGGAAGGAGTATGTAATAGAGGACTATGCTTTTGGCAAGCTTCACAGCCCATAGCATAAGGATTACAATCTGTGGTCATCGATGGCCAAAAGAAACCATGGCATTGAAGCGTCCATTTCAGTTTTAGGCCCGCTTGATGTGCTCCGCATAGGCCTTCATGTACTTCAGTCATAGCCCGCAATGCTTCTTCTTTTGAGATACACTTTAAAAGAATCCCGGTGTGATTCTATCGAAACAAATCATTGTTGATCAAGGTAAAGCTGAGGGCCTTCCATTTTAAGTCTCGAGACGTTTGACCAGTCAGGTTTCGTAGGTAAGTAACAATCTCCTGTCGCCAATTATCGTGATATTCCATCTCCGCTATCTGTTGGCACATTATGGCTTTCTTAAAACCTAAGGCCATCTGAGCTAAATCATTAGTGCCTTAATTTTCTGATCTGGGAACGTGAACCAGAACAACCTCCTGAAAATGCTGAAATAACCTTTTTACCTCCTGCAACCTGTCTGATAGAAATGGGTTGGCACATTTATAATCTCCTAATACCTGTCTGACAACCACCTGAGAATCTCCTAAGATTTTGACTACTTGGACCTCCAATGCCTTCAGAATCCGTAGTCCTAACAAAAGGGAATTATATTCCGCCTGATTATTGATTGTTCCTTTTTTCAGCTTAAAGTAGATCTTACCCTGATGTCCATTTGGAGATTCGATAACCAAACCTATGCCGGCCTTTTGTTGGGTGCTTGAGCCATCAAACCGCAAAATCCAAGGTTTCAAAGAAACGTACCTCTGTGTTGTACCTCATTCTATTTGTGGTACTTCCAAAGAAGGATGTTCGGCTAAGAAATCTACAATAGTCTGTCCTTTGATTGCCCTTAACGACACATAAGCTACAATTTGACTGCCCACTTCATAAGCTGTCCATTTAACAGGGGACAACTCAGCAAGAATTTAATTAAATCTACCTTGCACAATACATGTACTTCCCTAAATAACAAGTAATGTTCTAATTTTGTGCACGCATAGTGGAGAGATAAGCACAATTTTTCAATAGGGGTATACCTGGTCTCTGTGTCCAATAGATTCTGACTAAGATAGTACGCTACTCTTTCAATTCCTTGTTGGTCATCCTGAGCTAATAAACTGCCGATGGATTCTTATGCAGCTGAGATGTACAATTTCATAGGAGACCGGTTGTGGAGAGGTGCTAACATCGGTGGATGTGACAAAGCTATCTTTATCTGATCAAATGCTACTTGATGCTCAGGCTGCCAAATAAAATCTTGAGACAACTTTAATCATAATAAAGAGGAAAAAGTCTTCTGTTTACCTGCAGAATTTGCCAGAAAATGTCGTAGAAAATTTATCTTCCTCAGGAAACTCTGAAGCTCCTTCTTCGTCTGAGGAGGTCTTGCTTGTAGAATATCTCTGGCTTTGTTCTAATCTATTTCAATCCCTCTCTGATGTACTAAAAAGCTAAGGAAATTTCCAGCAGTAACTCCAAATCCACACTTAGTGGGATTGATCTTCAAATGGTGCTTACGCATTCGGAGGAACGCCTGTTCCAAGTCAGCCAAATGTTGTAAGAAATCGGAAGACTTTACGACCAAGTAATCTATGTAAACCTCCAGTGTGCTGCCGATAAGATCATAAAAGATGAAGTTCATAGCCCACTGAAAAGTGACCCCAGCGTTCTTCAAACCAAATAGCATAACTACCCACTCGAACAAACCGATAGACCCTACAGCAAAATCCACTAACATATTTGCTATCGGCATAGCATACTCATCTTTCGGAGTAGCCAAGTTTATGTTTCTGAAGTCTATGCAGATACGTAGTTGACCATTCTTCTTGATGACCGGCACAATGTTAGATATCCAATCAGCATATCGGCACGTACGGATGCATCCACACCGAAATAACCTTTCTATCTCCTCCTTAATTCTGGGTAACAACGCGGGATTAAAACGTCTTGCCGATTGTTTATGAGGCTTAAAACCTTCTTTGACAAGTAGACGATGTTCCACAATACTTCTGTCCAATCCTGGTGTCTCATGATAGTCCCACGCAAAGCAATCTTTATACCTGCGGATTAGACATGTCAACATATCTCTCTGCCCAATAGATAAATATAGACTAACCTTGATTGTTCTATTCTCCCCTAGTTCTCTCATGTCTACTTCTGTTAACGGATCCTGAGCAACAAAACCAGGAGCTTGCTAGACCTTTAGATCCTTAGGTCGTAGGTCGTTTCCCCTTAGTTCTTCAGTCATGATCAGGTTATGAGCCATAGTTAACTTGGCATACTAGCTTGGATTAAAGGTCGGATGATAAAATACTGCCTCGTTCATATGAATTTCTGCTGAAAATGGATTGGGATCGGTTGGGATTTGTTCTACCCAGTCTCCATCCCAAATCAACATTATTTGATATAAAGTGGACGGTACCCAACGGTTTGCATGAATCCAATCCCTGCCCAATAAAATAGAATAAGCTGGTTTTGCATTAATTAAAAAAAAGACCGTCTTACTGGTTTTGGACCTGACTGTAACTTCAAAGATGATAATGCCTTCTGCCACAGCTGCTTCTCCAGTGAAGTCAACCATTTGCACATCGGTAGGAGATAAATCTGTCATGTCTTTTCCCATTCGTTTTAATGTAAAGAAAGGCATTACATTCAGGATAGCTCCACCATCAACAAAAATCTAAGTAAAAAGCTTGCTGTCGATGTGTGCTTTGATATATAAGGGCCTGAGGTGGTTGGCACTCTGAGCTATCGGAATTGGAAAGAGCATCCCTTCTGGTAGGACCTTGACATCCACCAATTCCACTGCCGCTTCTTCCTCCGTATGAAAATCCTCTTCCATGGACTCCTGACGAGAGATAGCTCGAAAACTTGTCGGCAAGACACTGAGCATATTTTGACCATTATCATGGTGTAATTGTTCTTCAACACAAGCATCCAGAAGCTGCCTTTATTATGCCCGCTTCTGCTGTTCTCGCCTTTTTTGGGATTTTGATGGTCGGGAACAACGGCCAGGCAGAAATGGCTTCTCTTAGAGCACCTGCACTATTAGTTTCTCTTCTTTGCCATGGAAATGTGCTACAAATGAGGGAGGAGATAAACGGGTAAAAATAGATGGTTTACCATCCAATCATTGGAATCCTTTCCCTATCCCCTCAAGTTTGTTGTTTCCTGTAGGTTCTTCATAATTCTTACCCGGCTCTGTTTACAACATGTGTGCATCGGCTAACGGAAACGGATCCGTGTTCACCAAAGTCTCTTCCTTTTTATCTGAAAACTTCAATCTTCCATCCTAGATAGCCTTTTGAATGGTATTTCTGAAAACAACACAACTGTTAGTACCATGAGAAAAAGAATTATGCCATTTACAATACCTTTTTCCATTCAACTCTTCTTGGCTTGGAATCCTGTGTCCATAAGCTAAACGAATTTGCTTATCTGCTACTAGTTGGTCAAAGATTTGTTTAGCTTTTGAGACATAAAAAAAGTAAGATGGTCCTGACGTGGCAACTTCCTCCTTCCCTTTGCCGGGCTTCAAATGTGGATACGTATAGAAGGAACCCTTTACCAACTCGGCCGCCATTACCTCTATAGCTTGCTCTTCATCGTCTTCATTGGTATCGTCTATGACTGATATCATTGTCTGGCCATGGGAGAACTTAACGGAACGCTTCTCTTTCTCCTTGATCATCTCTTCTATTCTGACAGCATGAGATAATAAACGGGATAAATCTAAGAAATCTTGGAGAATAAGTCGTTATTTGAGTTGCGGATGCATTCTGCTAATAGCAATTCTTGCACACTCTGTTTCTGGCAACTGGGTTGTGCATTTGGACTTAATCTGCTGGAAATGCTCAATAAAATCCGCAACATCTTCCGATTCCTTCTGTTTTATTGCTAAAAGATTGGCAATGAAAACTTCTGGTGTAGGTTTAAAGAACCATTGGTGAAAATTCTTTCCATGTCAGCCCATGAGTATACAAAGTTATGAGCTAGATTAGCATACCATGTGAAAGCTGCCCCTGTTAAAGATAATGAAAACAGTTGTAATTTATGCAATTCATTATTTCGCAACTCACCACATTGTGCCGTAAACCTTCCGATGTGTTTTATGATGGACTTATTATCCTCACCAAAGAACATAGTAAACTCCGGTAGCTTAAAACCTCGAGGGAGTACTACCATGGAATCCATCCAATCGGGATAAGGTTTTTGGTATACGAGCCGATCCCGTGACTGCCGACGAAATGCTTCCGTCATTACATCAACTAGCTGTTGAATTTATGGTGAAGGACTTTGCATGATCGGTCGGGAACCTTGCCCCATGAAAGGCTCAGCACTTCGGACACCTTGCCCTGGATAAGCCGTTGTCGTTGCCAGATATACAAAAGGACAAGGAGCAGAGTAATTCGGCTGCCCCCCGAAAGGTGGCATGTTTCCCCTAACAAAGGTTGGGGCTGCTTCATAAGTTGTAGGTAATCCCATCATCAGACCAGGATTCCTTCCTGGGAACACTTCTGCTAGCATAGTGTTCTAAGCCACCATTCTTGGAATAACTTGATGTCCCCCCGTAGCAGGGAAAGACATTTCTCTGCACAAAAGGTGAACTAATCCATGAGATGGTGCGCCATCAGCCGATGGCATGCGGTACGCCGATGCCATAGTTGCCCCTTGTGTAGGGTAACCCGGTGGCTGAGTGAAAGTTTGCATATTTTGCCTCTATGCAAATTGTTGGAGCTCATTCTGAAGTAGAGGCCGAAAAATAGTAGCAAATTGCGGGATAAGACCCTACAAGAACTCACCAGTACATTGTTCTATTCTGGTGGAAATGAGGACTGACACCCTTGCTCCGGAGGAGTAACCTAAGTATAACTGGAAGTAGTAACAGAAGGATCAAAAACTCCCCGGAGAGCACGGACTGGGAGTCTTTCAGACCACTCTGGTGCAAGCAGCTGCTGTGAATTGTTCGCCATCAAACGTCCTAATCGCAATCGCATGCGAAAACTGACCTTAGGTCCCACTGGGTGTGCCTATCTGTGTTGCTGTCAAAATAATGAGCCGATATAACCAGGTATCGGCTACTCTTCCAATAAACACAAACAATCTGATATAGGGAAACAGAAAACGGTATCAGATCTTTTTTGAATTAGAGATCGGGTTCCTTGAACTTACTATAGAAAGGGTTCAAAAAAGTCAACTGAAAATGCACAACGGAAGGACTTTTCTTAACAACAAGCAAATACGTGTATTGATTCACTTCAAGGAAAAATTACAGAAAAGATCTAAACTTCGACAGAAGAACGGAAAGCGGTAAAGAAAGTTGGAAACAAAGATGTAAAGGAAAGCTGTAATAAAGCTGTAAGAAATTGAGTTCCTAGACTAGAAAGCCGTAAATGACGACGAAATAGAAGAAATTGAAAATTGATGCTGTTGGTTGATGATGGTCGTATCTGGGTTTTGGGCAACGCTCCCATTTTATACTTGTTGCAATCAAGCCACTAACAGATCGTGGAGTTTCTTCTGACCAAAGAATACTCCTAATGATTGTGCAGAATTCTTGTGCCGAAAGATCAGGAATTTGTTTTTCTTCTTATCAGCCTCGTGGTGCTGATGTTGACCATGACTATCGGCTGTTTGAAATGTTGACTTTATCGGCTTGACAAAACTTATCGAATTGACAACGACTCAAAATAACCGTTGCGTCGGCTCGGCAAAGCTGACGTCAACAATTAGTAACCAATTTAAGGAGATTTATGGAACAATAGAAAACAACAAACAAAATTTTTGAAAGAATTTAAGGAAAATCAAATAGGGGAAAATATTTCAGACGCTTTCCAAAACAAGGTTTTTTCTGCGGCAAACTATTATTAGCAAGCATCCCAGAGCCAAGAATCAGAGTTCTTGTTGGCAGTTCTCAGAAGCCAACTATTGGATTTGCCATGTTCAAGATATTTCTTCTCCTATTTTTGATATCTTTCTCTATTCTTCCCCTCTTGGTTTCTGTAAAATGCACCTGCGATAATGATGCTGGAGAAGAGAACAACATAACGGTGGCATTGAGGTACAAATTGGTGGCTGTTGCAACGATTCTCGTGGCGAGTGCGATTGGATTTTCTCTTCTAATTCTGGGCAAGGTAACTCCAGCATTCTCGCAGGAGAATGATGTGTTCTTCCTAATTAAAGCTTTTGTCGTCGGAGTTATTCTTGCCACCAGCATGGTTCATGTTTTGCTGGATGCATTCAAAAGCCTAACTAGCCCTTGCTTGAAAGAAAATCCATGGGTGATTTTCCCTTTTGACAATAGGTGGTGTGATGTATGGTGCTGTTTGGAGTTGAGCAAAGGAATTGCAGCGGCAGGTTGATTCGGAGAAGAAGGGAAAAAAGGGCAGAAGAAAAGAAAGAAAAAAGAATAAAGAATAAATTTTAAAATAAATTTTAAAATAAGATAATAATATATTTTAATATATAAAATTATAAAATTATCTAAATATTATTAAAAATTAATAGAATTATCAATTGACCGTAACAGTAGGTTAAAATTTTAACGATTAGAAAGTTCAAGGAATATTTTTATATTTTTTTAATTTGAGGATAAAATTTAAATTTTAAAATAGTTTAAGAATTATTCAAATAATTTGCCTTAAGATATATTTTACTTTTATATAAAGACGAATTTAGATGGGGTGCAAAAATTTTTAAAATCATTAATTTTGTCTTAACAAAATTAAAACTTTTTTGAATATTAATTTAAATTTTATGTTTCATTTTTAAAAAAAAAAATCAAAAATTATCTTATAATATTTTTTTTATTATGAATTATTGGAATCTTTATTAATTAGTGGAGGCTCCACTAATTATGGATTTATGTGAATTATTAGAAGATTTTTATGGATGTCCACCATTTTGTGGAGACACCACTAATTAAGATTAGTGGAAGATGATGTATGCCATGATGTAATCCACTAATTAGAGCTCTATAAATAGAGCTATTCTCTAAGCTTGTAATACACCATTATTTTGTGAAAGAAAGATTAGTGAAAGAAAGATTAGAGAAAGAATTGTGAGAGAAAGAAAGAGAGAAGTTTGAAGAGAAATTCTTGTGCAAAGAATAGTTAAAATTTTCTTAGTGTATAGTGTGTAGATTTTATTCTAACACTACCCTAATTTTATAACACGTTATCAGCACGAGTCTCTACCGGTACAAAAGCCAGAAGACTAAGTACAAGTTTCTGCCGTTACCAAAGTCAGAAGACAGGTACGCATTTATTGATCTCTATGGCTAACCTCGCTAAACTCGAATTTGTAACCCTTGATATTTCTGGAAAAAATTATATGTCATGGGTTCTCGATGCAGAAATGCATCTAAATGCTGAAGGCCTTAGTGCAACTATTCAAGCAAATAATAGTGCATCTGCACAACACAAGGCTAAATCTTTGGTTTTTATTCGTCGTCATCTCGATGAAAATTTGAAAATGGAATATCTTACCGAAAAAGATCCATATGTCCTGTGGGTAAATTTAAAAGAAAGATTTGACCACCTGAAGATGGTCGTACTACCCACTGCACGGTATGAATGGTTGCACCTGAGGTTGCAAGATTTTAAAACCGTGAATGAATATAGCTCCACAATGTATAAAATTACATCTCAATTAAAATTATGCGGAGAAAAAGTGACTGATGAAGATATGTTGGAGAAGACATTCTCCACCTTTCATGCCTCAAATATTGTCCTGCGCAACAATATCGAGAAAAGGGGTATACAAAATTTACAGATTTAATTACTGCCCTCCTCATTGCGAGAGAAGAATAATGAGTTATTATTGAGAAATCATGAAGCCGGACCAAGCGGCTCAACGGCACTCCCGAAGTGAATGTCTGTTGGCTCTAGCGAAGCCATCGTTATAGTCGTGGTCGTGGCCATGGCCGTGGCCGTGGTCGTGGTTATGGTCGTGAGACACGCTCGATATTTCCCTTATCACAATCATAATCAAGCTGTGAGAAATACTGGCCATCGAAGTGGAACAGAAAAGATCATAAGGGAAAAGAAAAAGAAATTGAAGAAAAGCATGAGGATATATGTTATAGATGTGGCATGAAAGGTCATTGGTCACGAAGCGTCAGTACGGCTAAGCATTTAGTTGAATTGTATCAAGCTTCATTGAAAAATAAAAATGTGGAAGCAAATTTTTCTCAACATCCAATAAATAATGCTTGAGGATGATGATATTGATCTCGAAGATCTTAATATCAATATTACCCATATGGATGTATCGGATTTTTGAACACCCAGACGGTAGGATAGACCATTTAATTGGTGATGGCGGTGTCCGGAAGAACTAAAGCCTCACCACGATATTTTTGTATTTTCATTTTCATTCTATTCTAATAATATTTACGTTTGCATATATATATTTGTGTTCGGATAGGTCTGTTGTTAATGATGATGTATGCATTATTGATAGTGGAACTACACACACCATACTAAAAAATGAGAAATATTTTTCGATCTCAAAATGGGAGAAATAAATATTTATACGATAAACGGTAGTGCAAATGTAATTGAGGGCTCAGGAAGAGCTAGTATATTGTTGCCTAAAGGAACAACAATTATTATTGATAAGGCACTATTTTCCTCAAAATCCGGAAGAAATTTATTGAGTTTTAAAGATATCCGCGAGAAATGGGTATCATGTTGAAACAAATGAGGAAAATGGGATTGAGCATCTTTTTATTACTCAAATGCATTTGGGTAAGAAATCGGTATTAGAAAAAGCTGCCGTCTTTTTCTACTGGTCTATATTTTGTAAAAATACGTACAATTGAAATTCATCATCTAGTAAACCAGAAGTTTCTTGATCCTATTACTTTTAGCATTTGGCATGACCGGTTGGGTCATCAGGGATCTACCATGATGAGAAGAATCATTGAGAATACACATGGTCATCCTTTAAAAAATAAAAGGATATTAACATCAGAAAAATTCGCATGTCTTGCATGTTCCCTAGGAAAATTAATTGTTAAACCATCACCGGTAAAAGTAGGAGTTGAAAGTCCTACATTTCTCGAAGCAGTTCACGGAGATATTTGTGGACCTATTGATCCACCATGTGGACCGTTCAAATATTTTATGGTCTTAATTGATGCATCATCCCGATGGTCACATGTATGTTTATTATCTACTCGCAACTTTGGCGTTTGCGAGATTACTTGCTCAAATAATTAAATTACGAGCACAATTTTCGGACCATCACATTAAAAATATCCGTTTGGATAATCTTTGGTGAATTTTCATCACATGCTTTTGATGCATATTGCATGTCAATTGGGATTAATGTTGAACATCTTGTAGCTCATGTTCACACACAAAATGGTCTTGCTTGAATCTTTGATTAAACGATTACAATTAATTGCTAGACCATTATTAATGAAAACAAATCTCCCAACATCTGCTGAGGGACATGCTATTCTACATCTTTGCAACACTTGTACGTATAAGACCAGCTAGTTATCATAAATTCTCTCCTTTGCAATTGGCTTTTGGGTCGGAACCAAATATTGCTCATTTAAGAATTTTTGGGTGTCTTGTATATATTCCAATTGCACCAAACCAACGTACAAAGATGGGTCTTCAAAGAAGAAAGGGGATATACGTTGGATATGATTCTCCCTCTATTATCGGGTATGTTGAACCCACGACGGGAGATGTATTCACGACAAGATTTGCTGATTGTCATTTTGATGAATCATTATTCCCTAAATTAGGGGAGAACCAAAACGAGCATAAAAATGATCTTACTTGGACAACATCATTAAATTATCTTGATCCGCGCACAAGCACATGTGAACTTGAAGTTCAAAAGATAATTCATTTGCAAAGCATTGCAAATCAAATGCCGGACGCTTTTGTTGACTCCGGAAGAGTTACAAAATCGCATATTCCAGCTATAAATGCTCCTATTCGAATTGAAGTTCCAGTGAGAACAAAATATTATACCTATAGTTGCTTGAGTCAAAAACACGCCGGAAGCGTGGCCGACCTCTTGGTTCTAAAGATAAAAATCCTCGAAAGAAAAGAGGATTAAATGATCCGAGAAGATCATATTGAAGAAAAGAATGATAAAGACCAAGAGAGAGCTGATGACAAAGAACCGAAGTTGATGAAAGTAACACTCGAAATTTCTATCAATTATACCACTTCAGGTAGAAGTTGGAATCGGATAGAAGCTGTTATTGATAATATATTTGCATACAATATATCTCTTGATGTTACACGGGATAATGATGATCACTGAACCGATATCGATTGATGAATGTCGGTATAGAAAAGATTGGTTGCAATGAAAAGATGCGATTCAATCGGAGTTAAATACAACGACAAAACGTGAAGTCTTCGGACTGCGATCCGAACACCGGAAGGTGTAAAACCCGTTGGCTACAAATGGATATTTGTGCGAAAGCGCAATGAAAAGAGTGAAATCGTTCGATATAAAGCGCGATTAGTAGCCCAAGGTTTTTCACAAAGACTAGCAAGATTTAGTTCTTTACCAACACGACGACATTGGAATGGAATTAAACAAGTCCTTCGATATCTCCAAGGTACAATTGATCTCGGATTATTTTATTCAAATAAAACCAGTCCAACATTGATAGGTTATGTAGATGCTTGGTTATTTATCCGATCCACATAAAGCACGTTCTCAAACGAGCTATCTATTTACATGTGGAAATATCTGCTATATCATGACGTTCTACGAAACAATCTATAGCAGCTACTTCTTCAAATCATGCTGAAATTATAGTCATTCATGAAGCAAGTCGAGAATGTGTATGGCTAAGATCCATGATTCATTATATCCAAGAAAGTTGTGGATTATCATCAATCAAAGGTATTCCAACTCCTCTTTTTGAAGACAATGCAGCTTGCATAACTCAATTACGAGGAGGATATATTAAAGGAGATCGGACAAAACATATTTCACCAAAATTCTTCTTTACTCATGAACTCCAGAAGAAATGTGAAATTGATGTGCTACAAATTCGGTCATGTGATAACCTCGCAGATATTTTCACAAAGACTTTAACGACTGCAACATTTGAAAAGTTGAGATATAAAATCGGTATGCGTCAGTTTAAAGATTTAAAGGAATCATCTCATCAGTGGGAGTAATAAATAGACATATAGAATAGTTTACTCTTTTTCCTTCACTAGATTTTTTTTTTTCCCACTGGGTTTTTATCTAGTAAGGTTTTAACGAGGCATATTCTTTATGTAATGGATGGACATCCAAGGGGGAGTATTATGAATTATTGGAATCTTTATTAATTAGTGGAGGCTCCACTAATTATGGATTTATGTGAATTATTAGAAGATTTTTATGGATGCCCACCATTTTGTGGAGACACCACTAATTAAGATTAGTGGAAGATGATGTATGCCATGATGTAATCCACTAATTAGAGCTCTATAAATAGAGCTATTCTCTAAACTTGTAATACACTATTATTTTGTGAAAGAAAGATTAGTGAAAGAAAGATTAGAGAAAGAATTGTGAGAGAAAGAAAGAGAGAAGTTTGAAGAGAAATTCTTGTGCAAAGAATAGTTAAAATTTTCTTAGTGTGTAATGTGTAGATTTTATTCTGACACTACCATAATTTTATAACATTTTTCATATAATTTCTTTCCCATTCTCAACTTTGTAGTTCCGTCCTTACTTTTGTACTCTACTTAAATATTTAACCTAGTATAAAGAAAAAATAAAAAAAGTAATCAAGTGTATAATAAATTTTGTACTTAAATCAATTGAACTAAATATTAAAAAAATTAATAATTGAATTACAGTTCGAATGAGGATGCAGGCATGCACGGCTTGCATAGCTTGTTATGTGGGGTGGAGCTGCCAATGATTGGAGGCATAGCTTATGTTTTTGCTTTTGGATTTTTGTGGTTGTAAATTGGACCGACGGTGCTTGACAATGAGTGGCTAATGTAGCATAGAAAATGAGATACCTTGGCATAAACAATAATTCGAACGTCTCGTGAGCAGGAGGACAGGGACGTCTCTGTTGAGTCCGTGAACTATCTTCTTGTTTTGACCTGACATGACATGGTCCGTTCCAGACCACCTAACGTGGTATTCCTTGATCCGTGCAAATTCATGGAATTTTTCTTCGTGTTTAAAATTTCCGGTGTAGTAGTTTGGGTTTTCACCCTTGATCATTTGGTTTTCACCCAGGTAAAATATTAAATCTTAAATTGTTTTTATTATAAATTCAACTAGGAGCTCATGTTCGTGGACATAATTCGTTTTTCTTTCTTTTGAAACTATTGTAAATAACTTTAATGAGATTCTAAACTTTATAATATAATATATATAATAATTTAAATATAATTGTTACGATAATATATATGTATATATTGTTATAAAATTATGGTAATGTTAGAATAAAATCTACACACTACACACTAAGAAAATTCTAACTATTCTTTGCACAAAAATTTTTATCTTTCTTTTCTCTCACAATTTTCTCTAATCTTTCTTTCACTAATCTTTTTTTCACAAAATGATGCTGTATTACAAGCTTAGAGAAAAGCTCTATTTATAGAGCTCTAATTAGTGGATTACATCATGGCATACATCATCTTCCACTAATCTTAATTAGTGGTGTCTCCACTAAATGGTAGACATCCATAAAAATCTTCTAATAATTCACATAAATCCATAATTAGTGGAGCCTCCACTAATTAATAAAGATTCCAATAATTCATAATACTCCCCCTTGGATGTCCATCCATTACATAAAGAATATGCCTCGTTAAAACCTTACTAGATAAAAACCCAGTGGGAAAAAAAATCTAGTGAAGGAAAAAGAGTACACTATTCTATATGTCTGTTTATTACTCCCCCTGATGAGATGATTCCTTTAAATCTTTAAACCGACGCATACCGATTTTATATCTCAACTTCTCAAATGTTGCAGTCGGTAAAGTCTTCGTGAAAATATCTGCGAGGTTATCACATGACTGAATTTGTAACACATCAATTTCACTTTTCTTCTGGAGTTCATGAGTAAAGAAGAATTTTGGTGAAATATGTTTTGTCCGATCTCCTTTAATATATCCTCCTCGTAATTGAGTTATGCAAGCTGCATTATCTTCATAAAGATGAGTTGGAATATCTTTAATTGATGATAATCCACAACTTTCTCGGATATAATGAATCATTAATGTTAGCCATACACATTCTCGACTTGCTTCATGAATGGCTATAATTTCAGCATGATTTGAAGAAGTAGCTACTATAGATTGTTTTGTAGAACGCCATGATATAGCAATATTTCCACATGTAAATAGATAACTCGTTTGAGAACGTGCTTTATGTGGATCAGATAAATAACCAGCATCTGCATAACCTATCAATGTTGGACTGGTTTTATTTGAATAAAATAATCCGAGATCAATTGTACCTTGGAGATATCGAATGACTTGTTTAATTCCATTCCAATGTCGTCGTGTTGGTGAAGAACTAAATCTTGCTAATAAATTTACCGCAAAAGCAATATCAGGTCGTATATTATTAGCAAGATACATCAATGCACCAATTGCACTGAGATATGGTACATCAGGACCAAGGAGTTCTTCATCATTTTCTTGAGGTCGGAAAGGATCTTTATCCACATTTAATGATCGGACGATCATTGGAATACTTAATGGATGTGCTTTGTCCATGTAAAATCTTTTTAGCACTTTTGCTGTATATGTTGATTGATGAATAAATGTTCCACTCTCCAGATGTTCAATTTGTAAACCAAGGCAATTTTTGGTTTTACCAAAATCCTTGATTTCGAATTCTCTTTTTAAATAATCAATTGTTTCTTGGAGCTCTTCAGGAGTTCCAATAAGATTAATATCATCAACATATATAGCTAATATCACAAATTTAGAACTAGATTTCTTAATAAAAACACATGGACATACCTGGTCATTTTTAAATCCCGCTTTCAATAAATATTCACTAAGACGTGTGAACCACATGCGCCCAGATTGCTTCAGGCCATATAATGATTTCTGCAACTTGATGAAGTAATTTTCACGAGGATAATATTTATATGCTTCATGCATATGAAATCCTTCGGGGATTTTCATGTAAACATCATTTTCTAAATTTCCATACAAGTAAGCAGTGACAACATCTAATAGGCGCATATCTATCTTTTCATGTACTACCAAACTGATAAGATATTGGAGTGTAATAGCATCAACAACAGGAGAATAAGTTTCATCATAATCAATACCTGGTCTTTGTGAAAAATTTTGGGCTACTAATCGCGGTTTATATCGAACGATTTCACTCTTTTCATTGCCCTTTCGCACAAATATCCATTTGTAACCAACAGGTTTTACACCTTTTGGTGTTCGGACTGCAGGTCCGAAGACTTCACGTTTTGTCAGTGTATTTAACTCCGATTGAATCGCATCTTTTCATTGCAGCCAATCTTTTCTATACCGACATTCATCAACTGATATTGGTTCAGGATCATCATTATCCTGTGTAACATCAAGAGATATATTGTATGCAAATATATTATCAATAACGGTTTCTATCCGATTCCAACTTCTACTGGAAGTGGTATAATTGATAGAAATTTCGGTGTTACTTTCATCAACTTCGGTTCTTTGTCATCGGTTCTCTCTTGGTCTTTATCATTCTTTTCTTCAATATGATCTTACGGATCATTTAATCCTCTTTTCTTTCGAGGATTTTTATCTTTAGAACCAAGAGGTCGGCCACGCTTACGGCGTGTTTTTGACTCAGTGACTATAGGTATAATATTTTGTTCTGCTGGAACTTCAATTCGAATAGGATCATTTATAGGCTGGAATATGCGATTTTGTAACTCTTACGGAGTCAACAAAAGCGTCCGGCATTTGATTTGCAATGCTTTGCAAATGAATTATCTTTTGAACTTCAAGTTCACATGCGCTTGTGCACGGATCAAGATAATTTAATGATGTTGTCCAAGCAAGATCCTTTTTATCTTTGTTTTGGTTCTCCCCTAATTTAGGGAATAATGATTCATCAAAATGACAATCGACAAATCTTGCTTGTGAATACATCTTCTGTCGGGGTTTAACATTCACGATAATAGAGGGAGAATCATATCCAACGTATATCCCTTTCTTCTTTGAGGACCCATCTTTGTACGTTGGTTTGGTGCAATTGGAATATATATAGCACACCCAAAAATTCTTAAATGAGCAATATTTGGTTACGACCCAAAAGCCAATTACAAAGGAGAGAATTTATGATAACTAGGCTGGTCTTATACGTACAAGTGTTGCGGCATGTAGAATAGCATGTCCCCGAGCGAGATGTTGGGAGATTTGTTTTCATTAATCATGGTCTAGCAATTAATTGTAATCGTTTAATCAAAGATTCGACAAGACCATTTTGTGTGTGAACATGAGCTACAAGATGTTCAACATTAATCCCAATTGACATGCAATATGCATCAAAAGCATGTGATGAAAATTCACCAGCATTATCTAAACGGATATTTTTAATGTGATGGTCCGGAAATTGTGCTCGTAATTTAATTATTTGAGCAAGTAATCTCGCAAACGCCAGGTTGCGAGTAGATAATAAACATACATGTGACCATCGGGACGATGCATCAATTAAGACCATAAAATATTTGAACGGTCCACATGGTGGATCAAGATGTCCACAAATATCTCCGTGAATCCGTTCAAGAAATGTAGGACTTTCAGTTCCTACTTTTACTGGTGATGGTTTAACAATTAATTTTCCTAGGGAACATGCAGTACATGCGAATTTTTCTGATGTTAATATCCTTTTATTTTTTAAAGGATGACCACGTGTATTCTCAATGATTCTTCTCATCATGGTAGATCCCGGATGACCCAACCGGTCATGCCAAATGCTAAAAGTAATAGGATCAGTAAACTTCTGGTTTACTAGATGATGAATTTCAATTGTACGTATTTTTACAAAATATAGACTAGTAGAAAAAGACGGCAGTTTTTCTAATACAGATTTCTTACCCAAATGCATTTGAGTAATAAAAAGATGCTCAATCCCATTTTCCTCATTTGTTTCAACATGATACCCATTTCTGCGGATATCTTTAAAACTCAATAAATTTCTTCTGGATTTTGAGGAAAATAATGCCTTATCAATAATAATTGTTGTTCCTTTAGACAACAATATACTAGCTCTTCCGGTGCCCTCAATCACATTTGCACTACCGTTTATCGTATAAATATTTATTTCTCCCATTTTGAGATCAGAAAAATATTTCTCATTTTTTAGTATGGTGTGTGTAGTTCCACTTTCAATAATGCATACATCATCATTAACAACGACCATCCGAACACAAATATATATATGTAAACGTAAATATTATTAGAATAGAATGAAAATGAAAATACAAAAATATCGAGGTGAGGCTTTAGTTCTTTCGGACACTTGCCATCACCAATTAAATGGTATATCCTACCGTCCGGGTGTTCAAAAAAATCCGATATATCCATATGGGTAATATTGATATTAAGATCTTCAGGATCAATATCATCATCCTCAACATTATTTATTGGATGTTGAGAAAAATTTTCTTCCACATTTTTATTTTTCAATGAAGCTTGATACAATTTAACTAAATGCTTAGCCGTACGACAGTTTCGTGACCAATGACCTTTCATGCCACATCTATAACATATATCCTCATGCTTTTCTTCAATTTCTTTTTCTTTTCCCTTATGATCTTTTACTGTTCCACTTCGGGTGGCAGTATTTCTCACGGTTTGATTATGATTGTGATAAGGGAAATATCGAGCGTGTCTACGACCATAACCACGACCACGGCCACGGCCATGGCCACGACCACGACTATAACGATGGCTTCTACTAGAGCCAACGACATTCACTTCAGGAGTCTTTGTTGAGCCGATTGAGTGCAGCTTCATGATTTCTCAATAATAACTCATTATTCTTCTCTGCAATGAGGAGGGTAGTAATTAAATCTGTAAATTTTGTATACCCCTTTTCTCGATATTGTTCTTTGCGGGACAATATTTGAGGCATGAAAGGTGGAGAATGTCTTCTCCAACATATCTTCATCGATCACTTTTTCTCCGCATAATTTTAATTGAGATGTAATTTTATACATTGCGGAGCTATATTCATTCACGGTTTTAAAATCTTGCAACCTCGGGTGCAACCATTCATACCGTGCAGTGGGTAGTACGACCATCTTCAGGTGGTCAAATCTTTCTTTTAAATTTACCCACAGGACATATGGATCTTTTTCGGTAATATTCCATTTTCAAATTTTTATCGAGATGACGACGAATAAAAATCAAAGCTTTAGCCTTGTGTTGTGCAGATGCACTATTATTTGCTTGAATAGTTGCACTAAGGCCTTCAGCATTTAGATGCATTTCTGCATCGAGAACCCATGATATATAATTTTTTCCAGAAATATCAAGGGTTACAAATTCGAGTTTAGAGAGATTAGCCATAGAGATCAATAAATGCGTACCTATCTTCTGGTTTTGTTAATGGCAGAAACTCGTGCTTAGTCTTCTGGCTTTTGTACCGGTAGAGACTCGTGCTGATAACGTGTTATAAAATTAGGGTAGTGTTAGAATAAAATCTACACACTACACACTAAGAAAATTCTAACTATTCTTTGCACAAGAATTTTTCTCTTTCTTTTCTCTCACAATTTTCTCTAATCTTTCTTTCACTAATCTTTTTTTTCACAAAATAATGGTGTATTACAAGCTTAGAGAATAACTCTATTTATAGAGCTCTAATTAGTGGATTACATCATGGCATACATCATCTTCCACTAATCTTAATTAGTGGTGTCTCCACTAAATGGTGGACATCCATAAAAATCTTCTAATAATTCACATAAATCCATAATTAGTGGAGCCTTCACTAATTAATGTAGATTCCAATAATTCATAACATATATATATATATATATATATTTAAAACTATATTACTTCATTAATTGTATGTCCATTTTTTAAAGATTATATTGCATATCTTCTTTAATTATATTACTTCAAAATTTTAAACAGTTGAATCTACGTCAATTCATCCACCATCAAATATTTGCGTCGCACAAATCCCTTTCAATGATACCTTTTGTATAATATTCTTGAGTGGATTGTATTATTTCTTCCGTCGATATTTATTTGTCACAATTAATTACTTCATTGTTATAAAATTAGGGTAGTATTAGAATAAAATCTAAACACTACACACTAAGAAAATTCTAACTATTCTTTGCACAAGAATTTCTCTTCAAACTTCTCTCTTTCTTTCTCTCACAATTCTTTCTCTAATCTTTCTTTCACAAAATAGTGGTGTATTACAAGCTTAGAGAATAGCTCTATTTATAGAGCTCTAATTAGTGGATTACATCATGGCATACATCATCTTCCACTAATCTTAATTAGTGGTGTCTCCACTAAATGGTGGACATCCATAAAAATCTTCTAATAATTCACATAAATCCATAATTAGTGGAGCCTCCACTAATTAATGGAGATTCCAATAATTCATAACACTCCCCCTTGGATGTCCATCCATTACATAAAGAATATGCCTCGTTAAAACCTTACTAGATAAAAACCCAGTGGGAAAAAAAATCTAGTGAAGGAAAAAGAGTACACTATTCTATATGTCTATTTATTACTCCCCATGATGAGATGATTCCTTTAAATCTTTAAACCGACGCATACCGATTTTATATCTCAACTTTTCAAATGTTGCAGTCGGTAAAGTCTTCGTGAAAATATCTGCGAGGTTATCACATGACCGAATTTGTAGCACATCAATTTCACCTTTCTTCTGGAGTTCATGAGTAAAGAAGAATTTTGGTGAAATATGTTTTGTCCAATCTCCTTTAATATATCCTCCTCGTAATTGAGCTATGCAAGCTGCATTGTCTTCATAAAGAGGAGTTGGAATACCTTTGATTGATGATAATCCACAACTTTCTCGGATATAATGAATCATGGATCTTAGCCATACACATTCTCGACTTGCTTCATGAATGGCTATAATTTCAGCATGATTTGAAGAAGTAGGTTGCTATAGATTGTTTCGTAGAACGCCATGATATAACGAGTATTTCCAAATGTAAATAGATAGCCCGTTTGAGAACGTGCTTTATGTGGATCAGATAAATAACCAGCATCTGCATAACCTATCAATGTTGGACTGGTTTTATTTGAATAAAATAATCCGAGATCAATTGTACATTGGAGATATCGAAGTACTTATTTAATTCCATTCCAATGTTGTCGTGTTGGTGAAGAACTAAATCTTGCTAATAAATTTACCGCAAAAGCAATATCAGGTCGTATATTATTAGCAAGATACATCAATGCACCAATTGCTTCGAGATATGGTACATCAGGACCAAGGAGTTCTTCATCATTTTCTTGAGGTCGGAAAGGATCTTTATCCACATTTAATGATCGGACGATCATTGGAATACTTAATGGATGTGCTTTGTCCATGTAAAATCTTTTTAGCACTTTTGTTGTATATGTTGATTGATGAATAAATGTTCCACTCTCCAGATGTTCAATTTGTAAACCAAGGCAAATTTTGGTTTTACCAAAATCCTTGATTTCGAATTCTCTTTTTAAATAATCAATTGTTTCTTGGAGCTCTTCAGGAGTTCCAATAAGATTAATATCATCAACATATATAGCTAATATCACAAATTTAGAACCAGATTTCTTAATAAAAACACATGGACATACCTGGTCATTTTTAAATCCCGCTTTCAATAAATATTCACTAAGACGTGTGAACTACATGCGCCCAGATTGCTTCAGGCCATATAATGATTTTTACAACTTGATGAAGTAATTTTCACGAGGATAATGTTTATATGCTTCATGCATATGAAATCCTTCGGGGATTTTCATGTAAACATCATTTTCTAAATTTCCATACAAGTAAGCAGTGACAACATCTAATAGGCGCATATCTATCTTTTCATGTACTGCCAAACTGATAAGATATCGGAGTGTAATAGCATCAACAACAGGAGAATAAGTTTCATCATAGTCAATACCTGGTCTTTGTGAAAAATCTTGGGCTACTAATCGCGCTTTATATCGAACGATTTCACTCTTTTCATTGCCCTTTCGCACAAATATCCATTTGTAACCAACGGGTTTTACACCTTACGGTGTTCGGACTGCAGTCCGAAGACTTCACGCTTTGTCGGTGCATTTAACTCCGATTGAATCGCATCTTTCCATTGCAGCCAATCTTTTCTATGCTGACATTCATCAAGCGATATTGGTTCGGGATCATCATTATCCTGTGTAACATCAAGAGATATATTGTATGCAAATATATTATCAATAACAGTTTCTATCCGATTCGAACTTCTACCAGAAGTGGTATAATTGATAGAAATTTCAGTGTTACTTTCATCAACTTCTGGTTCTTTGTCATCAGTTATCTCTTGGTCTTTATCATTCTTTTCTTCAATATGATCTTCTGAATCATTTAATCCTATTTTCTTTTGAGAATTTTTATCTTTAGAACCAAGAGGTCGGCCACGCTTCTGGCGTGTTTTTGACTCAGCAGCTATAGGTATAATATTTTGTTCTGCTGGAACTTCAATTCAAATTGGAGCATTTATAGCTGGAATATACGATTTTGTAACTCTTCTAGAGTCAACAAAAGCGTCTGGCATTTGATTTGCAATGCTTTACAAATGAATTATCTTTTGAACTTTAAGTTCACACGCGCTTTTATGCGGATCAAGATAATTTAATGATGTTGTCCAATCAAGATTTTCTTGTACTGTTTCTGTTCTCCCCCTAATTTAGGGAACAATGATTTCACAAGAGAATAAGAAAAGAAATATAAGAAAATGATGACAAGCAGGAAATGTCAAGAAAAATATCTCCTTTTTTTTTCACTCTTCCCGGTACCGACTTTTCCTTTTCCTCTCTTGTCTTTTCTTCTCCTTCGACCCTCTACCTACCATCTACCTCTTCTTCTTCTTCTTCATATAGATATATATATATATATGTATCGATATATATCTCAGTTATCAATCATTAGTAAACATAAAAAACAAAAATCACAAAGCAGATATGGAGACTCGTAATTCATTTGAGATATGGTCAAATTTTGACTCGATTTCTGCAGCAGATGTTGATGTATTTTCCTTTCCAAACCAACTGTTTTTGCCTAATTCGAACACAGAAGATTTTGATATGTTTTCCTTTCCAAACCAACCGCTTCTGCCTAATTCGAACGCAAAAGATTTTGATATGTTTTCCTTTCCAAACCAACCGTTTCCTCCTAATTTCAGGTGAGATACCTTTGAGGGCTTCCATTTGTTTTTAGTATGCTTGATAATGAAATTAAACTCTCTTTTGGTTTATTTTTTATGTAAATCAGTGGAAGTTTTGAACATACTACTTTGGACCAAGTTGATCTGCCCCTACAAGAGACTGCTTTTGATACTGTTCCTCTTGATGCTATTCCTTTGAATGAGGATATGCTTGTGCATGGTCCTTTCTACTCTCTAATGGATTTTGAACAAAGCCAGAATATGTTTCCAGGTTATTATACCTTTAAACATGGATTTTGAATGGTATTACCTTTACTGATATTATTTTCTTTTTCTAGGAGAAATAATGAGTGTTCTTGGCAACAAAGTCGGAGTAAGTACTCATGAAATGCATAATATCAAAGTTCAAGATATTATTGCAGACAAAATTCCTGGGGAGAAGATGATGATTAAGAGGCAGAGAGAGAAGAAGGGCAATAACTCCCAAACACTATCAAGAGAAACAATTTCGCAGTACTTTTACCTACCAATCAAGAGCGCAGCCAAAGAATTGAATATTAGCATAACCCGTCTCAAGAAAAGATGTAGGGAGTTAGGAATTCGTCGATGGCCTCACAGGAAATTGGTGAGCTTGGAGACCATAATCAAGAATGTTCAGGTTCTCTCTCATACATACTTATAATTTGCAAGTATGAAACTATGAAAGATTTATAAGTAAATAATCGATGATATCACTTCGATTTACAGGAGATGCAAAATAAAGAAGAAGGAGGACATATGGCTGAAAAGAAGTTGAAAGAAGCCATTGCGATACTAGAATGTGAAAAACAGTTGGTGGAAGAACATCCTAATACGCAGTTAGAGGACCAAACACAGAAATTAAGACAAGCATGCTTCAAGGCCAAATGTAATAAGAAATTTAATTATAATAAACTTAAGGAGATCATAAAATCTCAAGACTCATTTCGCAGTAATTTTACGGCTAATTCTGCTGCTAGTCTCGATGCTGGCTTAAAAGGGAAAGAAAAGGAGGAGGATGTCGAAAAAGAGGAGCTGAAGTCCATAATTACTAATTGTTTGTCTTCCTCTAATGTAAATATTGAAAAAGAACAATTACAAACCTTCATCTTACATTTATCAGCTCAATTACAAAAGAGCAACTATAAGCATGTATCCTCAAGTTCATATGAACACTAGTGATATGAATAAAAGATGTGATGCTTATTATTAATGGAAATATCTTTTTCCCTTATTATCTTTTCTGTTCCACTTCAGGTGGCCAGTATTTCTCTGTGATAAGGGAAATATCGAGTGTGTCCATGACCATAACCACGGCCACTGCCACAACTACGATTATAACGATGGCTTCTGCTGGAGCTAACAGCATTCACTTCTGGGAGTGCTGTTGAACCAGTTCATCTGGCTTCATGATTTCTCAATAATAACTCATGTTAAAGCTGTCAATTTTGGATACCCTTTTTTCTCGATATTGTTACTGTAGGACATGAAAAGTGGAGAATGTCTTCTCCAATATAACTTCATCAGTAACTTTTTCTCCGTAAAAGTTTTAACTAAGATGTAGTTTTATACATCACGGAGTTCACGGTTTTACAATCTTGCAACTTCAAGTGCAACCATTCATACCGTGCAGTGGGTAGTACGACCATCTTCAGGTGGTCAAAATTTTCTTTTTATCCACATGACATATGGATCTCCTTTTTTTTTTTTAGTATTTAGATGCATTTCTGTATGACATATAAATTTTTTTTTTCAGAAATATCAAGGGTTACAAATTCGAATTTAGCGAGATCAATAAATGCGTACCTATCTTCTGGCTTTAATAACGGTAGAGACTCGTGCTGATAACGTGTTATAAAATTAGGGTAGTGTTAGAATAAAATTAACACACTACACACTAAGAAAATTCTAACTATTCTTTGCACAAGAATTTCTCTTCAAACTTCTTTCTTTCTTTCTCTCACAATTCTTTCTCTAATCTTTCTTTCACTAATCTTTCTTTCACAAAATAATGGTGTATTACAAGCTTAGAGAATAGCTCTATTTATAGAGCTCTAATTAGTGGATTATATCATGGTATACATCATCTTCCACTAATCTTAATTAGTGGTGTCTCCACTAAATGGGAGACATCCATAAAAATCTTCTAATTATTCACATAAATCCATAATTAGTGGAGCCTCCACTAATTAATGGAGATTCCAATAATTCATAACATTCATATAATTTTAAAAAAATTAGTTAATCTCTTAAGTTCATACAATTTTGATTATATATTCTAAAAGTACAATTGAATTTAATATTCTCTACAATTATTTTCTTAATTTGTTTGCTCAACTTTTCCTTTAAAATTATTATACTTTTATTTTTTAAAACTATTTAATACAAAAATATAGTAATAAAATTAACATTAATGATATTTAAATTTTTTTAATATAATAAATAAAAATATAAAAAAATTTTATTTATGACCGATAAATAAGTACGAAAGATTTGTTAATCATATATGCACAAAAAACGTCGGATGGAACATAAGAGAGGGCGTCAAATTGACCCTGGACAAAAAGTCAATCGGATCAGTAAAACACTAATTCCATTAAAGAGTTTACTTGGACAAACCAAGGGGGCGTGCCGGAGTGGTCATCGCCCATGATTAGAAATCGGGTGGGCTCTGCCCGCGCAGGTTCGAATCCTGCCGGTTACGATTCAATGATGTAAATTATTTGTTTTTGGCATAACAAATGCAACGACTATTTTCCGTTCCAAATAGTTTTGTTCTTATTCGACATAATTTTTTTCCTACAATAAAAATTTCAGATGAATGTGCCATGGTAAAATATTATTTAGCTTAAGAAAAATTATAAGTTAAAATATTTAAAAAAATGTATTTATTTTGAACTAATAGAAGTATAGATATATGAAAATATAGTAATTTTAATTGGTCAGAAGTATCATTTATTAGAAAAATATTTTATATTTGATTCAAATTCATGTCTCGTCATGTATAAAAAGAAAAAGATATTAACTTATGATTGATCCGGGAATTAGGGGCCGTTTGGCTTATTAAATTGTGTGGCTATTTCATGGGTAAGATGAAATTTTGGTGAAGATTTCATTTTATTTGCAAATGCGAATTTTATTTCTTTTTTTAAAAAACTTCATCAAAATTTTTATATTTAATTGTATTTGATTGTATCAAAATTCATTTGAACTTCAATTTTCTAGTCATATAAACATATTTAAATTCATTTCTCTTCTCCTTATTAATTGGACTAATGACCTGTTTGATAATCTAATTCAATACTTAAAATTAAATAAATTAAGTATTTATTTTATTAAGTACGTTTAATAACGATTAATATTAAGTATTTAATTAATTCAATGCATTTGATAATAATTTTTGTTATTACTTAATTGATTAAAATGTATTGAAAATCATGTTAAAAATTTTAATTGAATTGAAAGTTATTTAAATTTGAAATTTGAATACATTAAATACTCATCTAATTATTAATATTCATTTATATTTAATATAAATTGTAATAAAATATAGTGTAGAAAATGAATTATAATTAATTCAGACTTTAGATTTCATATTCAGTTTTTAAAATTCAATACTTAAATATTCAGATTTTAATTTTATTAAACGAGTCTTAAACCAATGACGGAACTAAAGAGCTACTTATGTCCTCCAAAATTTTTTAAAATTCGATATTTTTAATAAAATTTATTTTTTAAATTTTATTTAAAAATTTACCTTTTACTCCTCAAAATTCTTTAAAATTATAATATTATCTTGTATAAAAAGATAGTTAGCTCTCCAACATCAAGTTTTTAATTCCGTCCTTGTACTAAGCATATAAAATTTGAATTGCTATATTTCGTGTAAATGCAACCGAGTTGGGACAGATCAAGGACTAAAATTTCAGTTGTACTTTTATCGTCACACACCTCAGCCCATCTCTATAACAAAGAGAGGCAGAATCCCCAATCTCCACGCGTTGAGGACGAAATCGTCCTCATGTCCTATTGATTCTGAAGTAAGTATATATTTTTAAAAATTTTAGAAATATTTGATCAATTATTATATTTTTAATTACGAAAATATATTCTTAAAAATATATTAATAGTAAAGCTTGATTCTGTTTATATTCTCAAGTAGGAAAATTACCATGGTGCATTTGAGAGGGTCTATCTTAGGTGCTTTGTTTATTGTAGAGTTAGGTAGTTTACTTAACCAAAAGAAAGCAACACTAAAGATGGATCTTGGTGGTTGGTGGATATTTTAATATTTCATAATTACTTTATTCCGCAAGTAGAAATATTCATCATACAAGCTTTTTATTAGTATTACTTTAGATTTTCAAAAGTAGGCTGCTTAAGGCCCCAAATTTAACAATGGCCAGCTGTATATGATTGATGCATTTTCGAAAAAGAAAAAATAGATTTAATGGAATATTTTTTATTTGAATTTAAATGGTTATATTTTTATATTAGAAGTTTTGCAAAATAAAAAAACGAAGATCTTTTGATTTGTATAATTAAATATTTTTATATTTTACTCTAAAAATAAAATATGAAATTCTTTAATAATTCAAATTAATCCTAAAAAATATTATATCTTTCTCAAATTAAATGTTGTTATATATATAATTTTAGAAAATTTTTAAAGTATTTGACTATTTATTATATTTTAAATTATAATTAACATATTCTTAAAATATTGATAATAAATTCTTTTATAAATGTATATATTTTTATGGGCTAGTTACGTAAACAACTCGGGGCTATGGAGCTTTGTCGCATTATTTCATAAATTTTTAAATTTGATAATTAGTCTCATTGATTAAGATTTTGTCCAAATAATTTAGACAATATGAAAGTGCTTAGTTAAAATATATGTAATATTACTATAAAAATTAAAAAATCAACAAAATGAAGAAGACGAAGCATAGAATTCGAAAGTCATCGGCATCCTTCATCTTCATTCTTCTCCTAATCTTATCCAAATTCTAGAGCTGAATTCGAACCGAACGTTCACAAACAAAAATTCATTCGAGTTTATTCGTATTCGAATAAGATTCGTTTATTTAATAAATGAATGAACTCAAACAAAATATTATGTTCGTTTATTAATCGAACAAACACGAACATATTCGTGAATATAAAAATAATTATATTATATTTAATTATTTATATTTATAATAATATCTTTGTTTTATATAGTTGTATTTTAAAAATATAATTATTGATGTATAGTAAATGTTTTAAATTGATTTTTTAATAAATTTTGGAATTATTAATATTTTTTAGTTTCAAAATAAAAAATACAAAATATACGAATAAACAATTTGAACACGAACACTAATCGAGTTTTTCGAATTCGAACTCAAATGAACACAAACATTACTAAAGAATAAACGAATTGACTCGAACACGAACTCGATTAATAAACGAACGAACTCGAATAGTATTCGAGTAAGTTTGAACTCGAGTTTGAAAATTTAATACTCGATTCGTTTGTATTCAAATACAACTCTACCAAATCCCTTACAATATGTTTGGTCAAGGAAGAAAGAGAGAAGAAAGGAGAAAAATAGATAAATCTGAATATAAATGGATGATTTACGCTATTTGATTAAGAAGAAAAGATTGAGGGAAAATAAATTAGAAGGGGGAACTCTCCCTCACGTCATAAAAACAATCTGGCTAAATTTAGATAGATTGAGATGTAAATTAAAATAGTAATTGTCATTTACTTCCTTTGTATCTGAATCAAACAAAATAGAAGTAAATTATATTTACTCCCGTTAACAGAAGTAAAAATTCCTCTCTCACTCCCTATCCCCTCCACCACCTCCTTTTGTGAACCAAACATAGGGTTAGGTAGGGATGTCAATTTCCCCACCTAAACTGAGGCCTGACCCTATTAGGTCAAGAAATCCCTAGTTTAAGCTGGGATGGAGACATGGTCGGGCTTTGTAGCTCAGCCCGCCAATCCTGGATGGGGCCAAGGATAGGGATTGAAAGATTCCCGCCCAGCCCTGCCAATCTCCCCTACCGTTTAGCATATATTATATATATTATATATTTATGAATATATATTATATGAATAAGAAGGATATATATATATATATATATATATATATATATATCGAATATATAAAATAAAAAGTTCAATTTTCAATAAATTTATACATATGTATATGTATGTAACACATATACACATATATATGTATATATATGTAGATGTATATATATTCTATATACACACATACTAATTATAATTTATAATTATTTATGAAAACTATATAATTAGTATTTAAATAGATAAGTTTTAAGCGTATTTTTATAAATATACAGTATAAGTTATTAAAATTCATTATGATCAATAATTTGTTATGATTTATTTAATTTAGTTATTTAGAGTTTATTTTGGTAGTTTATTGTTATTTTGTTAGTAAATTGTGGAGTTTATTATGGTCTAAAATTTATGATTTGTATAATTTAATTATTTAGTTTTATATAATTTTGTGAAATTTTATTTTGTTGTAATTATACTAAAAATTTTAATATAAATATTTTTTTCATTTTTTCCCATTGGGCCCTCGCTTTCCCACCAAGTCAGGATTGGGGATTATTTTAGTCCCAGTGGGCTGGAGGCGGGGATTCTCGCCTTTCCCCATGTTAGGGACAGGCTGAGATAGGGGAAGGCGGGATTGGAGTCCGAATTTCAAGTCTCCGGCCCGATCCTGCCCTGTTGCCATTTATAAGGTTAGGACTATTTGATAACTCAATTAAATATTTAAAATTAATTAATTAAATACTTATTTTATTAAAATATATTTAATAATGAATAATAATAATAAGTAATTAATTATATTTGATAACATATTTTTATTATCAATTAATTAATTAACACATATTAAAATCCAATTATAAATTTTAAATAAAATAAAAGATAATTAAGTTTAAAATATAAATATGTTAAATATTCATTTAATTATTAATATTTTTTTTATTTGTAATATAAATGATAATAAAATATAATATAAAAATAAATTATAATCTTTCCCATACTAGATTCACATCAATGTTCTTTGACCATTCTTAATATGTAGCAGAGAACTCGGAAGCCTTAGATATCATCCGCCACGCCTTCCCCTTTCTCTTACCACTGCTATTGCCATGCACCCATTTCTTCCTCATCAACAAATGACATTTCTTTCCCCTCTTCCATATCACCACTTTTTTACCCCATGTTCTTCCTATGATGTTGCCTTTTTTGCTACCTCTAATCTACAACCTCCGTCCCCATTTGATCTCCACCCCTCTGACCTACTTCTCCTCTCATAATAACCCGCAACTACTTTGGTTGTTTGTTTGTTTTTTTTTTTTTGTGTGGTTTTTCTTCTAGGTTTTTTTTAGAGGATTGAGAGAGTTTTGATTTTTTTTTTCCATCTTCAGACCTTCTAGAGTGGTAGGGAAACACGAACCTTGGAGACCAAATCGAGGAAGAACACAAGCTTTCAGATGGAGACTACATCGAAGGGCTTTCAGTTTTGTTCAACCCGATCTCATCTCTTACACTAATATGTGTGTGTGCACGCGTTTGATTTTTTTTTTTTTTTTTAAGTTACCAAGAATTTGTTATTTTTTTTAGGGGCAATATCTTATTTTCTCCCTTTTAACTTTGTCTAAATTAATTATTTAGACTAAAATTCCAATAGATAGGGTCAAATATCAAATTTAAAAATTTATTGGACAATGTGACATTGTCCTATATTTCTATAAATTTTATATAAATATAAATATAAATATAAAAAATTAAGAGCGAGTTGAGTAGGCCATAGCAATATAATCCCCTTCTCTTTCTCGCCCTACTTGATGTGTTGAAGGAAAGGGCTTGATCTTTTTCCCATTTTCGTCTAAGTTGACGAATCTCGGCCTGAGTCTCAATTTAAGTGAGAAAATTGCTATTTTTGTGTAGAAGTTGCATATGAGAGGGCCTTTGTCTTAGGTGTTTTGTTTATTGTAGAGTTAGGTAGTTTACTTAGAAATAGAAAAGCAACTTTAAAGAGGTATCTTGGTGGTTAGTTGAACCCAATAGAAAAAAAATGTTAGAAACTAGGAAGTGCACTCACTAATTCCAAATATGGTGCTCACGTGCAAACAGACTCTGATAAAGCCACTTATAACTACTTGTTCTTTTCTAGACCAGGTAAAACTAAAATAGACCAAAGCCACTAAAAACAATAAACTTCTATTGATACAGATAACTTAAGCAATTAAACAAATATTTGTAATAATCCTCCCCTTAAACAGAAAGTTTCTAAAAATTCAGTTTAATAAGATTTATCTAGTGTATAGGCTCCAAGTAGCTTCCTTAACTTCTAAAACGTAAACAACTTCAATGGCTTGATCATTATGTCAACAATCTAATCTTCACTTTTGCAATAAAGATCAATTATTCCATTCTTCATGAGGTCCCCTAGAAAATGAAATTTCACATCTTTGTGCTTGTTTTTTGTATATAGAACAGGGTTTTTAAAAAGTCTGATTGCAAAACTATTCTCACAATAAATTGCAATAGCTTCCTCTTGCTTGAAATGCAACTCTTCAAGTAATTTTTCACCTAAATTGCTTGAAAGGCACAGGCTGTTGCAGCTACAAACTTTGCTTCAATTGTTGACAAGGTGACAATTGCTTGTTTTTTGGAAGACCACTAAATAGCTCCCAAACCAAGCAAGAAAACATATCCTGAAGTACTTTTTCTATCTTTTTGATCTCCAACATAATCACTATTGTAAAGCTAAATAAATCTAAATTTTTATCTTTCATGTAGAATAGCCAATAACTAGTAGTCTCTTACAAGTATCGAAGGATTCTTTTTGTAGCACGAAGATGTACCTCTCTTGGATATTCCATATACTTACTAATGAGACTTACAATACGCATTATATCATGCCTTCAGTTAAATACATCAACCTTCCCATGATTTGCTTGTATAGAGTACTATCCATTTTTCTTCCTTTAGGATCTTGAACATGCTTCAAACCCACTTTAGTAGGTGTGTTAACATAATTGCAATTTTTCATTTGAAATCTATCCAAATTTTCTTGCACATCTTCCTTTAAGAAATAAAAATTCAAGTAATAGACTGCACACTTCAATGCCCAAAAAATAATGCATCTTTCCAAGATCAGACATATCAAATTCAATCATCATAGATTTTTTTAATTTATAAAATATTGCACTATCATTTCTAGTAAAAATAAGATCATTCATATATAAGCAAACAATGAGCAACTTTTTTCCATCTCCAATCTTTGTAAAAAATGTATGCTCATATGGACATTTTTTAAATCTTTATTTGGTGAAATAAGTATTTATACGACTGTACCAAGCAAGTGTAGCTTGTTTTAGCCCATTTAATGCCTTTATCAGTTTATGGACCTCATTTTCACTTCTAGGTTTCACATAATCAGGAGGTTGATTGATAAATACATGTCCTACAAGTCATTATGCAAGAATGCTGATTTCATGTTCAGTTGGAAGATAGGCCATAAATGTTGTGCTGCTAATGCAGTCACTAGTCTGACTTATCATATCTTGCAACAAGAGCAAAAACTTCTCTATAAGCCACTCCAAACTCTTGCTTATAGCCTTTAGCAATTGAGTGCACCTTGTATTTGTCAACTTCTATATTTTCTTTCAATTTCGTCTTGTACACCCACTTGACACCAATTGTTTTTTGCCCTTTTGGAAGATCAGTCAACTTCCATGTGTTGTTCCGTTCAATGCATGTGTTGATTCTTTGATAGCCCCTTCAAAAACTATAGGATCACAATTGGAAAATAGAACAAAAAGTGTAAGTGGGTTCCCAGATTGGTCAATTCCACTTACCTCATAATCGATCATCTATACAGGTCTTCTTTTAACATGTTGAAGCCATTCTTCATTTTCTACTTTTGTTGGCAAGCTTGGAACTTTTTCTGGTGGAATTTTATGATCATTTTTTTGTCAACTTTCTTCGTTAACTCCATCAAAGGTGACAGGTGTTGTTCCATGGCTAAGAACTTTATACATAAAAAACTACATCATGGTTGACAACAATTTTTTTTAGTGAATGGATTGCAAAGCTTATAAGCTTTTGAATAATCACTAATAACAAGAAAAATACATTTCTCTCCCTTGTCATTTAGCTTTGTCCTTTTCCAGTCTAGAATATGGTCATACGCAATACACCTAAAAATTTTGAAATGATCTACCATCAGTCTCTGTCTGCTCCATGCTTCTTTTAGTGTCAAATTTTGAACAACAAGTTTTAGACTTCTATTTAAAATATGAATACTCCTATAGATTGCTTTCAAACTAAAATGTTTTTGGAATGCTACCCCTTGTCAAAAGGCTTCACACCATACTCAAAATAGTGCGATTTTTTTTCACTCACATACACCGTTTCGTTGAGGCATGTAAGCTACTATAAGTTTCTTCTTAATGCCATGCATTTCACAAAAATTTGAAAATTCTTGTGAGTTTTATTCTCCACCACGATCGGTACGAAGAACTTTGATCAAGCTACCCATTTTTTCTCAACCAGCATTTTGTAGTTTTTGAAAGTTACAAAAGCTTTGGATTTTTCTTGCAAAAAATATACCTAAATCTTTTGACTAAAATCATCAATGAAGGTAATTATATATCTGTTACCTCAATTTGAAGATGGATTTATTGGGCTACAAAGGTCAGAGTCCACCAACACTAACACGTTATTTACTCTCCATGACTTTCCTTGTGGAAATTGATTACACTGTTGTTTGCTAACAACATATTCTTCACAAATGTGAGATGGAGTAGTGATTTGAGAAAGAACGATCACTATATTTTTCTGCTATAGAGTCTTCAATCCTCCAAAATTCAAGTGATCATAGCGAAAATGCCATAGCCACGTTGTATACTTCAATTTTGCTAAAAAACTTGAATGGATGGTGTTGTGGAGACAGAGCAGGAATATACGATTTGTAGTCATGTTAACTTGAGCAATTAAGCCCAGTTTTGTATCTTGAATTCGACATACTCCATCTTCAATAGAGATCTCGTACCCCTTATCGTGTAGTTGATTGACACTACACAAGCTGGTCTTTAAATCTGGATCGAAAACTTGAATTCGACATACCTCATCTTTGACAACGATCTCATACTCCTTCTCTTGTTGTTGACCTACACTAAGCAAGTTGGTCTTTAAATTTGGAATGAAAAGGACATTAGAGATAGTGTGGGTGGAGTTTTCCTTGGTTTGGAAAGGGACCTTTCCTTTTCCCATAATATATAATGTGGAGTTGTCACCAAACTTGATAGTATTGTGAAAATATTTGTCTAGTTCAGAAATGCCTTCTTATCTCCACACATGTGGTTGCTGCAGTCAGTATCCAAATACCACATGTTTTGTTGAGTTTCTTCAATCACATAATAAACTATCAAAAGAGACACCTTTTGTTTTCTTTTTTTTGCAAAGTTAGTTCTTTCTCCATTTTACCTATTCAAATAAGTTTGACATTCTGACTAATAATGGCCATATCGATAGCATTCAACTTTGGACTTTTTTGCTGACTTTATTCTATAAGTTTTTTATTAATGGCCTTCCCATCCTCGTCCTCTTCCTCTTACTTGAAATTGATTTTCTTAGTGTTGCTAGTGTTGTTATTGGTTGCCTTAATCATTGCCTCCTTTGCCTTTTCCTCTATCTTCTTTCAGTGTTGAGTGATTTTTCACTGAGACTTTTGGTGCTGGCTCCTCTTTCTCCCTTTTCACTTTTGTTGAACCTTGGTACTTTTTCTTCATGGAGTCCCAAATCTTCTTGGAGATATCTTTGCTAAAAATTGTCTCCAAGGTTGCATGATCAATGGCTTGGAAAAGATAGTTCTTGGCCTTAAGGTCCTTCAGCTTCAATGCTTCCAACTCCATTCTTTGCGTCTCCAACAATTTTGCTTCGATTGCTAGCTTTGCTACTCCATATTCAAGTAAATGCTAATATTCCTTGGACCTAAGAAATTCTCCATTAGCATACTCCAATGATCATAGTGACCATCAAAGTGGGAAATTGCTAGTTGCACAAAGTTGTCGATGGCCATTGAGATTTTGCTGTTGCTACAAGAAAAGGAGGAAAAAGAAAAACGAAAAATCCTGATACTTTCTTTCCTGTATCTCACATACTTTTCTTCACACTCCATTTTAGGTAAAACTAAAATAGACTAAGGCCATTAAAAATAACAAACTCCTATTGACACGGACAATTTAAGTAATTAAACAAATATTTGTAACAAAATTAATATATGTGTTATAAAATTAGGGTAGTGTTAGAATAAAATCTTCACACTACACACTAATAAAACTCTAACTATTTTGCACAAGAATTTCTCTCTTTCTTTTCTCTCACAATTTTCTCTAATCTTTCTTTCACTAATCTTTCTTTCACAAAATAATGGTGTGTTACAAGCTTAGAGAATAGCTCTATTTATAGAGCTCTAATTAATGGATTACATCATGGCATACATCATCTTCCACTAATCTTAATTAGTGGTGTCTCCACTAAATGGTGGACATCCATAAAAATCTTCTAATAATTCACATAAATCCATAATTAGTGGAGCCTCCACTAATTAATAAAGATTCCAATAATTCATAATACTCCCCCTTGGATGTTCATCCATTACATAAAGAATATGCCTCGTTAAAACCTTACTAGATAAAAACCCAGTGGGAAAAAAATCTAGTGAAGGAAAAAGAGTACACTATTCTATATGTCCATTTATTACTCCCCCGATGAGATGATTCCTTTAAATCTGTAAACCGACGCATACCGATTTTATATCTCAACTTTTCAAATGTTGCGATCGGTAAAGTCTTCGTGAAAATATCTGCGAGGTTATCACATGACCGAATTTGTAGCACATCAATTTCACCTTTCTTCTGGAGTTCATGAGTAAAGAAGAATTTTGGTGAAATATGTTTTGTCCGATCTCCTTTAATATATCTTCCTCGTAATTGAGCTATGCAAGCTGCATTGTCTTCATAAAGAGGAGTTGGAATACCTTTGATTGATGATAATCCACAACTTTCTCGGATATAATGAATCATGGATCTTAGCCATACACATTCTCGACTTGCTTCATGAATGGCTATAATTTCAAGCATGATTTGAAGAAGTAGTCGCTATAGATTGTTTCGTAGAACGCCATGATATAGCAGTATTTCCACATGTAAATAGATAGCCCGTTTGAGAACGTGCTTTATGTGGATCAGATAAATAACCAGCATCTGCATAACCTATCAATGTTGGACTGGTTTTATTTGAATAAAATAATCCGAGATCAATTGTACCTTGGAGATATCGAAGGACTTGTTTAATTCCATTCCAATGTCGTCGTGTTGGTGAAGAACTAAATCTTGCTAATAAATTGACAAGCAAAAGCAATATCGAGTCGTGTATTATTCGCAAGATACATCAATGCACCAATTGCACTGAGATATGGTACTTCAGGACCAAGGAGTTCTTCATCATTTTCTTGAGGTCGGAAAGGATCTTTATCCACATTTAATGATCGCACGATCATTGGAATACTCAATGGATGTGCTTTGTCCATGTAAAATCTTTTTAGCACTTTTGATGTATATGTTGATTGATGAATAAATGTTCCACTCTTCAAATGTTCAATTTGTAAACCAAGGCAAAATTTGGTTTTACCAAAATCCTTGATTTCGAATTCTCTTTTTAAATAATCAATTGTTTCTTGGAGCTCTTCAGGAGTTCCAATAAGATTAATATCATCAACATATATAGCTAATATCACAAATTTAGAACCAGATTTCTTAATAAAAACGCATGGACATACCTGGTCATTTTTAAATCCCGCTTTTAATAAATATTCACTAAGACGTGTAAACCACATGCGCCCAGATTGCTTCAGGCCATATAATGATTTACGCAACTTGATGGAGTAATTTTCACGAGGATAATGTTTATATGCTTCGAGCATATGAAATCCTTCGGGGATTTTCATGTAAACATCATTTTCTAAATTTCCATACAAGTAAGCAGGTGACAACATCTAATAGACGCATATCTATCTTTTCATGTACTGCCAAACTGATAAGATATCGGAGTGTAATAGCATCAACAACAGGAGAATAAGTTTCATCATAATCAATACCTGGTCTTTGTGAAAAACCTTGGGCTACTAATCGCGCTTTATATCGAACGATTTCACTCTTTTCATTGCGCTTTCGCACAAATATCCATTTGTAGCCAACGGGTTTTATACCTTTCGGTGTTCGGACTGCGGTCCGAAGACTTCACGTTTTGCCGGTGCATTTAACTCCGATTGAATCGCATCTTTCCATTGCGACCAATCTTTTCTATGCCGAAATTCATCAACCGATATTGGTTCAAGATCATCATTATCCCGTGTAACATCAAGAGATATATTGTATGCAAATATATTATCAATAACAGTTTCTATCCGATTCCAACTTCTACCGGAAGTGGTATAATTGATAGAAATTTCGGTGTTACTTTCATCAACTTCGGTTCTTTGTCATCGGTTCTCTCTTGGTCTTTATCATTCTTTTCTTCAATATGATCTTCCGGATCATTTAATCCTCTTTTCTTTCGAGGATTTTTATCTTTAGAACCAAGAGGTCGGCCACGCTTACGGCGTGTTTTTGACTCAATAGCTATAGGTATAATATTTTGTTCTCTCTGGAACTTCAATTCGAATAGGAGCATTTATAGTCTGGAATATGCGATTTTGTAACTCTTCCGGAGTCAACAAAAGCGTCCGGCATTTGATTTGCAATGCTTTGCAAATGAATTATCTTTTGAACTTCAAGTTCACATGCGCTTGTGCGCGGATCAAGATAATTTAATGATGTTGTCCAAGCAAGATCCTTTTTATGCTTGTTTTGGTTCTCCCCTAATTTAGGGAATAATGATTCATCAAAATGACAATCAGCAAATCTTGCTCGTGAATACATCTCCGTCAGGGGTTCAACATACCCGATAATAGAGGGAGAATCATATCCAACGTATATCCCATTTCTTCTTTGAGGACCCATCTTTGTACGTTGGTTTAGTGCAATTGGAATATATACAAGACATCCAAAAATTCTTAAATGAGCAATATTTGGTTCGACCCAAAAGCCAATTGCAAAGGAGAGAATTTATGATAACTAGTCGGTCTTATACGTACAAGTGTTGCAAGCATGTAGAATAGCATGTCCCCAGTGCAGATGTTGGGAGATTTGTTTTCATTAATAATGGTCTAGCAATTAATTGTAATCATTTAATCAAAGATTCAACAAGACCATTCTGTGTGTGAACATGAGCTACAGGATGTTCAACATTAATCCCAATTGACATGCAATATGCATCAAAAGCATGTGATGAAAATTCACCAGCATTATCCAAACGGATATTTTTAATGTGATGGTCCGAAAATTGTGCTCGTAATTTAATTATTTGAGCAAGTAATCTCGCAAACGCCAGGTTGCGAGTAGATAATAAACATACATGTGACCATCGGGATGATGCATCAATTAAGACCATAAAATATTTGAACGGTCCACATGGTGGATCAATAGGTCCACAAATATCTCCGTGAATCCGTTCGAGAAATGTAGGACTTTCAGCTCCTACTTTTACTGGTGATGGTTTAACAATTAATTTTCCTAGGGAACATGCGAGTACATGCGAATTTTTCCGATGTTAATATCCTTTTATTTTTTAAAGGATGACCATGTGTATTCTTAATGATTCTTCTCATCATGGTAGATCCCGGATGACCCAACCGGTCATGCCAAATGCTAAAAGTAATAGGATCAGTAAACTTCGGTTTACTAGATGATGAATTTCAATTGTACGTATTTTTACAAAATATAGACCAGTAGAAAAAGACGGCAGTTTTTCTAATACCGATTTCTTACCCAAATGCATTTGAGTAATAAAAAGATGCTCAATTCCATTTTCCTCATTTGTTTCAACATGATACCCATTTCTGCGGATATATTTAAAACTCAATAAATTTCTTCTGGATTTTGAGGAAAATAGTGCATTATCAATAATAATTGTTGTTCCTTTAGGCAACAATATACTAGCTCTTCCGGAGCCCTCAATTACATTTGCACTACCATTTATCGTATAAATATTTATTTCTCCCATTTTGAGATCGGAAAAATATTTCTCATTTTTTAGTATGGTGTGTGTAGTTCCACTATCAATAATGCATACATCATCATTAATAACATGACCATCCGAACACAAATATATATATGTAAATGTAAATATTATTAGAATAGAATGAAAATAAAAATACAAAAATATCGAGGTGAGGCTTTAGTTCTTTTGGACACTCGCCATCACCAATTAAATGGTCTATCCTACCGTCTGGGTGTTCAAAAAATCCGATACATCCATATGGGTAATATTGATATTAAGATCTTCGGGATCACTATCGTCATCCTCAAGCATTATTTATTGGATGTTGAGAAAAATTTGCTTCCACATTTTTATTTTTCAATGAAGCTTGATACAATTCAACTAAATGCTTAGCCGTACTGACAGTTTCGTGACCAATGACCTTTCATGCCACATCTATAACATATATCCTCATGCTTTTCTTCAATTTCTTTTTCTTTTCCCTTTTGATCTTTTCTGTTCCACTTCGGTGGCGGTATTTCTCACGATTTGATTATACTTGTGATAAGGGAAATATCGAGCGTGTCTACGACCATAACCACGACCACGGTCACGGCCACGGCCACGACCACGACGATAACGATGGCTTCTGCTGGAGCCAACAACATTCACTTCAGGAGTCTTTGTAGAGCCGATTAGTCCGGCTTCATGATTTCTCAATAATAACTCATTATTTTTCTCTCGCAATGAGGAGGGCGATAATTAAATCTGTAAATTTTGTATACCCCTTTTCTCGATATTGTTGCTCGCAGGACAATATTCGAGGCATGAAAGGTGGAGAATGTCTTCTCCAACATATCTTCATCGATCACTTTTTCTCCGCATAATTTTAATTGAGATGTAATTTTATACATTGCGGAGCTATATTCATTCACGGTTTTAAAATCTTGCAACCTCGGGTGCAACCATTCATACCGTGCAAGTAGGTAGTACGACCATCTTCGGTGGTCAAATCTTTCTTTTAAATTTACCCATAGGCCATATGGATCTTTTTCGGTAAGATATTCCATTTTCAAATTTTCATCGAGATGACGACGAATAAAAATCAAAGCTTTAGCCTTGTGTTGTGCGGATGCACTATTATTTGCTTGAATAGTTTCACTAAGGCCTTCGAGCATTTAGATGCATTTACGCATCGAGAACCCATGACATATAATTTTTTCCGGAAATATCAAGTGCTACAAATTCGAGTTTTGCGATGTTAGCCATAGAGATCAATAAATGCGTACTGTCTTCCGGCTTTGGTAACGGTAGAAACTCGTGCTTAGTCTTCGGCTTTTGTACTGGTAGAGACTCGTGTCGATAACGTGTTATAAAATTAGGGTAGTGTTAGAATAAAATCTTCACACTACACACTAATAAAACTCTAACTATTTTGCACAAGAATTTCTCTCTTTCTTTTCTCTCACAATTTTCTCTAATCTTTCTTTCACTAATCTTTCTTTCACAAAATAATGGTGTGTTACAAGCTTAGAGAATAGCTCTATTTATAGAGCTCTAATTAATGGATTACATCATGGCATACATCATCTTCCACTAATCTTAATTAGTGGTGTCTCCACTAAATGGTGGACATCCATAAAAATCTTCTAATAATTCACATAAATCCATAATTAGTGGAGCCTCCACTAATTAATAAAGATTCCAATAATTCATAATAATATGGACAAATACTTGTAGAGACTCTTAGACAATTTAATTAACAACCACTCACGATCGATGGATGCTACAAATTTGTGTTTTAACAGATGATTTAATGTCTGAATGGTCAATTTTGTAGGGGCATCTTTTGGCTTGTTTAGAAGTAAGGGCCAACTCATATTCTGGATGAACCTTATGGGGCTAATGTAATAGTGCCTTTAATTTTGAAATTTCAAGGGAGCTACTTGGATATTATGGATAAAATTATCCTTTAAACACCTTCATCCACTGCGGCAGGCATGCTAATCCCCAACTAAATCCATAGTGTTATCGGGCTAAATGCACACTTTATAGGACTTGAAACTAAGTGAAGACAGTTTTAAAAAATTGACATTTTTTTTTTAATTTGAGTGTTCGAGTTTCTCTCAACTATTTTTAGAGACTACGAGACACTCCCAAAACTTGTAGTCAAGTAAATTTGGATTTGATCTCGCTTTAACAGATTAAAAACCTTAGTGTCCAGAAAATTAATATCCTGATTTTCTGTTAAGATTTATGACATAGCAGTGGAATATCCATATTCTTTAAAAAAGAATGTTGGATTTGAGTACGTCCAAGAAGAAAGCCATAGCCATTTTTACCAGCTTGATAAATGATAGTATGCACATGGCAAAAGAAAATGAAATCAGAATACATATCAAGCTCAAAAAGAGACCAAAAATCAGTACAAAATGCAGCACTTGATCAATGTATGGTCTCAGTTGCTGCTTCAATCCTCTTCAAAACTGTTCATTACCATTATGAGTTCAATAAGGTTTTTCCCCAATCCAATTCCCAGGAGGATCATAGTTGCAAATCATGAAAACACCTTTCCCACCAAAACAATTCACTCGGGCACATCCAACCCTCAATGTATCTTTCCAAACAATTTGAGTATAATGTCCACATTCTTGACCCCAGGCACAAGAGTTTGACAAGTAGTTGTACCACCTCCTTTCCGACGCCCACGCCATGGCAGCCTGAGCGGGGGTCCAACCAATGCCGCTACCCCAAAAAATATTCTCCCCATAAGGGCCATTGGAATGCTTCAAAGCGCAGTCGTTTCGCCTTTGGTTTGCATACCATTTCGCGTAGTTTGCCAACGTAGTACTCCATACCAGCGGTTGCATATGCAGAGCTGAGCGTGCAGCATTCTGAGGAGCCAAAAATTGGTTCACAAAAGTGACATAACTGCTATGGTTTGGACCTGGCTTTGTGTAGGCCTCAGCAATGGTTGCAATGAGGAGGAAGAAAACGATGGAGCCATGGAATGGCTGCATCCGGAAAAGTGATAATGTAATTTATCCCAGGAATTTAGATGGAAATTAAGCTAAGGGATATCCACCGGAAGATTTATAAAGTGAGCTTTGGGAGTAGTTGGAATGAGGGGTTTAGGGTGTCAACTATGGGGTGGCATCCATGTTCGATAATGATTACCATATTTGTTTTTGCAGGAAGAATAAATCTTTAGGTGTAAGTTTAATAATTTCTTTGATTATCATGTAATTATTTTATTGTTTTGTTGTGTATAATTAGATATAATCTTGTTGCTAGAAAAAAAAATAAATTTAAAGTATTGAAATGAACTTAATTAAAGTATATATTTTGATATCTGCTGTTAGATACACATGTTAATAGCCCAAAGTCTAGATGTCAATATGTAATTCAACGGGTGGTTTAAATTAATATTTGCAAGATTGACTAATTGCTTATCTAGATAAGTTGTATTATAAAAACTCAGCAGCATTCTCTAGAGCAAAGAATTATACAGCTATTCCTGGAGGAATAAAAATAGGTAGATAGTAGTTTACTTTTTTTAATAGGATTGTATTTCATAAGTTATGAGTAAAAAAATTAATCTCTTAAATCTATTTTTTCACCGGCAAGATATTATTTGATTTAGTTCAACCTCTACTTTCTCCAAGAACCACATGTTTTTGGTCGAAGAAAGAGGCATTATAAGGGCCACAAAAGTCATATTCTTGTCCTCCACTGCTTAGCTGCCTACGGTAACATTCATTCTTCCACAAAATTATTGAAAGGGATGATATGATTGGGACCATTTTGTTTTCGGTTCAGAAAATAATGTCTCTGGAAAGAATGATTTGACCAGGACAAGAAGAAACCATCAGGAAAAGGCACAAAAAGTGGGGTAACTATAAGCTTTGGGGAAGTGATAATTGAATTTGCACAGAGTTTTTAACTCCAACTTTTCCCAAAAATCACTTTTGAACCCAGTTTCTCACAGATAACATGTATTGACATATTTAATAATTTAATTAAATATTTAAAATTAATTAATTAGACGTATTTAATAATGAATAATATATTAAAAAAATTATTCAATACATTTGATTATAACTTTTTATTCTCAATTATTTGATTGAGATGTATTAAATTTGATTATGAATTCCAAATGAAATGATTGTTATTCAAATTTGAATAAATATTTATCTATTTATTATAATTTAAATTAAATAGAAAAAGATATTAATAATTAGATTGGTATTTAATATATACTTAAATAACTTTCAACTATAAAATTTATAAAAAAATATTATCACATCTTAATCAAAATAATAAAAATTTATTATTAAACGTATTAAAATAATTAATAATATTTTTAAAATATATGTATTAATTAATTTTAAATATTTAATTAAGTTATCAAAGTAAAGATACGTATTTGTAAAGGATAAATCTATTATTGATTGCAAAATTTGTAAGACGGTGAGAATGTTTCCATCTCCGTGGAGGGTCTCATCATAAAAGGTATTATGATGTTAATGCAGAACCAAAAGCACGAAAGATGACTTTGTAGGCCTTTAGGGAAATATTACTATTTTAAGAGATTAAACTTTTGAGCCGAAGTTGAGGCCCCTAAACACCGCCGAAATCAGCGGTGGAGAGTGATGGCTACCGCCACCGTCAGCGGAGCTCAGATAAGGTCTTCCCTCTCTGAGCAGAAAGTCAGCAAAGGAAATTGGAAACTCTAACTATCAATCACGCTTTGTTTGGTTGAGAGCGACTTTTAGCTATAATTTTAACCTAACGCACGTCTAACTACATGATCATGCTACTATATTCTTTCTGATAATCTAAATTATTTTTAAATCGAGATAAAATTAAAATTATATTTAATAAGTTTTGAATTTAGCAATAACAGATCGCGTTACATCTTTTTTATTGAAGTGTATATTCTATTAGCTAGGGAAAAAAAACTTAGCCTAGACAAATTTTTTTTGGGGGGCTATTTGAAAGCAAATAATTTGGATACTTTTTAAAAAAAAAAAAAATCAGATTGATAATTTTTAATTTCGAATATAGATTATTCCTTCCCGAAATTTTGTAAGTTCTTGAAACAATTTATTTTGAAATCCTAAATGCAACTTCTAAGTTCAAAATAGAATTTTATGAAAATAGTGAATCATAAGTTTCCTAAATAGAAAGGTAGAGAAGAACAAATCTTTTGGTATGAAGGTTAAGTTAGTGTAGTCAATTTTCCTAATATAATATATCAAGAGCTTATCTACTCTTCCCCACCTACTTTTTTTTTTTCCCACATCCTTCTCAAACAGAGAAAAAAAAAACAAAATTTTCTTATGTCAAATATATAGATGCCGGGATATCGTCACACTGATGAATGTTCTATTGGAAAATTTGAAAAATAATCTAAGGGCACCTTACAGCATAAAAGTCCCAAGTAAATCTATTGGGTCACGGACCAATAGGCAGCCAAACCCAACAATGCGTACCAGATTTGGTGGCCCATTTTCTATGCTTTTCTGAGAGTAGGCCTAGAATCGCTAGTTCCACTGACACTTCTTCTTGTTCTCTGTATATATTTCTTCCATCCTTCAACGGCAACAATTCTAATATTTTTTCAATTACAAGATTCCTTCATGCAAGAGGCCCAATTTTATTCTGGAGTTGTCACCACTTACTGTTGAGAAAAATAAAATATCCCTATTACCCCACACTACCTTTGAATAAATAATAATAATCAAACAATTATAGAGAAAAATAACAAGACAAGGATTTACGTGAAAAACTCCAAAATCGGAGAAAAACTACAGCCGTTGTCAAAAGACAACTGAGAAAAATATTCACTATGTGAAAAATTATTACAACCACATAATATCAAATACAATATTTTTCTCACACCCCAAACCTAAGAAAAATACCTAGAGAGTACTCAGAGAATTTTTTCAAACTCTCACAATTTTCCTTCACTCAAACAAAAGCTTCCACTCTACACCGAGAGCTGCTTTGTTTTTTGTTGGTGTGTCTTGGTTCTTCAAGGTATGCCTATTTATAGGCATTAGACCTCTTGTAAACGACAGCCTATTTAGTGGAGTGGTTGTCATTCATTCTACCCACTCCTTTTCCAACTACAAAAAGACAGCCTATTTGTTTGATTCACTTGGCACAACACTTACACCCATTAAATTGTTAAAAGATGAAGGCTTTAGAGTTAATGAGGTTTTACTGTTTTATTGCAAGTACAAACTAGTTCTAACTAAGGAATCCCCATACCAACTCCTTAAATATTCTCTCTCATATGAAGAAATTGACACTCCTAATCTTGTTTTATCAAAGTCTAAAAGCTCGATTAATTGAAGTTTCAAAAAAGAATCCGACTAGTAGCGCGCGCACACATATATTTGGTTCAAAACCTAAGTCCAATCCATAACCAATCACAAGGGGAAAGAATATGTTTTGTTGAAAAAGAAAAAGAAAAGTTAGTTTACATGGCATATATTGTGCAAAAATTTCTCAAATTCATTGTATGCAAACACTCAAAACATGTCCTAAGCGAGGGAGAGAGATATCAGAAATAATTACCAGTGAACTTTAGAATCCTAACATGTGATTGGTTAATTAGTCAGCCCAAATCGGATGAAAGTGAAATTAATCAGACTTTGATAGGCTATAAAAAGCTCAATGCAAGCAAGCTTGTGTATTTTGAGAAGAACATTATTGCCCAAATGCTGGTTTTGCTGATAGAGATGATTGTGAGGAAGGCTACTTGATCGAGAAACATTAGGGTCGGCCACCCGCCAGCGTTGAGAGTAGTCGGCAGAAACATTTATTGCCAAACGGAACCAACTTATGAATTTTGTCAAAAGGTTGCCAAGGTTCTTGAGCTTAATACCATGTAAAAGGTTACCAGCCTTTCAACTCGAGGTTAGATTTGTATATAGCTATGGCAAGTGGGTCGGGTCAGTCCACCAGTCCAAAGAGCTAGCCCGTCTTGGTCTTGGATTGATAGCTAATCCAACCACTGTAGCACGGGTCGGCCTGTGGTCTAGCCTAGTAGGCCGATTTACGTTGGGCTAGGGAAAATAGTTTCTAGCCTACCATAGGCCAGCCTACCTAGGTGTGCAGACTGCCAGCTTGCCTGTGGTCGGAAATGGCTATTTATGTCAGCCAACGGCTACTTGGACCTGTCATGGATCGTTTTTCTCACAAACCGATTAACCATGATGCCTTTGGCTTGAGCGGCCTCTTCCGAACTCATTCAGATACTTAAAAATAAGCTTGAGTAGTTTCACAACAGATCACAATGAAAACGATTAAAAACGGCAATGAAAAATATAAAACGATAAAAAATGACACTTAAACGGAACTTAACCAGCACTCAATTGCATGAAAGTAGTCGTTTCATTGAATTGAAAGTAAGTACAAAATAGTTACAACAAATATTGGAGAGGGAGAATACCAATGCTTACAACCGACTTTATTTGCTTCTACCCAATTTCATTTTTCTTCACCTTCTATAATATACGTGGTAAACTTTTCTCAAGGTACAACAGTAGATACCATTTTTCTAAGGAGGTGGGAAAAGTTTGCAGATTTTCTCTAGCCCTAAGTACAAAGAATCGAACTATAAAAATTTACATGGCCTTCAAGGCCTTAGGAAAATTACAAAAATATTACATATTTACACAAGAAAACGGAGGGGCCGATAGTTCTGGTCATCGACTAGTCGCTGGGCATGGCACTGATTGGTCACTAGATGTACGACACTGGGCTTGGTTCAAGCGCACGGTAAGGGCATGACATGCTGGGCTGGCGCATGACTTTGGCACCTTCGGTTGGTTTCAAGTATCTAAATTGGGCGTCAGGTACGGGTATCGGGCTTGACGGGCTGGGTTAGTCTTGGGTTATTTTGTGTCGTCTTTCACCCTCTGTCTTGAGCCTTAGGTTAGGGACGTTTAGGTGTCTTTAAACTTGTCTAGGACATCCTTAACAAGGTCACAAACGTTCCTAGTCATACTCACCGTAGGAGATGGCCAAGTACACTTAGGAATGTTCGGTCCCTTTGGTTTTTCTAGACTTGTTCGAAGACACACGAGCATTTTGTTAGCACTTCAGGCATTAAAGTTAGACATAGGCAAGGTCTGGCCCACGTGAGTGGATCATCATAGGTCGGCCTGTGATATCCTTCCCCAATTGATTTGGCGATGTCCTCGGCACTTCCTTATCCTTAAAGCTCTTGGGGTTTCTTGTACCACTAAAATATTTCATCCAACGTTATTGGCCTTACCATCTTAGAGACGAGTGTCCCTTCAGGTGACTGGGTTTGGTAGCAAGGTCCACGGCCCCGGACTTGCCTTTCTCCATTGAAGCTCAGTGCATGCTATTCCCACATTCTCCCTCTAACATGTACATGGTCGACAAGTTGTACCCTCTGCTGGATTTTCTCTTGGAGTTCCTGCAAGAATAACACATAGAATTTTTCCAATCATCACCAATGAATTCGCGTATGAAATCACGGTAACGTTGAAATCCTTCAAAAACTCCATACTCAAGATGAGACTAAAGTCATCCATCTTTACCATAGTGAACGTAGTTCTACCGTCAACTAAATCCAACTTAATCCTTGCTTCACGAGCAAAATCCATGATCAGTTTAGCTGTTGATTTCATGGCATTCACTGAGCCTGTACCCTTCTTCAGTACCAGACCAACCGCCCAACTTCCGAACATGCTAAATAATTGCGGGATGCTCCCATATTAACCATCGCTCTCCTAGGCCTACTATTTACCAGGATATCTATTAGTCCATTCGGTACTCGGGCCTTTCCTTCTAGCACTATCCACATCGTATCAAGAGTTTGGACAGCTCCCGTACCCCTGCCCTTCTCTTTTTCTTTAGGTCCGTCCTCCACTGGGGTATTACATTCACCAGCGAATGCCTCAATATAGCCATCCTCTTTGTTGCATTTAGTTCTACTATAGCTTGTCTCTTGGGTGTTAGCTCCCAGAGCTTTTACTAGTGTTGCCAAAGTGCTAGGGTTTGTGAGTAAAGTAGGAAAGGCCCTTTTGGGATAGTTTCGAATGGGGTGTGGTCCATTACACAAAAAGTACTAAAATGTCCTTTGCTGTTGCACACCATCCTTCTTTGGATTCCCATTTTCTCCTTCTTTCAAGGTAGATGGCCCGTCTCCCCTACTTGAGCTTAGTACATGCTAAAAATTTTGCTTGAAAAGCCTCCTATTCCCACCACTCCCTCCTTGGGTTTGGTCAGATTCCTGCCCTATTCTCACACTTCTAGGGTTCTACTTCTACTCCCTCACAGGGTGTGATTGGAAGTCCTCCAAGCCCCCCGTAACCGCTATAGCTTGTGTTAAGTCTTGTACCCCCTGTCTGTCCAGTTCTTGCCTGGCCCACAGCTTTAATCCCTCTATGAAATCGAAAAGCTTATCCATCTTTAACATATTCTCAATCTGGAGAAGGCATGTGGTGAATGAGTTCACATACTCTCGTACTGTTCTTGTATGTCGCAGCTCCCTAAGCTTCTGTCTTGCGGCATACTTAGTATTTAGAGGGAAGAACTGCTTCTTTATGATAGCCTTCATCTCCTCTCAATTATCGATGGTCAGCTGTCCCACTACCACCTCAGCAACTTGTACCTTCTACCATAGCTTGGCATCATCTTTCAAGTAGGTGGTGTTAGAGTTGTGCTATAGAGCCAATTATTTGTATAATGTATTTTACATATTTATTAAAAAAAGGCATTCTTTATCTTTCAATTTAATTAATTATTTCGCGATTATATATATAAAACTGATAGATAAAGTCACTAGCATAACGTATAATGTTAAGAAAATTATGATAAAGATCATGATGTGAGCTTTCTACTATATTATGTTGTACTTGTGCTTAAACCATCCCTAATCATAGTATCGATGAAATAGGAAATCATTAATGTGTTATACTTCATGATTTGATCAAGCGGTGGTTCTCACATCCGTGAGTATTGTGATATTTAAAGTTAACTAGTAAATACTTGTTAAGTAAACATGATCATTGGATAACTTAACTATAAAATAATCACATGGATAACAATTTAGTGCCAGTGATAAAATCCCATTATAGCAAGTGTGCAAGTTTCTTGAAATTTGAGATCTCCAAGGTACTTTGTTTATTAAGTATTGTACTTTGATTCCGATCTCTGGAGTTCGTACATGACCATCTATAGGATGGATATTGAGTACAACGTAAAGTAAATGAAAGTAGTTGAGAGGGTCAATAAAAGATCCATCACTCCTAATAGTTGGGGCATATATTTTTATAGCAACTTGTATGGAATCTTTTCTCGAGAAATCTTTGGTTAAGGCGACTATGTATTGGAAATAGTTTCAATTGATACACATGTTGAGTAATAGATTTTGGAACAAGTATTAATAAATTTAGGCTATAATTAATTATATTCTAGTAGAAGTTGGAACTAATTCTATACTTTAAAATCGAATGAGATATGGTATGATAAAAAAAAAAAAAAGTTTATTACACTAATGTTTTGTTATTGAAAGGTGCATATGAAACTACTTGACTTTCTAGACTTTTGGATGATCATGATGCATTGCTAGATGCCGCTCATTATATGCTAAATATAAATTTATTAATTATAGAATTAATAAATTAATTTTAATTTTAATTAATAATTTAATTCTAGTTATTAATGAATATTAATTTTATAGCGATTAGTTTTAATTCATATTAGCTACCAATTGATTGAAAAATCTAATATGTCATACACAATAGAGGAATTAGTACTCAAAATATTATTTAATAATATTATGAGGATAATTCGTGAGAAAAAATAATTATTATGAGCTAATTATAAAGTGTTATAATTAGTTAGAGTTGAATTGCAATTAATAAATCTTTATGGGTAAATTATAAATTTGTTATAATTTAAAGGACCAAATTACAAATTCTTGAAAGTTCAAACCCATAATGAAAAAAGGGATAATTATTTGTTTCCTAAAATAATTAGGAAATAAGAGGTTCTGTACGTGTGGAAAAGGCTTGCATAAAAAAAAAAAAAAGAGAATTGGTACTCTGTTTTCGGATGATGAAAGTCGTCATACAAAAAAACCTATAGCTTCCCTTTTAATCGATTTTTTCTCTGTAAATTAATCCCTAATGCTGCCTAACTAAAACCCACTAGTATTGATTCTTGGCACTAGTAGAGTATAATTTCTCATGTGGATAATTTTAAAGATATTCTTACACTTGAAATTTTAGTGGTTCGTGATTGAATGAATCTATGGATGGATTTCGTGTGCGCGAAAAAAAATTTTAAAAGTTGCGTTTTTATGTAACAACTTTTTCTTCCCTCTCCTAACTTGTTTAATTACATACAAGTGATCCTATTGTATGGATTTCATTTTAATTTCTGTTGTGCATTAATTATTTTTACATGATCGAAATATAACAGTAGTATCAGAGTCATCTCATATACGTTTTACGAATTTATTATAATTATGAAATTGTTTCAAAATAAAATTTGGTGTTATGGAATTGTTTTATAAATATTCTAAAATTTGAAATTGTTTCAAAATTACATTCGGACCCGTGATTTTTTTTTTTTTACGAATATTTAGATTTTGAAAATTTGTTTTTCAATGGGTTTAGTTTTCCAGCATACAAATTATTGAATTGTTTCAATAAAGGTTCTTGTAACCATGTGTGCATAATTTAAATTGAATTAGAAGAATTCAATTTGTTTAATTAGGAATTGTTTCAGGAAAATAGTAAGAAGAAAAAATTTTGCAGAAATTGTTTCTGAAGAATGAAAAGGAAATTGCTATTCGAATTAAGAATTACGCTTTATTTCCTATTCTGTAGCTTTTGTTTCTTTTGGTAAGATGTAAAGGAATCAGAAATCGCAAGCCAAGAAGGACAAAAGAAAAACAACAAGGGGAAGGAGAACAAAAAAAATACTATATTGTTATAAAATTAGGGTAGTGCTAGAATAAAATCTACACACTACACACTAAGAAAATTCTAACTATTCTTTGCACAAGAATTTCTCTTCAAACTTCTTTCTTTCTTTCTCTCACAATTCTTTCTCTAATCTTTCTTTCACTAATCTTTCTTTCACAAAATAATGGTGTATTACAAGCTTAGAGAATATCTCTATTTATAGAGCTCTAATTAGTGGATTACATCATGGCATACATCATCTTCCACTAATCTTAATTAGTGGTGTCTCTACTAAATGGTGGACATCCATAAAAATCTTCTATAATAATTCACATAAATCCATAATTAGTGGAGCCTCCACTAATTAATAAAGATTCCAATAATTCATAACACTCCCCATTGGATGTCCATCCATTACATAAAGAATATGCCTCGTTAAAACCTTACTAGATAAAAACCCAGTGGGAAAAAAAATCTAGTGAAGGAAAAAGAGTACACTATTCTATATGTCTATTTATTACTCCCCCTGATGAGATGATTCATTTAAATCTTTAAACCGACGCATACCGATTTTATATCTCAACTTTTCAAATGTTGCAGTCGGTAAAGTCTTCGTGAAAATATCTGCGAGGTTATCACATGACCGAATTTGTAGCACATCAATTTCACCTTTCTTCTGGAGTTCATGAGTAAAGAAGAATTTTGGTGAAATATGTTTTGTCCAATCTCCTTTAATATATCCTCCTCGTAATTGAGCTATGCAAGCTGCATTGTCTTCATAAAGAGGAGTTGGAATACCTTTGATTGATGATAATTCACAACTTTCTCGGATATAATGAATCATGGATCTTAGCCATACACATTCTCGATTTGCTTCATGAATGGCTATAATTTCAGCATGATTTGAAGAAGTAGCTGCTATAGATTGTTTCGTAGAACGCCATGATATAACAGTATTTCCACATGTAAATAGATAACCCGTTTGAGAACGTGCTTTATGTGGATCAGATAAATAACCAGCATCTGCATAACCTATCAATGTTGGACTGGTTTTATTTGAATAAAATAATCCGAGATCAATTGTACCTTGGAGATATCGAATGACTTGTTTAATTCCATTCCAATGTCGTCGTGTTGGTGAAGAACTAAATCTTGCTAATAAATTGACAGGAAAAACAATATCAGGTCTTGTATTATTAGCAAGATACATCAATGCACCAATTGCACTGAGATATGGTACTTCAGGACCAAGGAGTTCTTCATCATTTTCTTGAGGTCGGAAAGAATCTTTATCCATATTTAATGATCGGACGATTATTGGAATACTCAATAGATGTGCTTTGTCCATGCAAAATCTTTTTAGCACTTTTGCTATATATGTTGATTGATGAATAAATGTTCCACTCTCCAGATGTTCAATTTGTAAACCAAGGCAAAATTTGGTTTTACCAAAATTCTTGATTTCGAATTCTCTTTTTAAATAATCAATTGTTTCTTGGAGTTCTTCAGGAGTTCCAATAAGATTAACATCATCAACATATATAGCTAATATCACAAATTTAGAACCAGATTTCTTAATAAAAACACATGGACATACCTGATCATTTTTAAATCCCGCTTTCAATAAATATTCACTAAGACGTGTGAACCACATGCGCCCAGATTGCTTCAAGCCATATAATGATTTCTGCAACTTGATGGAGTAATTTTCACGAGGATAATGTTTATATGCTTCAGGCATATGAAATCCTTCGGGGATTTTCATGTAAATATCATTTTCTAAATTTCCATACAAGTAAGTAGTGACAACATCTAATAGGCGCATATCTATCTTTTCATGTACTGCCAAACTGATAAGATATCGGAGTGTAATAGCATCAACAACAGGAGAATAAATTTCATCATAGTCAATACCTGGTCTTTGTGAAAAACCTTGGGCTACTAATCGCGCTTTATATCGAACGATTTCACTCTTTTCATTGCGCTTTCGCACAAATATCCATTTGTAGCCAACGAGTTTTACACCTTCCGGTGTTTTGACTGCAGGTCCGAAGACTTCACGTTTTGTCGATTGCATTTAACTCCGATTGAATCGCATCTTTCCATTGCGGCCAATCTTTTCTATGCCGACATTCATCAATCGATATTGGTTCGGGATCATCATTATCCTGTGTAACATCAAGAGATATATTGTATGCAAATATATTATCAATAACGGTTTCTATCCGATTCCAACTTCTACCGGAAGTGGTATAATTGATAGAAATTTCAGTGTTACTTTCATTAACTTCACGGTTCTTTGTCATCAGTTCTCTCTTGGTCTTTATCATTCTTTTCTTCAATATGATCTTCTGGATCATTTAATCCTCTTTTCTTTTGAGGATTTTTATCTTTAGAACCAAGAGGTCGGCCACGCTTACGGTGTATTTTTGACTCAATGACTATAGGTATAATATTTTATTCTGCTTGGAACTTCAATTCGAATAGGAGCATTTATAGTCTGGAATATGCGATTTTGTAACTCTTCTGGAGTCAACAAAAGCGTCGGCATTTGATTTGCAATGCTTTGCAAATGAATTATCTTTTGAACTTCAAGTTCACATGCGCTTGTGCGCGGATCAAGATAATTTAATGATGTTGTCCAAGCAAGATCCTTTTTATCTTGTTTTGGTTCTCCTCCTAATTTAGGGAATAATGATTCATCAAAATGACAATCGACAAATCTTGCTTGTGAATACATCTCCTGTCGAGGGTTCAACATACCTGATAATAGAGGGAGAATCATATCCAACGTATATCCCCTTTCTTCTTTGAGGACCCATTTTTGTACGTTGGTTTGGTGCAATTGGAATATATACAACACACCCAAAAATTCTTAAATGAGCAATATTTGGTTCTGACCCAAAAGCCAATTGCAAAGGAGAGAATTTATGATAACTAGCTGGTCTTATACGTACAAGTGTTGCAGCATGTAGAATAGCATGTCCCCAGGCAGATGTTGGGAGATTTGTTTTCATTAATAATGGTCTAGCAATTAATTGTAATCGTTTAATCAAAGATTCAGCAAGACCATTTTGTGTGTGAACATGAGCTACATACAGGATGTTCAACATTAATCCCAATTGACATGCAATATGCATCAAAAGCATGTGATGAAAATTCACTAGCATTATCTAAACGGATATTTTTAATGTGATGGTCCGGAAATTGTGCTCGTAATTTAATTATTTGAGCAAGTAATCTCGCAAACGCCAGGTTGCGAGTAGATAATAAACATACATGTGACCATCGGGATGATGCATCAATTAAGACCATAAAATATTTGAACGGTCCACATGGTGGATCAATAGGTCCACAGATATCTCCGTGAATCTGTTCGAGAAATGTAGGATTTTCAGCTCCTACTTTTACTGGTGATAGTTTAACAATTAATTTTCCTAGGGAACATGCAGTACATGCGAATTTTTCTGATGTTAATATCCTTTTATTTTTTAAAGGATGACCATGTGTATTCTCAATGATTCTTCTCATCATGGTAGATCCCGGATGACCCAACCGGTCATGCCAAATGCTAAAAGTAATAGGATCAGTAAACTTCTGGTTTACTAGATGATGAATTTCAATTGTACGTATTTTTCAAAATATAGACTAGTAGAAAAAGACGGCAGTTTTTCTAATACAGATTTCTTACCCAAATACATTTGAGTAATAAAAAGATGCCCAATCCCATTTTCCTCATTTGTTTCAATATGATACCCATTTCTGTGGATATCTTTAAAACTCAATAAATTTCTTCTGGATTTTGAGAAGTTTGGGTCACTTAAGTTTATAATAGTTCATGAATTAGGTGTCAACTTAATTCTACAATTTTAGCCAAGTAATTTTTCACAATTTATAATTAACTACTAAATGAAAAAGATTGAGACCACACTACTCCAATTGATCAACCTTCTTAAGACTCTAGAATCTTTCTTGAAGAAGGAAGCCAATACAGTTATGCTGGTAGATTCTTCCTCTTTTAAGAAGAAAGTTTCTAAGAAGAAGAAGAATACTCCTACTAAGCCCAAAGATGGCGTGAAGAAAAGAGAGGCAGCCACCAAAGGCCCATATTATTATTATGGCAAGATAGGCCATTAGAGGAGTAATTGCAAGGCCTACCTAGAACCCTTAAAGAAAGGAAGGAGAATGAGAAGCTCACAAGGACTTCTACTTCCACTCTTGATATATTTATGATTGAGATTAGTACTATCTTTAAAAATGAGATATGTGTATTAGATACTATATGGGATCTCATTTGTGTAATAATTTACAGGGACTAAAGAACAATAAAAGGCTTGAAAAGGGCGATGTGGACTTACGTACCGCAAATTGAGCAAAAGTTATTGTATTTGTTGTGGGGACTTATCATCTTGAATTCTGGATTGATTATAGAACTTACAAATTGTTATTATGTGCTTGTTTTACTTAAGAATATTATTTCAGTTGCTTGTTTGGACATAAATGGTTTTTATTTAATTTTTAAGAATAAATGTTGTTCTTTTTCATTAAATGATGCCTAATATAGTACTGCAACTTTAATAAATGGTTTGTATGTTCTAGACATAAATGATCTTATTCTCAATATAAACAATAAGAAATAAAGAAAAGATAACTCAATCTCATCTTACTTAAAGTATTATCATTTAGTCCATATAAATGAGAATCGCGTTTCTAAATTACACAAGCTTGGTGACTTAGGATCATTTGATTATAAATCATATGGTACATGCGAGTTATGTTTACTTAGAAAAATGGCTAAAACTCCCTTTTCTGGAAAAGGGAAAATGACCAAATAGTTATTAGAACTCATATATATTGATGTACATTGCCTAATGTCAATACAAGCAATAGGAAGTTATTAATACTTCATTACTTTTATTAATGATTATTCATGATATGAGTATGTGTATTTAATAAAATACAAATCTGAAGCATTTGATAAGTTCAAAGACTTCAAGAATGAAGTAGAGAAATAACTTGACATAGTACAAACCATGATTACTTTTGTAAACTTACCAAAATCATTTTAGAGATATGCACTGAAGACTGCTGTTTATAAACTAACAGAGTTCCATAAAGAATGATTGATGGTACCCCATTTGAGTTATTCTTTGGTAAGAGACCAAAGTTGTCTCACTTGAGAATATGGGGTTGTCCTGTTTTTGTTAAAAAGTCGTAGTTAGACAAACTTAAAAATAAGTCTGACAAGTATTTTTTTTGTTGGATATCCGAAAGAATTATTCGGGTAGATGAAGATGAGCCAACCACCTACAAGAAAGTTCTGAAGAGTTCAGAATATGACAAATAGCTAGAAGCCATAAAGTCAGAAATAGATTTAGTGTATGACAACCAAGTATGGACATTGGTTGATCCACCTTAAGGGATAAAATTCATAGAGTACAAATGGGTTTTCAAGAATAAAATCGACATGGATGGTAAAGTAATTACCTATAAGGCATGATTGGTTGCAAAAGATTATCGTCAATAATAAGGGATTGACTATAACGAGATTTTTTTACCAGTAGCAATGCTAAAATCCATAAGAATATTCCTACCACTTGCCGCTCATTATGATTATGATATTTGGCAAATAAATGTAAAAAAAGCTTTTCTAAATAAAAATCTGACTGAGGAAGTGCACATAATACAACCTGAGGGTTTTACATCCAAGGATCACACTAAAGTGTGTAAGCTGTAATGGTCCATTTGTGGACTTAAGTAAGTTTTTAGTAGTTGGAACATATATTTTGATGAAATAATCAAAGAGTTTGATTTCATACAAAATATGAATGAATCTTGTATATACAAGAAGGTTAGCGGGGGTGCAATTATTTTTCTATTGTTATATGTAGATGACAAATTGTTAATAGAAAATGATGTCTCTATTCTTCAATAAGTCAAAGAGTACACTGATTTTAGTTTTCAATTTGATAAGAATAATTACAAATCTCAATTAGGTTACGTGTTCAATTTTGGATGATGGGGTAGTTAGTTGGAAAAGTTCTAAATTGGATACAACTGCCAATTTAACCACTAAAGCTGAGTACATAGCAATTTTCAAAGTAGCTAGTGGATCAAGAAGTTTATGATAGAACTAGGAGTGGTGCCTAGTATTGTTGATCCAATGCCTTTTTATTGTAATAACAATGGACTCATTACATAAGTAAAAGAACCATGGTCTCATCAATGATCCAAGTAACTTAATTGCTATAATCTAATTAGAGAAATCATTAATAAAAAGGGTTTAAAGATAGAGAAAGTTCCTACTAATTAGAATATAGCTGATCTTTTGACTAAGGCATTACCACAAAAGAAATATGATAGTCATGTTCAGTAATTCGGTATTAGATACATAAATGATTGGATCTAGTGTAAGTGAGAGATTGTTAAAGTTGTGCTTTAGAGCCAATCATTCGTATAATGTATTTTGTACATTTATTAATAAAATACATTATTTATCTTTCAGTTTAATTAATCATCCGAAGAATATGTGTATAAAATTAATAGATAAAGTCCCTAATATAATGTATAGTATTAAGAAAATCATGACAAAGATTGTAATGTGAGATTCCTACTGCACTATATAATACTTATACTTAAACCATCCTTAGTCATAGTATTGATGAAATGAGACATTATTTATGCACTAAGACAAATATGTGTTATACTTCTTGATTTGATAAAGTAATAGTTCTTACATCCGTGAGTATTATGATATTCAAAATTAACACATAAATACTTGTTAAGCAAACAAGTGTTGGGATGTATGCCCTCTTAGACTAGGTTTCTGATGTAAAAATTGAATGTTTTAATAAAAGAATTTATTTTCAGAAATTGTTTATAAATTTACAATTTTATTTGTACACATTACGTTTGGAAAAGACCCATTGTGTTCAAGTAAGTGGTCCATGTGAATGGAGGTCTTTCACAGTAAGGTATGGATCACGAGTTACTTAGTACATAAACATTCGTTCTTAACCAATTAATGAGAATGAGAATCTCATCATGTCTAGGTTATTATGTTGTGAATTCTAAATGGGGAATGACTTACCTTTTAACCAGTGAGTAATCTACTCACTTCATGACATAAGCGTATTTCGAATATGTAGAATATGACATATAGTAGTAGTTTCTAAAAGTACTATATGGTAGAAACCTAGACTACAACCGCTACAACGTGGACTAGTACTCTACGACTTGAGTATGAGTTGGTGGTCTGACGAAGTTGGAAGTATATACTTTGATATGCTATAGTTGAGGTTCTATTGTAGGGCCAATATACTTGCATGTTGGGTATGTGCGACTAGTTAATTAAGACAAACTTGTACAAGATAGTTTCTATACTATATCGCCCCTTGTGGTTGTTTGAATGATCTAAATATTCAAGGCCCTAGGAAACATGACTTGGATATTTGCTTTAGGGTAGCTCCATTGGAAAGTGAAAACAATCCAGGAAGTCGTGGATCATTGGACTAGAGGCATAAGGATGGTAGATGTCATTTAAAGAGGTGTTAGTACGCTTCTTCCTCTCTGAATGTACGGCGATGTATAGAGGGGTATTTTAGTCATTATACCTATAGTCAGAGACTTAGCTAACGTAGCACTGTCCTTGGGGTCAATATTTCCTTATAGTGATATTAAAAAATATTTAAAATGTAAAATACAGTTATTTATATAGTAATGGTATGTTAAAATTCTTGTAAAGACTTATTATAATCCTAATCTATAATAGAACCTCAGGGATTACTTAGCTAGGGTTAGGATAGTATAAATAGAACTTTTAGTGATTTGAAAAGACAATACACTTTACTTGAATTCAAATTTGAGAGAGAATCTTGAGAGGCCCTAGCCTCCTTGTTCAAGACCAAGCTTAAGGGTTAGTCCTCCTTATGTATGAGTCTATAAATCTTTTGAATAATCCAATGTTGTTTTCTTTGAATGAGTCTTAGTTTCTTTGTTATTCTAAAATTTATTTGAAATTCAATATTTAGGTGCCTATTTTCTCTATTCTATTTGTTCTTATTTGCCTTTGTTGCTTCAAGGATATTGGGGTGAGATTACACTAGAACTATCTACGTTTCTTGAGAGTCTTTGAAGCTTAGTTCTTCAAGGGTTTGATAGAGTATAAGTTTTTATTTTGTCTTCTCCCTTTTTACCACAAGAATCTCTGTTTTTAGTCCATTTAAGTTGAGCTGAACACAGAGCCAACTAGAACACCCACAACACCAAGAAAAGCCACATAAGATTCGTATCAAAGAGTTTGGTATCAGAGTAAGGAAAAGTTTGATTCCCATCAAAGCTTAAAAGCAAGAAAAGAAGCCTTACAAAATTGAAGAAAAAGGAAAGTAGGGAAATCCTGTAACTCAAAAATATACTCCAAAAAGGTCATGAAATTTTTTTTATAACTTGATTTTTCTTTGAAAAAATTGCTCCTTGATGTTATTATAATGATTGGGAACAAATTTATCTTGTGTAGTGAAATTTGGCTTGAATATGGGTGAAAATGCTGGTTTCTCTTAAGTGATGAGATTGTATCCAAGGTGTTTAATAAGTGTTCTATGAAAATATTTTTTGCTATAGTTGGGATCTTTGATTTTTAGTTTTCATTCCTTGAGATATTGTGACTTAATATATCACTCTATTGTTGAATTCCATGTTCATTGAACTCAATTTTACTTTTGCACATTTGTGATCATCTTGTTCCTCATCATCCTAGTTCTAGTTGTTCTTGTTTCTTTATTCTTGATATTTCTTGTTTGTTTCTTGCTTAGAAGTGTTTCTTGTGCGTTTAGTGCTTGTTCTTGTGTTGATTGAGTTCACTTTTTCTTAGAAATTCTTGATTAAAGACTTGTTTGCTTAAGGTGTCCAACAAGTATTTGTTAAAATTCCCCTAAAACCCCATAATTGGAAAATTCTTTTGATTGTGTGATTCATTAAGTTGGACTAAAACTTTAGCTATTGGGGAGAATTGAGATTGAATAAGAAGGCTTGAGTGTTGAGAAAAAGGTAAGAGGGAGAGCCTAATATTAAAAGAGCCTTAGAGAGCAAACACGAGTGTGGAGTGATCAACCTTGAGAGCCAACATGCAAGGAGGTGCAGTGAGGATCTATTTTTCTTTCTAATCTCTTTGTGTTGCAGGTATAAGTAAGCAAATATTCCATCACCATGGCCCATGATTAAGAAATCTCTAGGCCTAATCCAAGTGGACCTAGTAGACCTTAAGAAGATCAAATTGATGCTAGGGGTTTGCGTGAAGATTTGCAAGCTATGATGAGGACTATGTGAAGTGAGTTCCAAAACATGAAAAAGGGAGTTGATAAATCATCTTAGACAATCTTCTACCGTTGCACAAAGGAGAGGCCAAGAGTGATTTGAAGTGCCTAGCCCTAGGATGAGGGCATTCACTAGACCACCATTTCCAAACCTCAACACTATTAGCAATGTGCCAATTGAGAAGGATGAAGCCCCTAAGCCATTCCAAAGAGACTTCTACAAACCTAGAGAGAATTGGAAGCCAAGGGAGGATTGGAACAAGGACGAGGGAAAAGCCATTGAGAGGCCACAAAGGAATAGGGATATCAAGTATTTTAAATTCCTTGGATATGGACATTCTTCCCATGAGTGTCCAAGCAAGAGAACGATGTATACTAATCCCTATGGTGAGGATTCTACCGACAAAGAAGAAGAGGAAGAAAGGTACAAAGGAAAACAAGAGGGAAATGAGAATGAGAAAAGTGATGAAGGGGAAATTGTTGTATAATATATTAAGCAAAAACAAGAAATTGAAAGGAAAGAAAAAGAGAGGAAGGGAAAAGAGTTGAAAGAGAGGATGAACAAACAAATTCCTTTAACAAGCAAGCATATGAGTGAGCAAGGACAAGAGATGGGAGGTAAAAGAAGAATAAATTTCTTTGCAAAAAAGAGTGAGGCCATAATGGCTATAGAAGTTAAGGAACTGGTTATTCTTCCTTTATGCAAATGTTCTTATGATTTTACTAATGATTTTTCATTGTCTTTACCTAATGAAATTACAGTTGTTCCTCAAGAATTTGAAGTTGTTTTTCCAAAGAAGGTGGTCAACCGAACACTTACCCAATTTTTACGGACCATAATCAAGAAGAACTTGACCAATTGGGAGGAATGCTGGCCACACCTTAAGTTTGTTTACAAAAGGACTTTTCACTCTACATTTCTCATTTTCCTTTTGAAATTGTGTATGGTTTTATTCCCCTAACTCCTTTTAAATTGATTCCCTTGCCTATAGGTGAACGAATGATACTTGATGGAGTTAAGAAGGCGGCAATATGTGAACGCATTCCATGTAGATGATGGCAATGATTCGGAGACGAATCCTTTTCAAGAAGGGGGATATAATGAGACTCCACTTCATCATAAAGGTCAAGATCAAGGAGGAGGAGGTGTGACCATGCAAGGACAAGGGCCGATGATAAAGACGGATGAAACTCGACCAAAAAGGAGGCCACCAGAGGATGGCTGGTGCCGGTTCCAAGCAGCTAAACTGGCACCGGCTCCAATCTGCCCCAGCAACCGCCTCAAATCACAACAAGACCGGCCCGAAGACAGAACACAGCCGGGGCCAGCTGTGATGTCTAAACCGACGCCGGCTCCACCCTGGGCAGCCGACGACTGTCCTGCATTTTTAATATTTTCTCCGATTTTCTTTAATTTTAATTGCTTGTAAAGACTTATTATAACCGTAATCTGTAATAGAATCTCAGGGATTACTTAGCTAAGGTTATGATAGTATAAATAGAACTTTTAGTGATTTGAAAAGACAATACACTTTACTTGAATTCAAATTTGAGAGAGAATCTTGAGAGGCCCTAGCCTCCTTATTCATCTTGTTCAAGACCAAGGTTAAGGGTTAGTCCTCATTATGTATGAGTCTATAAATCTTTTGGATAATCCAATGTTGTTTTCTTTGAATGGGTTTTAGTTGCTTTGTTCTTCTAAGGTTTGTTTGAAATCCAATATTTGGGTGCCTATTTTCTCTATTCTATTTGTTCTTGTTTGCCTTTGTTACTTCAAGGATATTGGGGTGAGATTATAGTAGAACTATCTACTTTTCTTGAGGGTCTTTGAAGCTTAGTTCTTCAAGGGTTTGATAGAGTGCAGGTTGTTATTTTGTCTTCTCCCTTTTTGCCATAAGAATATCTGTTTTTAGTCCCTTTGAGTTGAGCTGAACACATAAGCAACTAGAATACCCACAATACCAAGAAAAGCCACACAAGATTCGTATCATTAACCTAGAGTTTTATTTAGGTTAAACAGAAGGATTGGAAACAATGTTGTTGACAGAACACACATTCTCTGGGATAGCCTCTTCTCTGTGAAAGAAAGGCCAGACATTTCTCTCTCTCTCTCTCTCTCCAGAAAAAAGGTTCCTTAGTCTGTAGTTGTTCACCAAATGGATTTAGGCAGGCCATATATTGGAAGATTGAGGGATTAGCATTCGCTTACATATAAAGACGGAGTAGGAGATTTGCAAGAATTGCACCAGAGGCTTCCAAAACACACCTACCCTGGTTGAACACGTTTCTGTCAAGCCAACTCTTAGAATGAGAAGAAGAGGTAAACAGTTTTAACCTCAGAATCCGAATAGAGCCTAACTAGTGTCGGCTAGGGCTGCCGGAGCCGACGCTGGCCCTGTTCAGGAATCCCATATTTTTGTTTTTTTTTTTTCAGTTTTTATTCTTCACTTCCGCTGCGTGCCCTGTATTTTCCACTTCCTATGCCTTCAACAAGATCATTGAATAACTTAACTTTAAGATAATTACATAGATAAAAATTTAGTTCCAGTGATAAAATCTCATTATAATGAATGTATAAGATTTTAAAACTTGAGATCTCTATGGTACTTTGTTTATTGACTGTTGTACTTTGATTTCAATCTCTAGAGTCCCTACAAGACTGTCTATAGGATGGATATTACGTACAATATAAAGTAAATGAAATTAGTTGAGAGGGTCAATAGAGGATTCATTACTACTAATAGTAGGGGCATATATCTCACAAGCACTTGTATGGAATCATTACTTGAGAAGTCCTTTACCAAGGTGATTATGTATTGAAAATAGTTTCAATTAATACACATGTTGAGTAATGAATTTTGGAACAAATACTAATACGTTCGGGTTAAAATTACTTATATTCTAGTAGGAGTTGGAACAAATTTCTTACTTTAAAATCGAATGAGATATAATATGATAAAATGAGATTATTGCACTGATTTTTTGCTATTGAAAGGTTTAGGTTAAGCCATTTGACTTTCTGGACTTTTGGGTAGTCATGATGCATTGCGAGATACCGTTCATGATCTGCTAAATATGAATTTATTAATTATAGAATTAATAAATTAATCTTAAGTAGAATTAATAAGTTAATTTTAATTATTAAGGATTATTAATTCTATAACAATTATAATTAATTCGTATTAGCTACCAATTAACTGGAAGACCGAATAGGTCACATACAATAGAGGAATTGGTATTTAAAATATTATTTGATAATATTATGTGGTTATTTTGTGAGAAAAAATAATTATTATGGGTTAATTATAAAGTGTTATAATTAACTGGGGTTCAATTATAATTAATAAATCTTTATGAGTGAATTATAAATTTGTTATAATTTAAAGAATCGAATTACAAATTCTTGAAAACCCAAGCCCATACTGAAAAAATGGACAATTATTTGTTTCCTAAAATAATTAGGAAATAAGGGGTTCAGTACGTGTGGAAAAGGCTTGCATAAGGGAAAAAAAAATTGAGAATTGATACTCTATTTTCGGATAATGAAAGCCGCCACACAAAAAAACTTGTAGCTTACCTTTTGACCGTTTTTCTTCTTTGTAAATTAATCCCTAATGTTGCCAAACTAAAACCCACTAGCATTGATTCTTGGCATCGGTAGAGTACAATTCCTCGTACAAATACTGTTAGAAAAATTTTTACAATTGGAATTTTGGTGGTTTGTGATTGAATGAGTTTACAGAAGGGTTCCGTGCATATGAAGAAAAATTTTAAAAGTTACATTTTCAGGTAACAAAAATTTCTTCCATCTTCTAACCCATTTAATTACAAGTGATCTATTACGTAGACCTTGTTTTAATTTCTGCTGCGTATTAATTATTTTTGCAGGATCAAAATCCAACAAGTGGCAATGGTGTCTACCTTCTGGTCCTCTTCGTTTATCCTAATCACGTTGAAGTACTGATTGGGGTCGAAGAAGCAGTTCTCCATTTCCTTGGCTTCTCTTACTCTCTTAAAGCTTTTGGGCTTCGGTTTCGGAGCTCACACAGTCCTTACGGGTACTTGTCCCTTAATATTGACCTGCCTCACTTGAATCTCTTCTAGCATGCCTCGCACCTCCTCTACGGCACGAGCATTGGTTGCTACCAATGTGCGTACTTCTTGTAGGGTAGCATCATATTGGTTGTGCCTAATTTCTAGAGACCTTATCATGGTAATCGTCTTCTTAGTGCACTGTCCAGTTTGTCAGCCTGGCTATTACGATGCACGATGTTTGACGCCATGAAGTCTACACTCTTCACCAGTGTCCATCTTGGTCTCTTCCAGGTGGATGGCACTGATTTTGTTCACGGTAGCCTCTAGTGCTTCAAGTCGTTTCCTTGTTGTACCTTCATCCAACAATGGTCTAATCATCGCCATTGCAGTCTTGTTGGGTCTGGTCTCAATCATAGTTTCACTTGGACTTGTCTCACTTGTCATTTTCTGTCTAACACGATCACAATCTGAATCCACCCATACGGTCACTACCACGTCTCAACCAATATCCTCCCACACTGGCTAAGATAGCTAGGGTTTAGGCCTCCGATGTTCTCCTCCCACTGTATTAGTCTCTGGTTGGTTGATTCGTAGTGATTCGATTACCCATAGAGTGTTACTGTGGCTTGTACACTAAAATCGTTCATCGTTTACTCAAAACCTAACTCCTCGAGTCTCAATAGCTAACAATCGATCTTCCAAAACTAACTCCCAGTGGCTTGGAGAAATATCTACAAAGCACAGTCGCCAACTCCCGATAGTGGTGATAGTATGTTCACAGGTTTCTAATGCTGACTCCCACTCGATATAGTAGCACGGCTACAAGATCTGATACATACTGTCACAGATCATTTTTCACAATTGACTAACCGTAATGCCTGTGACTTAGCTAGACCCGAGCCAATGTCACACTGCTTCTTCCGAAATTGTTTGAACACTTAAAAGTAAGCTTGAGTGGTTTCGTAGCAGATCACAATGAAAACAATTGAAAACGGCAATGAACAATATGAAATAATAGAAAATGATACTTAAACGGAACTTATTGGCACCTGATTGCATGAAGATAGTCATTTCATTGAATTAAAAGTGAGTGCAAAATATTTATTATAAGTATTGGTGAGGGGGAACAACAATGTTTACAACTGACTTTGTTTGCTTCTACCCAATATTGTTTTTATCACCCTCTATAATAAATGCGATAAACTTTTCTTAAGGTACAACAGTAGATACTGTTTTTTTGAGAAGGTGAGAAAAGTTTACCGATTTTCTCTAACTTTAAGTATAAAGAATCTAACTATGAAAATTTATATGCATGGTCTTAGAAAAAATATAAAAATATAAGGAAAGCTTATCTACATATTTATATAAGAAAATGGAAGGGCCGACGGTTCTGCTCACTAGCTAGCGGTTGGCTTATCACCGGCTAGTCACTAGGCCCAGGCACGACATTGGACTTGGTTCGGGTGCAAGGTATGGGCAAGGCATGTTAGGCTAGCGCATGGCTCTGGTACATTAAGTTGGTCTCAGGCACCTTGGCTAGGCATCAGGCACGACGGGCTGGCTTGGCCTTGGGTCGTTCAGTATCGTCTTTCACTTTTCGTCTTGGGCCTTCGACTAAAGATGCACAGGTGTCTTTAAACTTGTCTAGGACATCCTTGGCAAGGTCACAAATGTTCCAAAGCATACTTGACCTAAGTGTAGGAGGTGGCCAAATAGGCTTAGAAACGTTCGGTTCCTTCAGTTTCCTAGATAAGTCCGAAGACACACGAGCGTTCCGTTGGCATTTTGAGCACTAAAGTTGGGCATGGGTAAGGTCTTGCCCATTCGAGCGAATCATCATAGGTTGGCCTATGACAGACCCTATACCCTCCAAAAATCTATAAATACTCCTTCAATTCATCACAAAACTTACTAAATACTCTCTAACTCTCTATTTTTTACTTTCCTTACTCTCAAAATCCTCAATTCTCTCCATTTTTTGTATAAAAAGTATTAAAATATTTATTTTATTTAAAATTTAATTGATTATTCTAATTTAGTATGCATAAATATTTGAAAAATAGAACTACATCGTCATCATTCTTCACAATTATCTACACATTTTAATTTTGATTTTGGACTGCAGATGATATAGATCCAATTTTAGATTTAAATAATGAAATAGGAGATGAAAGTTAAGGTCCTTGTGTACAAACCAAATATTGATACTTATAATCCTAATAATCCTGAATCTACTATGAGTATGCCTACTAAATCTTTAGAAGCTCTAAGGAGAGCAAAAATATCTATGGTTTGAAGTTTTTTTTTTAATAAGAAAGACGGTAATTATAGGATAATATGTAAAATTTGTACGAAAATATATGTATATAAGAAAAGACAAATGACGAGAATATTGGATAGATGCATGAAGAGGGTGTATAAAGATTGGTATGAAAACTTTAACAACAATAAATTCAGACTACATAGGTTGAGTTGTAGGTAATTTTTAATATAGACATAGAAGCATTAGAAATGGGACTACTAAAGTTGTTGTTAAAAGTAGATTACATTTTACTTTTGATAAAAATCCACATCTTGAAAAGTTAATGCATGTGTATCTATACAACTTACATATAAAAAGATTCATAGAACAATATTAAAAAGTAATATAATAAAGTTATACAAAGAGATGAGCATGTTATTGCCATATATGTTTTTTATAATTGAAAATTTGCAGTTACATATGATAGCTGGATTGTAATCACTAAAGAAGCATATTTGTGCATTATATGTCATTGTATTGATCATGATTGGCTTGTGCAAAAATGAACTATTTATTTTAAATTATTTGAATTTCTGCATTCAACTAGTAATATTGCTAGAATGATTAATCAAATATATTGTGATTATAGGATATTGAAGAAAATTATTTTTATTTCGTTAGATAATATTACGAATAATGATTCTGCAATGACAATTTGAAGAATATTATGAATACTATATTAGGTGATATTTTATTTTATATTAGGTGTGCTTGTCATATACTTAATTTGTGTGTTCAAGAAGAATATAAACAAGTTGATGATCTTATTAGTATAATTAGAAATGCTATTTTCTTTATTAAAATTTCTCGAATTAGAACTCAAAGCACTCAAAATTTTAAAGTTTTATACCGAGAACAATGCTATTCTTTCGAAAATTTTAGATTAGATGTCAAATTTTGATGGAATTTAACTTTTGAAATGTTTGGAAGTCTTTTACCCTATCGAAGTCAACTTATCAAATTTTGTAATAGTAATAGTTTTAACTTGAGCTCATCGATACTCATTTTGATAATCATATTATAATTTCATCATTTTAACTATTTTTAAAGAAACAACCAAACTTTTATTAGGATATTACTATCCCACTACTCATTATATCATTCCTACACTTGTTAAAGTAGTACATATTTTTAGATATCATTATGAGCATGCTGAATATGGCTTTTTGATGCAAAGTATATTTTTAAAATATATGAAATATTATGAAGACCTTTCTATTTTGTATTGTATGACTTATATTTAGATACTTGAGTGAAAACTTTTGAATTTCATAGTATTACCGAGTTTCTTTACGAAATATTAGACCTTGATGAAAATCTTGTAGTTAGACAACGGAAGATAAAAAACATTAAAGAAACAACAGATAAGACTATATATGATATGTATAATTTATATGAGTTTGAGTTTTCTTCTTCTTGTTCTAGTCAAATTAATACTATAGGTGAGGAATATTCATCTAGCAGTCAACCACTGAAAATATAACTCTTCGACTCCATCATAATCTTCTTTTAATCTATGGGGCATTATGAAGTATAAAAAAAGATCAATTGTGAGATAATAATGAAATGATAGTCTACAAGATACAATATCTGGTAGACATATGAGAGTCAATACTTTGAAATTTGTGCTCGGTGGAATAAGCATGTAAAGAAATATCCAATTCTATAAAAAAAATGGTACATGATATTTTGACATCTTCTGTCTCCACAGTGTTATCAGAAAGCACATTGAAAATATTAATGTATAGCACAAGTTGATTCGAAGTTGGGGAAAGGATAGTTAATTCGTGAATTATTGATGAAGACTTGGATGAAGTATGGGGTGTGTCGAATTGTTAGTATTTAAGATAAATTAGGATAAAAATATTTAATTGTCATATATAATTGTTTAATTTTATTAATATTTCATGATATTGTTATGTTTAAATTTTAATTATTCTACTATTTCTTAAAAGGTGTAGGTATCAAATTTCCCTTTTATATAATTTTTTATTTTATTAATTAATAAAATTGGTAGGGGTCCAAGTCAAATCTTTACCACATCATGGTTACTTTTTTAGTAATTATAAATAATTTTATCATTTAAATTATAAAAATTAACTACTATATTTTTTTAAAAAAAAGATGGAGAAAGGGTCGTACGAATCGACCCACTAGGACTGCAATCCTTGTGGTCCGTACCGGTCCAGGTCAGCGGCCCTAGGTCTGGAATGAATGGCCTGTTCTATTTTTGGGCCAGCCCGGTACAAATTCGTACAAGCTGGCTAGTTAGCCATAGCTATTTGCACCCATGAAGCATCAACCCTAGTAAAAGGAAAGAAAGAGCAACCAATCAATAAGAGTCAGCCTCATAATAAGATATAGCTAAGGATTAAACTCTGTACATTAAACTAGGGAAGATTTTTTCTGGATGGAAGCGAACGGGCAAAATTTAGCTTCATGTAGTGAAGCAACTTTGCGTGTCAACTTGCACCGAAGTTAAACGTTGTTTGTAATCGAAAAAATCATGCCAAATTCCTCTCATATTGCAGTCCTTGCATTTCTTCGCATCACATGGCCCTGCTTGCCCTACTCACTGCGGTACGTGGGCTTGTAGCTACGACGCCAGATTGAGGTTCTCCTTCTTCACCACTTCTTGGTCCCATCAGCTTGCCCTTTTCGAGCTCAGAAACAGAGCGGAACATCAAATCATATACTATAGTTCTTTGCCAGAGATTTTTTGGGTGCAAAAGGCGAAATTTTTCGTCCACAAGCCTTCACACCTTAGTCTCACAGTGTTAGAGGAGTAAATCACAATGACTCAACGACCTTCTAGACAGAAAGACCAATAGCTTGATGGATTTCTTGATTGCACTGATCCATATTCAACGTTATAGAACTGATTTTCTTGAATGATTGAGGATAGATGATAAAGGAGAATATTAAAATTCTTAAAGGAAAGGCTTTAGATGCTTTTAAGCCAAATGGGAGTTCAACAAGAAATTTGGAAGAATTAGTAAATCTACTAAGAAATTACAAGAAGATGCTAATTTTTCCTATGGTAAAGAAAAAAAAACTAGTTACAAGAAGATTCCAGTTTTCCCTTTGGCAAAGAAAAAAGAAGTGCTGCCAACTTTTAGTTTTCTGACTTTCTCATAATGGAATTTTCTGTAACTTATAAACATAAATAATGCAATATTACTTGTAAGTTTAATAGATTATGGTAAAATAAGTTTCCTACAAAATATTAATATATATATTTTGAAAAAGAGAACAGTCTTATAAGTTTTGACTAGTGTCCGTGATGCAAGCTCTTTAAATGTCCATGCTTAAAAGATGAAATCAACTGGCTAGCTAGGCAGTGAACCTTCTCTACAGGGCCCCATGGTCTACCAACACAATGAACAGCGGTAAGCTCGAATCTTAATTAAGGTGAAGGTCCAGAATAGTTGGCTCGAGAAAATATATTTTTTCATATATTCCTTTCATTTTAAAATATTTATTGTTATTATATAAATTATATATATATATATATATATTAAAAAGTTTTAATATTTATAGAGTAATTTTTAAAAAATTAAATTATTTATATTAAAAATTATAAAATTATTTTAAAATTTTAAAATCAATTAATATTATAGTTTAGTAAAGTAATATATGACAAATTAAGGTACAATTGAAAAGAACACAACATATTAATTTCTTAAAATGATAAATAAATTAAAATATAAAATTTTTTACAAATAATAAATATTTTAAAATGAAAAGAGTAATATGAAATTACAACAAAATTTTCGCAGGTTGCATGTAATATATTTACCTGTGCACATTGGAAAACGACAATGGTATGGAATAGTATTCTTTTGTTCATAAATAAACGTCATTTTGAAAAGATTTTTTATTTATAATTATACATAATTTTATAAAATTAAAAATATATTTATTATTTTTTAATTACACTTTTATAATTTATTATTCTACTAAATTATATTTTATAGTTAATTAATTTTTAATTTTTAAATTAATTCTATAATTTTTAATAAAAGTAACTTCGTCTTAAAAAAAAATTATAAATACAATCTAAAAGTATCAGTATATTATTTCTTGGGTAAATTGTGGATGCCTCCACCATTCTTGCCCCGGAGAGCCTCGTGAAGAACGTAAACTATCGGAATATTATTTTTTTCTTGGGTAAATCTGTTAGAATTTATACATACATCAAATATGTATTACGCAGCGAAAATAAAAAGATTCTATGACAAGAGGACTGTATGTATGCATAAGACGGATCAAAAGATTAAAATTATACCTTCGTGTGACGTCTCTGTTGTTCAAAAAATTTCTTCCTACTGAAGGCTGAGGCGTGATCCAACAAGCCTCTCAATCAAACATCAATCGGATGTTTAACCACTTGTCTTGCCTCTTCAATCTCAACGTGAGATTGACTCTAACAGTAATTCACATGAGGATGCTTACTCAATAAAATTCGAACACAGTCTCTGTGCTAGCAGAGAAAAATAATGACGGCTAGGGTAATATCATCGAGAAGAAGAAGGAAAAAATCGTGTGTCTCAAAAACAAAACTCAGAAAATTATTCTTTTTGTCCATTTTGGAAAAACAATCACAGCCTATTTTTTGGAAAAAATCCCAAAAAAATAGCCGCTGATGAATTCTAAAAGAATTAGAATTCTTTAATTGTAATTGGAACCTATAAGTTTTCACAATTACAATTTTACCAAAAAATTATAACTAATTATAATTTAACCATTGTAGCTTCTTCTTCTCACAATTAACCCCATAATGTTATCAAATAACATCTTGAGTACTTAATCCTCTATTGTGTTTGACCTATTAGGTTTCTTAATCTATTGGTAGCGAATATGAATTAATCCAAACGTTTTTTATATTAATAATCTTTAACAATTTATAATTAACCTATTAATTCTAAACATGATTAGTTTATTAATTCATCAATTAATAAATCCATATTCAACAGATCATGAGTGGTATCTAGTAACACTTTATGACAATCCAAGAGTTTAGAAAGTCAAGTGGATTGACATGAACCCTTCAATAACAAATTCCAGTGTAATAAATTTCCTTCATTATACAATATTTCATTCGGTTTAGAGTATGAAATTAGTGTCCACTCTCTCTAGTATATTAACTCTGACCCAAATAAATTAGTACATGTACCAAGAATCCACTCCTCTATATGTGTATCAATTGAAACTATTTTCAATACATAATTACCTTGGCCAAGGATTTCACGAGTAGTAATTCCAACAAGTGGCCGTAAGATATTCGCCCCTACTATTAGGAGTGGTGAATCTTTTATTGACCCTCTCAACTACTTTCTTTTACCTTATATTGTACCCAATATCCATCCCATAGGCTACCCTTGATCTGACTCCAGAGATTGGAATCAAAGTACAATACTCAGCAAACAAAGTACATTGGTGATTTCAAATTTAAGGATACTTGCACGTTTGCTATAGCGAGATTCTATCACTGGCAATATATAGTTATCCATATGATTATCTCATAGTCAGGTCATCCAATGTACTTGTTCTATTAACAAGCATCTACGTGTTAACTTTGAGTATTTGTTTGATCAAATTAGGGAGTCTAACACGTGCTAGTCGTAATGTATTAATGATGTCCTATCTGATTAATACTACGACTAGGGACTATTTAAATACTAACACTATACAGTGTAGTAGAAATCTCACATCATGATCTTTATTATAATTTTATTAACACAATGTTGTACTAGGGACATTATCTAACAGTTATTTTACATGAAAGTAAAGAAAACAAATTGAAAGATAAATAATGCCTTGTATTATAAAACAAATGTGTCATATATAAAGTACAAGTGATTGTCTCTACGATACAATACTAACAAACTCCCACTTGCACTAGAGCCAATCATTCATGTATCTAATACCGAATGACTTAACATGCCTATCATGTTTCTTTTGGGATAGTGTTTTTGTAAGTGGGTTAGCTATGTTCTCATCTGTGGGAACTTTCTCTATCTTTACATCTTATCTATCTATGATCTCCTGGATTAGATGATAGCGTCGTAGCACGTGCTTGGATCGTTGGTGAGACCGTGGTTCCTTTGCTTGTGCAATGGCTCCATTGTTATTACAATATAATCATATTGGACCAACAATGCTAGGGACCACACCCAATTCCGTCATGAACTTCTTTATCCAAACGGCTTCCTTAGCTGCTTCAGAAGTGGCTATATACTCAGCTTCTGTCGTAGAATCTGTAATAGGTTCTTGTTTGGAACTCTTCCAACTTATTGCCCCTCCATACAATGTAAACACGTAGCCAGATTGTGATTTGAAATTTTCTTTATCAGATTAAAAACAGGCATCAGTATATCTATTTACTTTCAAATCACCTTCTCCATAAATCGAGAATACATCCTTAGTCCTTCACAAGTACTTTAGGATGTTCTTTACAATCGCCCAATGACCCTCACCAAGGACAAATTGGTATCTGATCGTCAAATTAAGAGCACAGGATACATCGGGCCTTGTACATATCATAGCGTACATGATAGATCCAATTGCTGAAGTATATGGAATCTTACTCACGTGATCTCTTTTAACTTTTGTTTTGGGAGACATTGACTTTTAAAGACTTGTCTCATGGGACATGGGTAAGAATCCCCTTTTGGATTGATCCATACTAAACCTCTTTAACACTTTGTCTATGTATGTAGATTGTAAAAGACCTAGCAACCTTTTTGACCTATCTCTATAGATCCTTATTCCAAGAATGTAGGTTGCTTCTCTAAAATCTTTCATGGAGAATTTCTTGGACAATCAAACTTTAACGGATTGTAGGACAGGTATATCATTTCCTATTAGTAATATATCATTTACATAAAGTAATAAGAAAACGATTGCATTCCCACTAACCTTCTTGTACACACAAGGCTCATCTATATTTTGAATGAAACCGAACTCTTTGATTGTTTCATCAAAATGGATGTTCCAACTTCTAGAAGTTTACTTAAATTTATAAATGTGAAGGATTGAACATATTTACAGAGCATGCTTCAGTGGACGAAAATGGAGAATATGAACATTTAACAGAGTATTGGTACAGCATGGTGGCTTGAATACATACCTTTTGGAGCCTTAAAACTTGAAGAACGTTGAAGAATTGCTTGAAGCACAGAAACAACTTCTTCTTCCTCTGTCCATGAACACCAGTGCACTGCATCCTTTCTTCCTCCAGTGAATACTTGCTTTCCAGTTCACGGAATATGACTCAATCTAATTTACTGGTCGGTGAGCACACATTTGGAAGAGAAAAGCCTCTCAGTTTTTTTTTCATAGACTCACTGGCCATCCGTCTTCAAAGCATGGCTTCTTTTGTTATAGAAAACAAAAGCCACATGCCAGAAAACCAAAAGCCACACGAGAGGGAGAGAGAGAGCCAAGAGCCTCTGGAAAAAATATTTTATTTTTTTTCCTTTTATTTTATTTTTCCACACAGAAAGCCAAGAGTTATGAAATAAAAAATAATTATTTTGATAAAAATAATATTCCCGAAATTTAATACCCGAATATTATTTACAAAATAATTTTCAGCTTCACCCTAAACTCTTCTAAACTGTGTCCAGAAAAATCCTATGGTCCAGGCTTTTGGGCCAAAATAATATTTATTATTTTCTTTGGACCCGAAAAGTCCAAAATAATAAACATTAATTATTTTCCTTGGGATTAAATAAATAACCCAATAAATAATTAATGAACCCAAATGAACCAAAAAATAATTAAACTTTAATTAAATAAATAACCCAATAAATAATTAAGTAATAATTATTTTCCTCTAGTTTAAGTCCCGGTTAATTTTCTAATTATTCAAACTGGACCCAGGTCCTGAATAATTAATTAACCAATTAAACTAGAAAATAAATTGCTCTCCATTTATTTTATTCCAGTCTAATAATAAATTAAACTTCCCGAATAAAATAAAATTCTTTCAACTGAGATCATTTTCTCAATCCAAAAATTAATTAGGACTTATGGGCTATTCCGAAGACCAAAAAAATACATCGCCTTGGCTACTAAAATGATCAAAATACCCATACTATATAAATAGATGTATTTTGTATTTTAAATATTTTTTAATATCATCATAAGGAAATATTGACCCCAAAGACAATGCTGCATTAGCAAAGTCTCCGACCTACAAATAAAATGACTAAAATACCCCTTTACACATCGCCAAACATTTAGACAGGAAGAATTGTACTAACCCCTCTCTAAAAGACATCTACTATCCTTAGGCTTCTAGTCCAATGATCCACGACTTCCTGCAGTGTTTCCGCTTTCCAAGGGAGCTACCCTAAAGCAAACATCCAAGTCACGTTTCCCAGGGTCCTGGATATTTAGATCATCCGAAAAACCACAAGGGGCGATATAGTGTAGAAACTATCTTGTACAAGTCTGTCTTAACTAACTAGTCACACATACCCAATATGCAAGTATATTGGCTCTCCGATAGAACCTCAACTATAGCATATCAAAGCATATGCTTCCAGCTTCGCCAGACCACCAACTCATACTCAAGTCATAGAATACTAATCCACGCTGTAGCGGTAGTAGTCTAGGTTTCTACCATATAGTACGTTTTAGAAACCACTACTATAGGTCCTATTCTACGTATTCAAAATACACTTATGGCATAAAGTGAGTGGACTACTTATTGGCTAAAGGTAAGCCATTCTCCATTTGGAACTCATATCATAATAACCTAAACATGATGAGATTCCCATTCTCATCAATCGGTTATGAACAACTGTTTATGTGTTTAAATAACCCATGATCCATATCTTACTGTGAAAGACCTCCATTCACATGGATCATTTATTTATACACAATGGGTCTGTTCCAAATGAAAATATACACAAACAAAGAAAATTATTTCACAAACTATTTCCGACAAATAAATTATTTTATTAACATATTCGATATTTACATCAGAAAACTAGTCTAAGAGGGTATATTCCCAACAATCTCACACTTGCACTATAAGACTAGGTAAGTCTATAGGTGCCCACCCTAATGGCGTCTAAGTGTCTCTTGAAGACCCTCTCAGCCAAAGGCTTGGTGAATGGATCTGCTAGATTGTTCTCGGAGGCAATCTGTATCACCACCACTTCTTGTCTCTAGATGAAATCCCAGTCCAGATGGTACTACCTCACTATATGCTTCCCCTCCTTGTAGTTCCAAGGTTCCTTTGAGGTACGTAAAAATATGCTTTATAACATGCCAATGAACCTCCCCAATGTTTGACTGATATCTGTTAACCAAACCTACGACAAAACAGATATCTGGCCTAGTACACAGTATGGCGTACATGAAACTTCCCACAACCGAAGCGTAGGGAATCCTACTCATTTTGTCATTTTCTTCTTGAGACTTAGGACAGTCCCTTGAAGAAAGTGACAACCCATATCTGCAAGGGATTAGAGTTCCCTTACATGAGTCCATGCTGTACTTGGCCAGCATCTTGTCAATATATACGACTTGGGATAATCCTAACATTCTCTGCTTCCTATTTCTAAGAAGTCTAATCCTGAGAATGTAGCTGGCTTCTCCCAAGTCCTTCATATTGAATTGACTAGATAGCTAAACCTTTGTAGATGACAATGATCCTACATCATTTCCAATGAGTAGAATGTCATCCACATACAAGACAAGAAAAAATACATTAAACCCCACAAGATTCTTGTACACGCATGGCTCATCCTTGTTTTGAATAAAGTCGTAAGACTTCACAATCTCATCAGAACAAATGTTTCACACTCTTGATGCTTGCTTAAGTCCATAAATGGACTTCTTAAACTTGCAAACCATATGTTCTTGGTTGTCAGCAATAAAACCTTCTGGTTGGGACATGTAGATGTCTTCGCTAAGATGGCCATTTAAACATGCCGTCTTGACACCCATTTGCCATATCTCGTAGTCATAGTAACATGTGATGGTAAGGAGGATATGGATGGATTTAAGCATGGCCACAGGGCAAAAGGTTTTCTCATAATCGATCCCTTCTTTCTGAGTATACTTTTTTTCCACAAGCCTAGTTTGAAAGGTTTCCACTTTTCCATTCACTCTCCTCTTCCTCTTGTACACCCACTTACACCCAATGGGTTTTATCCCTTCAGGTGAAACTACAAGATCTCAAACCTAATTGAAGTATATAGACTCAATCTCGGTTTTCATTACTTCTTGCCAAAGATTTGCATCGGCATCAGTAATTGCCTCCTCGTATCTAGTGGGGTCTTGTTCCTGATGGTCAGAGACTAGCTCAAAAGCTTTTCTATTCCATCTATCTGGAACCCTAGACACTTTCCCACTGCGATGAGGCATCATTCGTACAGGCTCTTGAGGCTGTGCCTCTTTTTGTTCCACAATCGGGTCAGAAGAAGTTGCTTCCAAAGATAAATTCTCATTAAGTTCCAACCTAGTTAAACCTTTTGTGAAAGTACTTTAATCATCCTCTAAGTATCTAGCATTGGCACTAACCGGTACCTTTTGCTCCTGAGGATGATAGAAGTAACCACCATTTGTTCCTTTTGGATACCCAACAAAATAGCATAATTCTGATCTTGGTTCCAACTTGTCTCCCTTGATCAGTACATAAGCTGGACAACCCCATATCCTGAGATGATTTGGCTTATGCCTAATCCACATCTCATAGGGAGTCCTAGGTACTGACTTGGAAGGCACCAAGTTCAGAATATATGCCGCTGGTTCCAGGGCATATCTCCAAAAAGATATTGGAAGAGTAGCATGAGATATCATATTTTTGACCATTTCCATCAATGCCCTATTCCTTCTCTCAACTACTTCGTTCTGCTGGGGTGTCCCCGGTATAGAGAGTTGGGATACTATCCCATGATGTACCATGTAGTCCTTGAATTCACCAAAGAGGTACTCTCCACCAAGATCCGATCGTAAGGTCTTGATTAATTTACCTATCTGACGCTCCACTTCAGCCTTAAATTCCTTGAATTTATCAAAAGAGTTAGACTTGCGTCTCATCAGGTAAACGTAACCAAACCTTGTACAATCATTTGTGAAAGTGATGAAGAACTCAAAACCTCCTCTAGCTGGTGTAGACAATGGACCACACACATCAGTGTAAACAAGACACAGTGCCTCTTTGGCCCTATCCGCCTTAGGAATAAAAGACCTTTTGGTCATCTTTCCCATCAGGCAAGATTCACACTGAGGCCAATTTTCCAATCTCAATGTGCCCAAAGGCCCATCATGGATTAGCCTCTAAATCCTGGTTGAGTTGATATGACCCAATCTCAGATGCCAAAGATATGAGTCATTGATATTGGTCTTTCTCTTTTTTAAAGGTTCAGATTGAGCATTATTTGATTGCTTGTTAATAGGGTTTAAATAGAATAAATTTCCATACATGTGCCTAATACATAACATTTTTCCATCTCCACTGATAGAAATACCAGAATGGAAATATTCAGAATATCATTGATTTATAATTTTTGCAACTAAAATCAAATTCTGACGAAAACCAGGTACATATAAAATATCTATTAAAACCACTTTCTTATTATAATAAAAAATAAGATCTAGCTCTCCCACTGTAAGGGCCTAGACTTGTGCTCCATTTCCCACGCGTAATCCATGTTCACCTTGATGGAAAACGAGAAACAGGGGCATGCTCTGTACGTTAAAAAAAATTAGAGAAAAATAAAACGCGAGTCTTAAAGGCTATGCGGAAGCGTGAAGATCATACCTTTGCGTTCCTTAACCCTCCTAGGTTACGTAGGAACAGATTGAACGGCTGGAATCGCCTCGCTTTGCACACTTGAAGGAGCTTCCGGTTGAACACCCGCTAGCCTTCTACTTCGCCTTGTTTGCATTAACGCTTAGCTCTCCAGCTCTCGGGATATTCCTCAGCCTAACCTCTAGTTGGTAAACACTATGGTGAAGAGGAAAGTCTCAAAACCCCTTGGTTCTTTTGCTATTGATTAGCAAAGAACAAGAAGAAACCACAGAGGAGGGAGAGGGAAAAAACGTGAGCTGCCAGAGAGAGAGAGACGTGAGTCTTGTGAGGCTAGGGAAAAATTAGGGTTTTTTCTTTTCCAAAGAGTTGTTTATAAGTTACCCTAAACCACGTCTCTCAATATCTGATAAACATATCCCTGGGATTTCAAAACACCCGGATGCTATCCTGAGAATCAGTTTGGCCTAACCCTAAACTCCTCTTGACCGTATCTAGAAAAAACCCTAAAATGACCTCTGCACACATGAGATGGCATGCCAAGAGCATAACGGAGGATGGCTACATAGGTCATCCTCATGATGGCAAGGCTTGGCAACATTTTGATAAGAGTCATCTTAAATTTGCAAAGGAGGTGCAGAAGGCCCGCACCTATGGTTTTCTCTATTCGGAATGTAATGCTTTCACTCCATATATCTCTCCCCATAGATGTGCATGAATGATCTAGTAAAGTTCTTGATGTCATTATTCCGGGGCCAAACAATCCTAAATATAAAGTTGATGTTTATTTACAACTATTGATGGATGAATTGAGTAAATTGTAGTTTGATTGTGTCCCCACATATGATATATCAAAGAAACAAAATTTTCAATTGTGGGCATGGGTTTGTGGACTATTAATGACTTTCTAGCTTATGGAATATTTAGTGGGTAGAGCACTGTATACAGATTAGCATGTATATATTGCATGGGGCGAACAAAATCCATTCATCTGCAATTTGGGAGCAAAACTTCTTGGTTCAATTGTTATCGCCAGTTCTTGCCACTAGATTATCCATTTAAGAGGGGCACATAGTTGTTCAGAAGGGATAGAGATCAGGAAACTTCACTATTAGTGGCACGTACAATAGGAGATAAAGTGTGGGCTAAGGTGTGCTATTTTTCAAAAATTACAAATTCAAAATGTGAACTTGGGAGGAGTGATAGCAGAGGTGTGAACCACAACTAGCTGAAAAGAAGCATTTTCTAGAACTTGCTATATTGGCGCACTCTATTGGTGCCACATAACATAGATATGCTTTTGATAATGCTTTTAACACTATTATGGATATGAAGGGAAGAATAAAAAATAATTAAAATGCTCGACATATTGTCGAGACATATTATCATAGGCCTGAACTATGAGTTTGTAGAGCAGGCGAAGGAAAGGTGTCAGTGCCTAAAGCATGCTATTTGTTGACTATAGAGGCTAAGCAAGTGTTGCTTGAGTGGGTAAAGGAATTGTAACTTCCAGATGGATATGCTTCAAACTTATCAATATGTATTGATTTCAAAAAGTTGAAGATATCTGGCATGAAATATCATGAATGTCACGTGTTCGCGGAATGACTACTTCTAATTTCTCTAAGGGAATTTCTTCTACTTAACGTGTAGAACATGTAGACTAAATTAAGTTTATATATATATAGGGATCTGTGGTCACCTAAATTGTCAGTGACTCATATGAAGAAATTAGAGTCTAAAATACCTATGCTCATGTGTAAGTTTGAAAAAATATTCCCCTTGAGTTTCTTCAATGTAATGTAGCACCTAGTGGTTTACTTGCTTTATGAAATTCGAGTTTGTGGTCTAATTCAATACAGATAGATATATTCTTTAGAAAAGTAGACATTCACTAACAATTTATTGGCATTATAGGACATGATATATATAATGATGAAAAATAAAAAATGTGTTCTAAATTGCCTTATTTCAAATTATAGGTTCTTATATCATTTAAAAGTCAAGATAAAAATTAAGGTAAGGGTGGAAGGATCAATTTATAATACTTATCTAGTTGAAGAAGTATCAACTTTCTCTTCTTACTACTTTGAGCCACATGTTTAAATAAGACATATACATGCGGCTCGTAATAAAAAGGTTGCAACTAAGCATAGGCCAGAACAACCTTTGTTATCAATTTGCAATGTTCCAAGAAGAACACTGGGGATTTAAACTCGATTCCTAACATCTAAGGAATTTAAAGGTCCTACAAACAACATTTTACTTAATTGTGAAGTGGTGCAACTGTATATAATAGATTTCTTTACTAATTTATGATCTCAACACCCAGGTATCATAAAGTTAGAAGTCGAGAGAATGATAGAGAATGAATTTATTAGATAGTTCAAAAATTACGTGCATAAATTCTCTAAATATTATTAGTAAGTGTATGTCCATGCAAGTTCACTTATGTTAAATATCTCAAATACAAATTTAGAAAATGCAAATTTCTTGAAGGTGTGTGATCCAATCAAGGGAATAACAAACAAATGTTTACAAAACCTTTTGTGGGAAAGGTCGAGATAGTTGAAATCATTTTAAGGGTATTTAATTAATAGTTACTAATTTCACACAAGTGAGCATGTTGATGGTAGGAAAAGTGTTAACCACGAAATTTGCTTTAAATGTGGTGAGAATAAGCATGGTGGTGTTGATTATTATGCGGTGTTAAAGAAGGTAATTGAAGTTCAATTTCTTGGTCATTTGATAAAGAAAGTTGTGCTTTTTAAATGTGATTGGTTTAACTTTACACCAAATTGGGGCATGAGAGTACACACTCAATATAAGCTGGTAGATATTAATTATAAGAGAAATTATCTTAAATATGATCCTTTAGCCCAACAAGCACATCAAGTATATTTTGCTACATATTTCGGAACTAAATGACCAAAATCTGACTAGATAGCAATCTATAAAACAAAAGCTCGACATGTGATTGATGCACCTATTGTTGGTAGGCTTACCAAGAAGAAGTTGATGACAATACTGTAGTGAGTATATCTTTGGTAGTTGATCTTGGTCCCTTAACATGTGGAGAAGGCATAAATGAGTTGTTAAATGTTCGGGGTGAGGAATTAGATTGGGATCAGGATTCAAATTATAATGAAGATGATGATGAGGGTGATTGGTGCTCATTTTTCAAAACAGAGGTTAATTCTGAGGAATACATTTTAGAAGATGACTCAAGCAAATAGTCATGAAATTTTTCTTTTTCAATATTTTTGGGTTGCTTTAGTGTGTTGTGATTCTTATATATCCAAACTTAAATAACAAGGGAGGTCGTTTTTAAATTTCTAGTTTACTAACACTTGTTAAATTTTGTGGTATTGCAGATTTTAATAGGGAGATCATTTTTTGTGGTATTGTACTTCGAAGAATGAATTGACAATTTTCTTTTATATTTATATGGGAGAATATGTGACAATTTACTCTTCCAACAAATTTTCAAAACTATTTTTTTTCCCTATTAGATATATCTATTGGACAGTAACTACCATGTGATGACTCACAACATACTCTAATACGGGACCGTACGCCATCACCTACGCATGCTTCTCAAATACCAGTGCCTAATCAGCTTTTGGGAGATGCACTTCCTGGGGTAGGAAAGGGCTTCCCCTGTAGTTCCATTATTTGTAGCTTCGCATCAGCTTGGACCTTAGTCAAAGGATACCTAACCATTGATTGTACCACGAGCAGACGAGTATATTTAAAATTTATAAAATGTGTATTAAATTAATGTTTAATATGTTTTGCATAATTTTATAACATATTCATGCATATTATTAGATTATGACACAATAATGAGTATATTTAACTTACTTTAATTTTTTGTTAAATTTTGTGATTTTGTACTAATTTATAATATATTCATGCATATTGTTAGATTATACCATAACAATGTTTATATTTGACTATATTTTAATTTCTATGTTAAATTTTGTTGTATTGCATTATATTATAACATATTAATGCATTTTATTAGATATTATAATTAATTGGTATATTTCAACCACTTTTATTTCTATATTTTATTTATTTTTAAAAAATATTTACTGGTTCTCATAAATGTGTACAGGAGATCACATTAATATTCTAGAGGTACTTTAATGGGCTTTATGTGGCATTTGTGGATGTCTTGTTAAACATGAAAAATGTTCGATTTGAGAAGTTTGGAGCAAGTTACTAATTATTGTATAAATGAATAAAAATTCTTCATTTTGTACTTTATATATGTTTTTAATTATTTATTATATAATAATGCTCGATTTTTTAATTATTTTCTTTTTTTGTAAAAGCTATTTCATTGGTTCGATGATTATAATGCTTAGATCCGATCTAACTGAGAACATAAATGTAGGACTTGTTTTTTAGATAATTTATTGAAAGCCTAGAAGATGACCCCAGCTTGCCAGTCCCCTTCCTTGATCGACCCTCAGCATTGGGAGAAGATGAAATAGCGTTGGAGCACATGAGTTTTAGCATATCTCTGCCATTGCTTGGAGGAACAGGGTTAGGCCACCTCACTTATCTCGTTCACAATCCATGAGGATTGTACGATAATTTTCTTCAATTATTTGCACATTTTGTACTTCTACTTCGTATAAACTATTTTCAGTCAATATTTTTATAAGGTATTATTGTAATTGCAATGGCAACAGATAGGCAGTAACTTCAGCCAGCTTGAGTAGTTCAAGAGGCTGCATATGTTTCAAAGTGGAGACAAATAGGGGCAGTACATCAACAAGCACTCTCACAAGACAGTGGTAATGATTTACAAATTCTTAATTATAAAATA